>UESW01005040.1:0-64195 GCA_900491605.1 Calamus simplicifolius | reverse complement strand
AATTTAAACCAAGCCAACAAACCGGTTATTAGCTTAAATATTCTCTATCAACTTCATTTCAACGATCATCTCCTTTCATTCATAGCAAGATTCTAAAACCTTAATACTAACCAGTTTATTTTGTAATAATGGCTTAAGATCAAGCGGGTTTGATGATCAAATCCTCTATAGAAGGGTCAAGGATCCAAACCCAGCAATGAACCGAACCTGTGAACCAGTTCATCCTCTCGTTCTTCTTCTTCTTCTTTGCCTAGCCGGAGCCAAGATCTAGAGCTCTGCTCCGTCTTGTGGCGAGAGACATTGCCAAGGTCTTGCCGGATCTTAGCCAAGCCCCGTCGGAGTTTGGCTCGGCGCCGGCAGTCAGGTAACAAGGTAGGAATTTAAACGCGTGTTAATCCTCTGTTTTCATTCCAAAAACTCCGCTCTAAAACAAAATCTACTAATCCTTGATGGTTTTGGATCGATTTAATTGGAAGCAGTGGGGGAGTTTTTGGAGGTCGCCCGTTCATTTTCCATCGCCGATCGCCGTCGACGTGGATCGGACAACCTCCGGTAAGTTGATAAATCCCCTGTTTAACTTCGCAAAGCCCTGTTCTGAAGATAGATTGGCTAATTAGAACTCTAGGATTTAGCTGTAGTCAAGGAATGGGCGGCATGAGATCGCGGAGGGTGCTGATCATGGATGGGACTTCTTCATCCAGGGGTCGCCGGCGGTCGATGCTATTAAGGGGTGAGGAACCATCCGTTCCTATCCGATTGTGATCTCCTTGTTTTTGGGTTAGCTTCTCAGTTGAGCATCGGTGACAAGACATCGCCGACGATCGGCTCTTGATCCGTCCTCTTTGTCGCTTGGAATGAAGCCTCAAGCTTCGAATCTTGGGAGGAAGGCAATGGTGGTAGGCTGATCTGGTTCTTGCTAAGAGAAACCAGCGGCTGATCTTAGGTTCGCTAGAGTTGATGGTCACCAAGACCTTCTCATCGATGACCGTTGTTCGGATGTCGCTGTAGAAAGTGGCCGGCGCTCCAGAGGTAGGATTACGGTAGTTGTTTAGCGTCGGCCATGGCCAGCCTTCGGCGACTTAGGAGGAGAAGCCGTCGGGTTTTGAGAAGAAGACTCTCTTATTGAGAAAGATCGTGTTTGGTTAATTACACCCCCAGCTCAGCTAATTAAAAGAACTTGGATTCAGGCGGTTGAGCTAAACCCAACTCAAATACAGATTCAATCAGCAGCCAAATTGGAAAGAGAAGAGCTAAACCCTTTGATGGAATCAGAACTGATTTTTGTTCAGTGAAACAGAGCTATTACTTGAATCAGAACAGTATCTGTTTTAGTTTTAATAAACCAGACCTAACCCATTTAGGTCCAAACCTGACTCATTAAAGACCAATATGGTGAGCCAGATTGTTAGATGGGTCCAAAATCTTTGAACTAAAACCCAGTTTTTTTTTTTTTTTTTTGGCTCGAGTAGTAAATTAAATACTGAAATTGAATTTTTAATATTAATCAGAATGCTAATTATGTTCAATTAAAAAAGGTAAGGTTGATTCATGATGGGTTAACCTAGTTAAATTCTAGTTAAGGCTACTGATAATCTAATTAATTCTTAGTGACCTAAGTAAGCTAGGGAAAGTTCAATGCAATTTAATTTTTTGGTTAGAAAGATTGATCAGAGAGCGGTTAGTGTCCTTGAATAATGATTATAGTGTAATTTAAGGTGATTAAGCATACGTTAACAATTTACAGAATAAAGGGTAATTTGATAATTAATTAATTAGTAATTCTTTTAGTAAGTTAATTAATTAGAATATCAAATGACCTAATTAAGCTTCAGTTGGGGTAATAAAGCAAGTGTAGGCTTAATTAGAGCCTAATTAAGCCATGAATAATTTAGTTAAGTCTAGGTATGATGAGTAAAATGATAATTTTACAAATGTAGGCTAAAGGGAATAATAGTGATTTTTTTAGTTATGAATTTTGGTGAATTAATTATTTATATTTAATATAGGTGATCGATTAGATGACTGATTTGATTTAATTGAAGAGATTAATTTGGATTAGCAATCTAATGTATGAGTTATACATCTACTATTATATATATATTCATGTCTTGCATGCCTACATATATCATAAATTTTTATTAAAATTTTAATATATTTTAATTATTTATGATGATTTATATGTGGAGCTATTATATATGTTGTAGTATATTAATTTTGATTATGAAATGATTTTGATTTTGAATTGAAATATACTAGCATAATATATTGTGGAATGTTATTTTGGTTATGGTATAGTGATAATTTTGTTGAATATGAGATGTAATGATGTGAGCATATAGATTAGTCATTAAGATGTGACAATGACAACATAAAAATAGAGCAATTTGTAGAGAGAATGATGTGGAACTATTCATGATATGTGAATATGATATGGCTAGGTTTAAGTACTGGATATATTTACTATTAATACATGTTATTAGCTCTGCTAGTATTTGTATGATGCCTACACAAGTGATATCGAAGAAAATCTAAGGATGAAGAGAGGTCTGTGAAACCAATAATGATCTAAGAACCAACATGTGCATGTGTATATTGTCAAATTAAATTGTTAGACATGAACTATTGATATAAGGTTTATCAGTATATATCTTCAATATGTAAATGATTGTAATATGGACAAATGTATTATGTTGTTATTTAATATAATTTACATTGGTATTTGATTATGACTGATTTATTGTTTTGTAGCTGAGTTTACGGATATGTTATCTTCTATAAAAATATATTTTAATATATAATTTATTCTGATTTTCTTTGCATATTAATGATGATTTATGTAGAATTACTATTAAGCTTATTTAGCTCATTATTATTATTATATTATTTATATTAAAATTTATTATTTTAAAAGTATGTAATCGTATTGATGACGCTCAATCACCTCTTTTGGACGTCGGAAACGAAGGTGCTTCTCGAATCCTCACTTCGCTGGGGTGCCTGCAAAGAAGTCTCGAGACCGGAGGGGGTCTCCGGCGGGATCCTCCGACGGTCAAGTTAGTGACTGAGGTCACAGCTGAAGAAGGGCTCGAGTGGGCCCTGTTTTGTATGGAAGCCGAGGGATCTCCGAGAGGAGGAATCCCTTTTAGAGTTGAGATGGCAATTTTGGGGGTTATCGCGCATACCTGTTTACTGTGTGGATTCACCTTTTTATAGGGGTTGATCCTGGCATGATCACGGGAGATTGCATGAGTCAGAAGATCTACTGAGCCCTTGCGCGAATCTGGGTTGGTTAGTGAGCTACGTTCCATCAGCCGGCGGGGCTATTGGGCGACGCGCGTCGGTGCTGTCGGGCGGCGCTATCGGGCGGTGCGCGTCTGGCGCTGTCGGGCGGTGCACATCAGAAAGCGGTTTCTGAACTGCTGGGGCTGATCTGGCGGGAACTGCAGAATCCCGTCTTATCAGGGCCGAGCCGGGTCGACCCGAGATGGCTGGGGCCAATCCCGCTGGCAAGGGCAGTGCCGGGGCGGGGCCGAATCGACAGACTCGAAGGCGGAATTGGAGACGCCGGGGCCGAGTCGGGCCGGCCGGGGATGGCTTTGGCTGACTCGGTGGGACTGGAGACGCCGGGGCCGAGTCGGGCCGGCCGGGGATAGCCTTGGTCGACTCGGCGGGACCGGAGACGCCGGGGCCGAGTCGGGCCAGCCTGGGATGGCCTTGGCCAACTCGGTGGGACTGGGGACGCCGGGGCCGACTCGGGTCGGCCTGGGATGGCCTTGGCCGACTCGGCGGGACTGGAGACGCCGGGGCCGAGTCGGGCCGGCCTGGGATGGCCTTGGCCGACTCGGCGGGACTGGAGACGCCGGGGCCGAGTCGGGCCGGCCTGGGATGGCCTTGGCCGACTCGGCGGGACTGGAGACGTGGAGGAAGTGTCGGGGCCGACCTACTTGGAGATGTAGGGGGCCGGCTAGGAAGTTGACGGGCCGCCTGGGAGGTGTCGGACCGCCTAGCTTGGACATGCCGGGGCCGCCTAGGAAGTGCCGGGGCCGCCTGGCAAGATGCCGGGCCGCCTAGCTTGGACATGTCGGGGCTGCCTGGAAAGTGCCGGGGCCGACTTGCTTGGAGATGCCGGCCTTGGAGGTGCCGGTCTTGGAGGTGCCGGCCTTTGGGGCCGACTGTCTTGGAGGTGCCGGCCTTGGACGTGCCGGTCTTGGAGGTGCCGACCTTTGGGGCCGACTATCTTGGAGGTGCTGGCCTTGGAGGTGCCGGTCTTGGAGGTGTCGGCCTTTGGAGCCAACTGTCTTGGAGGTGCCGGCCTTGGAGGTGCCGGTCTTGGAGGTGTCGGCCTTTGGGGCCGACTGTCTTGGAGGTGCCGGCTTTGGAGGTGCCGGTCCTGGAGGTGTTAGCCTTTGGGGCCGACTGTCTTGGAGGTGCCGGCCTTGGAGGTGCCGGTCTTGGAGGTGCTGGCCTTTGGGGCCGACTGTCTTGGAGGTGCCGGCCTTGGAGGTGCCGGTCTTGAAGGTGTCGGCCTTTGGGGCCGACTGTCTTGGAGGTGCCGTCCTTGGAGGTACCGGTCTTGGAGGTGTCGGCCTTTGGGGCCGACTGTCTTGGAGGTGCCGGCCTTGGAGGTGCCGGTCTTGGAGGTGTCGGCCTTTGGGGCCGACTGTCTTGGAGGTGCCGGTCTTGGAGGTGCCGGTCTTGGAGGTGTCGGCCTTAGGGGCCGACTGTCTTGGAGGTGCCAGCCTTTGGGGCCGTCGATCTTGGAGCCGTCGGCCTTTGGGGTCGAGGTGCCGGCCTTGGAGGTGCCGGTCTTGGAGGTACCGGTCTTGGAGGTGTCGGCTTTTGGGGCCGACTGTCTTGGAGGTGCCGGCCTTTGGGGCTGTCGGTCTTGGAGCCGTCGGCCTTTGGGGCCGTCGGTCATCGGGTGTCGGCCTTTGAGGCCGTCGGTCTTTCGGGGTATCGGCCTTTGGGACCGACTGTCTTAGGGCCGTCGGTCATGGAGCCGTCGGTCTTTGGGGGTGTTGGCCTTTGGGGCCGTCGGTCGTCGAGTGTCAGCCTTTGGGGCCGTCGGTCTTTTGGGGTGTCGGCCTTTGGGGCCGACTGTCTTGGAGCCGTCGATCATGGAGTCGTCGGTCTTTGGGGGTGTCGGCCTTTGGGGCCGTCGGTCGTCGGGTGTCGGCCTTTGGGGCCATCAGTCTTTGGGGGTGTCGGCCTTTGGGGCCGACTGTCTTGGGGCCATCGGTCATGGAGCCGTCGGTCTTAGAGATGTCGGCCTTTGGGGCCGACTATCTTGGAGGTGCCGGCCTTAGAGGTGCCGATCTTGGAGGTGTCGGCCTTTGGGGCCGACTGTCTTCGAGGTGCCGGCCTTGGAGGCGTCGGTCTTTGGGGGTGTCGGCCTTTGAGGCCGACTGTCTTGGGGCCATCGGTCTTTGGGGGTGTCGGCCTTTGGGGCCGTCGCTCGTCGGGTGTCAGCCTTTGGGGCCGTCGGTCTTGGAGCCGTCGGCCTTTGGGGCCGTCCAAAAAATTTTATTTTTATGGGGTCAACTGGCCCCATCAAATGCCTCCCACACTCCTTGAGCTTGCGTGCCCCGTACCAGCTAAGCGAAAGGAGTGTAGAACTTCAAGAAATTTTTTGGAGGCAAATTGATTACCTCACGCCCGCCACTGAAAGCAGCGTACGCTAACTTTTTGGGGGGACGCTTGTCAGTTAGCCGTTGAGGCAAAGATGAAGCCGATGAAGCAAAGTTGAGGCCGTCGAGAACCTTTTGAACCCCGGAGGGTGACCAGAGGGTGCTTGAGCCAGGCTCAGGTGCCTTTTTCTTTAAAGAAATTGGTCTCCTTCTGCAGGGTTGATCTGCCCCAGGAAACTCTGTTGATTGGAATCCGCAGGTCTTGAGCTTGAGGGTGCCGACACGGAGCCGGTCTTGGGTGCCGACGCGGAGGCCGGTCTTTGGTGCCGACGCGGAGTCGGTCTTTGTTGTCGACGCGGAGTCGGTCTTTGGTGGTTTTCCTGTAACGCATTCAGATACTAATGAAAAGAAACTTTTTTTCTCAATGTAGTATACTTAGCTTTTTTGCAGTTGTTTGCCTTCGCGGGTCCTTGGTGCCGATGCAGAGTCGGTCTTTGGTGCCGACACGGAGTCGGTCTTTGTTGCCGACACGGAGTCGGTCTTTGGTGCCGACGCGGAGTCAGTCTTTGGTGCCGACGCGGAGTCGGTCTTTGTTGCCAACGCGGAGTCGGTCTTTGGTGCCAACGCGGAGCCAGTCTGTCTAAGAAATATACTCATCCCAAGAGCGTGATAAAACAGGGATATTCTGAATAATACTTTATTAAAGAATCAGCAAGCTGCTGATAATACCGTCCATGTTCCGAATGCGGGGGAGAAGCTTCCCATTCCGATGCCAGCTTGCTTCCTTCCGTTGGGGCATTGTTGATGCAAATCTGAGGCGCTGGAGGTGCCGACGCACCTAGGGCCATGAGGTTTCCTCGAACAAACTTGCCCAAGTGGCCCTGCTGGACAAACTTTTCAATGGCCTTCTTCAAATGGCGGCAATCTTCGGTGTCATGTCTATAGTCTTGGTGATACCGGTAGTAAAGCTCTTTGTTGTGGGGGTTTACTGACTTTAGGGGACGCGGGCGTTGAAAGTAAGGCTCTCCTCAATCTCTAGTAGGATGTAGGAGATCGGAGCCGTGAGAGGAGTAAACCGCCCCTTAGGAACCAGCGCCTGGGGCCGGTGGTCAAAGCGACGGGGTGGTTCGGGCTGCCTGGATCGTTCCTCAGCTGGTTCTATGGGTGTTGGCTTCTTATTGGAACTCCTGCCGGCTTCCCTTCTGGACGAGTCAGCCTCGTTGGCGCGGATGTACTTCTGGGCCCGGAGGAGGAGGTCGGAATAAGAGCTTGGGGGCTTCTTATCCAGGGAGAAGGTGAAGCTGGACGGAAGGAGTCCCCGCTTCAGCGCCAGGGTGGCCCCGCATCGTCGAGATGGTAGACCTCGAGGGCGGCGGTTTTGAATCGGGACACGAAGTCCCACAGTGACTCCCCTTCCTTCTGACGGATGGAGAAAAGGCTGTCTGCCACCCTTGGGATCCGGCGGCAGGCATCAAAGTGGGCCAAAAATGCCCTCTCCAGCTCCTGAAAGGAGTCTATGCCGTGAGGGGGCAGGCGTGAGTGCCATTCACGGGCGGCCTTCCGCAGAGTTGCGGGGAAGGCCTTGTAGAGGAGGGCGTCTGGGGCGTCCTGGATTTGCATCATAGCTTTGTAACTCTCGAGGTGGTCGAGGGGGTCGGTCGTACCGTCGTATGGGTCCACTTGGGAAAAGTGGAACCTGGAGGGAACCGGTTCCTTCAGTATGCGGCGAGTGTAAGGAGGATGAGTGTCGAACTCTTCCTCCGGCTGATGGTTGATCTTCTTGGCGAGCTTGTCGAGGCGCCTGTTGTACCCCTCCAGGAGTTCCTCCGCCTGGCGGCTGATCGTCGGGGCCCTCCGAGATGGCTCGGAGGAAGAAGAAGAAGAGGAGGCAGAAGGAGATGGAGACGGAAGTCGGAACTTCCGCCTGGGTTCCTCGTGGTGATGTGGCTTGGGAGAAGACTTGTTGGGGCCGTGGTCAGGGGACCATGGCTGCTTGGAGGGCTCGCGTCGAGGCTTCCTAGAGGAAACTTGACGTCGGCCGGTCCCTCGCCGACCAGCCTCCCGCCGAGGAGAACCTTTCCTTGTCGACTGCTGACTGGCGGGGGGAGCGGTCTGGTGCTGGGTGGCCACGGACTGCTGCTACTGGAGCCCGTGGACCATGGCAGTGAGATTCTGGACTTGCTGGGAGAGGGTTGCCAGCTGCTTCGCTATTTGGACAGTGGCGTCCGGTGGTGGGCAGCCGACCGGAGGGTTGGCAGCAGGGGGATTGGCCTCCTGCTGTCTAGTCGGTGGGGGAAACCCAGCTGGGCAGTTGATGGAGGCGTCCTGAGCTCGGGTCACCACCATGGCTTCTGGAAGAAGAGGGGGAGAGAGGTGTAGCTCAGGGAGAACGTTCGCTACTTTTTCTTATCCCCCTTCCTAGCGCGCCAATCTGATGACGCTCAATCACCTCTCCTGGACGTCGGGAATGGAGGTGCTTTTCGAATCCTCACTTCACCGGGGTGCCTGCAAAGAAGTCCCGGGACCGGAGGGGGTCTCCTGCGGGACCCTCCGATGGCCAAGTTAGTGACTGAGGTCACAGCTGAAGAAGGGCTCGAGTGGGCCCTGTTTTGTGTGGAAGCCGAGGGATCTCCGAGAGAAGGAATCCCTTTTAGAGTTGAGATGAAGATTTTGGGGGTTATCGCGCATACCTGTTTACTGAGTGGATTGACCTTTTTATAGGGGTTGATCCTGGCATGATCACGGGGGATTGCGTGAGTCAGAAGATTGCTGAGTCCTTGCGCGAATCTGGGCTGGTTAGTGAGCTATGTCCCATCAGCCGGCGGGGCTATCGGGCGGCGCGCGTCGGCGCTGTCGGGCGGCGCTGTCAGGCGGCGCGCGTCTGGTACTGTCGGGCGACGCACATCAGAGAGGCGATTTCTTGAACCACTGGGGCTGATCTGGCGGGAACTGGGGAATCCTGTCTTATCAGGGCCTAGCTGGGTTGACCCGAGATGGCTGGGGCCAATCCCGCTGGCAAGGGCAGTGCCAGGGTGGGGCCGAATTGACAGACTCGGAGGCGGAACTGGAGATGTCGGGGCTGAGTCGGGCCGGCCGGGGATGGCCTTGGCCGACTCGGCGGGACTGGAGACACCGGGGCCGAGTCGGGCCGGCCGGGGATGGCCTTGGCCGACTCGGTGGGACTGGAGATGCCGGGGCCGAGTCGGGCCGGCCTGGGATGGCCTTGGCCGACTCGACGAGACTAGGGATGCCGGGGCCGAGTCGGGCCGGCCTGGGATGGCCTTGGCCGACTCGGTGGGACTGGAGACGCCGGGGCCGAGTCGGGCCGGCCTGGGATGGCCTTGGCTGACTCGGTGGGACTGGAGACGTGGAGGAAGTATCGGGGCCGACCTGCTTGGAGATGTAGGGGGCGGCTAGGAAGTTGTTGGGCTGCCTGGGAGGTGCCGGGCTGCCTAGCTTGGACACGCCAAGGCCGGCTGGGAAGTGCCGGGGCTGCCTAGTTTGGAAGTACCGGGGCCGCCTGGGAAGTGCCGGGGCCGACTGGGAGGTGCCGGGCTGCCTAGCTTGGACACGCCGGGGCCGGCTGGGAAGTGCCGGGGCTGCCTGAGAAGATGCTGGGCCGCCTAGCTTGGACACGCCGGGGCCGCCTGGGAAGTGCCGGGGCCGACTTGCTTGGAGATGCCGGCCTTGGAGGTACCGGTCTTGGAGGTGTCGGCCTTTGGGCCGACTGTTTTGGAGGTGCCGGCCTTGGAGGTGCCGATCTTGGAGGTGCCGGCCTTTGGGGCTGACTGTCTTGGAGGTGCCGGCCTTGAAGGTGCCGGTCTTGGAGGTGTCGGCCTTTGGGGTCGACTGTCTTGGAGGTGCCGACCTTTGAGGCCGTCGGTCGTCGAGTGTCGGCCTTTGGGGACGTCGGTCTTTGGGGTGTCGGCCTTTGGGGCCGTCGGTCTTGGAGCCGTCGGCCTTTGGGGCCGTCGGTCGTCGAGTGTCGGCCTTTGGGGCCATCGGTCTTTGGGGGTGTCGGCCTTTGGGGCCGACTGTCTTGGGGCCGTCGGTCATGGAGCCGTCAGTCTTTGGGGCCGTCGGCCTTTGGGGCCATCGGTCGTCGGGTGTCGACCTTTGGGGCCGTCGTTCTTTGGGGTGTCGGCCTTTGGTGCCGACTGTCTTGGGGCCGTTGGTCATGAAGCCGTCAGTCTTGGAAATGTCGGCCTTTGGGGCCGACTGTCTTGGAGGTGCCGGCCTTGGAGGTGCCGATCTTGGAGGTGTCGGCCTTTGGGGCCGACTGTCTTCGAGGTGCCGGCCTTGGAGGCGTCGGTCTTTGGGGTGTCAGCCTTTGGGGCCGACTGTCTTGGGGCCGTCGGTCATGGAGCCGTCGGTCTTTGGGGGTGTCGGCCTTTGGGGCCGTCGGTCGTCGGGTGTTGGCCTTTGGGGCCGTCGGTCTTGGAGCCGTCGGCCTTTGGGACCGTTCAAAAAAATTTTTTTTCATGGGTCAACTGGCCCCATCACGTATCATAATTATTTTTGGATCAAATTTTAAATTGAGGATCGCGACAACATCTCCAGCACATCCACTTCCGTGGTAGATTTCATATCCGTGTTAATTCCATTTCCGCACAAAATTCCTCCTTTTGTCTGCCCTTTAGCTTCAGGTAAAGGGTCAGAGTGAGAGCACCGTCTTAGCTCTCGGCCTCCAGAATCCTCCGTGGGCAACCACTGCTTCGTTCAATCAGATCGTGTTAGCTTAATAAATGGCCAACCGCTCTTTAGGTTGACTTCTCCGACGTTCTGCTGCCTTAGAGACGTACATCTCCGGCATTCTTTGCCCGCCGCCCCCACTTCAACGCGCTCTTAAGTTACCATCGCTTGGAGAAGCGCGAAGTTCGTGTTTTCGGTGGTCTCGTTGAGAAGCTTGGGTTCGGATGCTCTCCAACAATTCTGCTTCATATCTCCGATGCCGGTTAGCATCCGGAGAAGAAGGACGTGGAATCCCGTCTTCGACTCGTGTTGGGCCGGGTTCTGGGCTGTAATCTTGTATTGCCCATATATGGGCTCTTTCTTAGGAAACGCTTGCTGTACCAGAGGTTTGGTGCAGCAAGTCTTTCCCCCCTTTCTTAATGTTGTGCGCCCTTAGAGTAGGTTAGGATTTGTTGTCATCAAGTCACATTTCTTTAACGTCGGAAACGAAGATCCTCCTCCTTAAAGAAACTCTTATAAGAAAATTTCCGAAGATCGATTACACCGGTGAGGACCCTTCGATATTCAAGTAAGCGACTCGAGAACAGTGAAGAAGAAAACTAGCAGAGAAATAGCTAGAGAGCTTGAGTTCATATTCCTTTCCTCACTGTGAGTGTGGGTTCTTATACAAGATCCCCTTTTCCGCTTTTAGAAGGTGACTAATTCCGAGGTGTCATTGTTCGTTAGCAGATAAGTGGCCAGGCTGAGAGAGACATATCGCAATCGACATTGGGCATGTCAGAGGTGTCTTTCCCCACCAGCCACCTGCCAGGCGCGATGCCATAGATGGCAGGTGGACCTAGTCGTGTCAAGCATGCATCGTTACGGATAGTGGCCATGCGCAGCAGTTGCAGAAGGTTAATGGGCCACATGGTAGCTGCGGACGGTTGGTGGGCCACGTAGTAGTGTCAGGCGGCTCGAGGTAGAGGGGACCTGAGGTCCGAGGCCAAGGAGACTTGAGGTCCGAGGGCGAAGGGACTTGAGGGCCGAGGCTAAGGGGACCTGCAGCTGGAGGCCAAAGGAACGAAGTCCGAGGTCGAGGGAACTTGAGGTCCGAAGCCGAGGGGACTTGAGGTCCAAGGCCGAGGGGGCCCACAACTGGAAGCCAAAGGGATGAAGTCCGAGGCCAGGGAAACTTGAGGTCCGAAGTCGAGGGGACTTGAGGTCCGAAGTTGAGGGGACTTGAGGTCCGAGGCTGAGGGGATCCGCAGCTAGAGGCCGAAGGGACGAAGTTCGAGGCCGAGGGGAGTTGAGGTCCGAGGACGAGGGGACCCGCAGCTGGAGGCCGAGGAGACCCACAACTGGAGGCAGGGGGACCTGAGGTCCAAGGCCGAGGGGACCTCGGAGGCCGAGGTGAAGGTTCCGTCAGTTGCTTCCTCTGTCAACCCTAACGCGGCTTAATCAGCCACATCAGATGCCCCCTTGTCCCTAAAACGACGCGGGCCCACTCCTGTTAGGCGAAAGGGGTGTAACCTCATAGGTGACTGATCCCAATGTGCTGCCAATTGCGGAGGGACACATGTCCTAGGTACAGTGATTCTTTAGCGCAGGTGACTTGGGCGCTGTAGCGCTGCCGCCCCCACCAACTGTAAGATCTGTGGAAATCCGCCTTAAAATGGGAGTGTCCTCTCGGGACCCACGAAAAGCAACCGTCATCATTGCCATCATGTGCTGACGTCAACGATGCCTCGCGATTGGTCGAAGGTGGAGCATCCTATGCGCCGAGCACCTACCAAGGCGACACCGCCTACAGCGGGGGTCCACATGGCAGATTAGGTTAGGCGGAACGATTTGAAACTGATAAGTCGGGGGAAAGCTCTCGAGCCTGGCATTCTGCCCCCCTAAGAGAGCGTCTCCTTCCTCGAGTTCCTGTCTTCATCTTCCTACCAAGCTATTCTTGCTGCTTTTCCCTCCTAATCCAGGTTAGTTCCCCAATCATTTCCAATTTTTCAATGGCTTCCTCTCTGTCTTGGTCCTCTTCTGCTTCTCATGGGGATCATATTTCTCTCTCGGGCTTCGAGCCTCTACATCTCCTGCACCATCCTGGTCTTCTTCCTTCTCCCCCTTCGAGGATCATGTTCCTCTTTCCCAATGGCGAGTTGCTGACCGGGCTCCTGCCAAGAGTCGCCCAGTGGCCGCCGACGCCTCATCGAGGGTGAGGGTGGAATCCCCAATGGGGATCGCCTCCATGGTAATGGGCCAAGAGTTGGCCAGCATTAGAGCCCGTTACCAGATTCCAAGCAGCATTCGATTATTCCTCCCTACCCCCGACAATAGGATAGTCTCCTTTCGGCATGGTAGAATCGCTATCTACGAGGTCTCCCTTAGAATAGGCCTTCGCCAGTCCTACCATCCTTTCTTCCTCAATATTCTCGACCACTATTCCCTGACGCCCGCCCAATTGGTTCCGAATTCCATTTGGATCATCTGTGGCTTCTTAGTGCTATGCCATTTCCATGACATTGAGGCTAGGATTTCTCTCTTCCACTATTTTTACACCCTCCGGCAACAGTCGGACTGGTGGTTGTTTCAGCCTCGGCCTGGCCGTACGCTTAAACTTGGCTTGCCTTCGTCTATCAGGGAATGAAAATCCCACTTCTTCTTTGCCGATCTCGAGGGAGTGAGGCCGAGGTAGGGGGACCCTGACACGAGGCCGAACAAGGATCTGATGGTGGCCCCGGGGGATAGGGAGGCACTTGGGCAGCTTCTGACAACCGAGGTCCCCTGCTGCAATCAACTCCTTTCGGAGGACAACCTTCAGCTCACAGGCGTCTCCTCCGCAGCGGTGAGCGGCTGCATGCCCCCAATTCTTGGCCTGTTTTTCTTTCTTCTTGTCTCTTTTTTTTTTTGCTCACCTCGGCCGATGACTTGAGCAGTGATGAAGATCGCAGTTCATGCCGTCAGAAAGGCGACAATGAAGAGGAAGAGAGCCCTCGAGGGTACCGAGGGGCTGAGCGGGAGGCAACAGACCTAGGCCCCGAGCCGATCCCCGGCACGGTCTCCCCCACCCTCGGAACACGAAATAGAGGCAGCGGTCGGCCCCGCCATTGACCTCATGGCTGACACCCCCGGAGGGAGCGAGGGCTGAGGGGGCTGCAACAGCAACAGAGCCTGCCGTCCCAGCTGCCGAACCGAAGCAGGCGGAGGTGGAGCCGGGCTCGGGCGAGGGCTCCTCCACATCGAGGCGGGTGAGCGAGGGTCACCCAATGGCGACGAGGTGCTGGCGGAGGAGGTGCCGCCAGTCACTGGCTCAGCACCCACTGCCCCTGAGCCAGCTGAGGCTGTAGAGGGAGGCGAGGTCGGGGCGGTCCCCTCCTGGCCCTCGGTGATGAACCATGGTCGTCGGATGGAGCGACTCATCACCCAAATCGTCCTCCCTGAGTTCTAGGAGGAGCTCCGTTAGCTGGAAGCCTCTCGGCCTTCTTCAGGGAGGCCTTTGTGGCTCATATCCGAGTAAGTCCAGGACTTCAAAAATCCTCTTCTTTTTTTTGTTTCAACTGCCTTGTACTAACACATTTTTTATGCAATCGGTGAACTCCTTGGTGGCCATGAGGGAGGACATCAATTAAGGAGAGACCATCCTCTGCCAGGCCTAGTGGGAGGCTACCGAAGCCCGAGCCCGAGCCGAGAGGGCAGAGGAGGCCTTGGAGGCTGCGCGGACTGAATGTGTGTCGTAATTTTATAACTACGGTGCCATAAATTTACAACTGGGGTGTCGTAATTTTATAAATACGATGTCGTAATTTTACAACTAGGGTGTTGTAATTTTTTTAGCTGGGATGTCGTAAAGCTATCTTAACGTTTTCAGAATGGGTGTTGTAATTTTATAATTACGGTGTCGTAATTTTACAACTGAGGTATTTTAATATTTTTTTGAAAGGCAAGCCATCCCATCCCATCTCATCAGAGTTAGCGTATCACTTACGAATTTATAATCATGATCCCTATTATTCTGTCCCATCGCGTTAATCCATATAGGATGCATTTGGACCAACAGAAAGAGACGATGTAGTCCACATAGGATTTGCTGCACCGAAGACGATGTACAAAATCTTTTCCCATATTCAAATTGTATGAATGATTGACTTCTCTCTCCCCCTCACTATATGCCTCTGAATCACTATTTACCGGTAGTAACACTGGCCCTTTTCTTTGCCCCCATGGGCCCTACTCTTTAGAAGATGAAAATCAAAAAGTTTCTAAGATCCTTCAAAAAGTTAGTCTGCTTCTTTAAAAAAATCTTTATGCATCCATCTTCAATATATAAAATGTGCATTAATTATGCAGATTAAATACCCATGCATATCGACACAAATGCAGGACAAAAAAATTTAATGGGCTTTCGCATATGTATGCATCAACGATCAACCTATGTGGTTGGTATACGCTTTGACTTTTCCTAGCGGGTGAGTGTGGAGGAACAGGTGCTACAGAAGTGGTTCCGTGTAATTTTGATTATTTCATGTGGCAGTGGAAATGAAAGAGACCTGATGGCTAATGATTTGTTCTTTGGTACAACACATCATTAAGTGCTTTTGTTAGTTATGACGTATCTATCCATCAACACGCCACTGAACAGTTGTCAATATTCTCAACTCAGCTCAATTCAACTTATCTAAACCTTTTTTCAACTACATGGATTAACTACATAAATCTACCTTCTTCACTTTGCTATATTCAAAACCAAATCGATATTTAAATTATAAATAATTATATATTTTTTAATTATTTTTACTCATAGTTTAGGTCTATCTTTACCTCTATCCTTATCATGAATTGTTAAAAAATCACTCTTTCTAACCGAAGCATCTAAGGGTTTAGGTTGTATATATCCAAATTATCATAATCAATTTTCTCTCATTTATCTTCAATTAAGGCCACTCCTATCATTTCTCTTATGTTTTATTCTAATTTTATTTTTAAAGTTTTACCATATATCCATCTTAAAATACGTAATTTTGTTACACTTAATTTATCCATATGTTGCTTTAATATTGCTCAATACTGTTTCATATAGTATAGCTGACCTAATAGCAATTTTATATTTTTTTTAATTTTAATAGGATGTACCAATCATATAATACTTTCGAAGCACTCCTTCACTTAATTCATCCTACTTTAACTTATGATTCATATCTTCACTTATTTTACTTTTTTTTGCTGAATAATTGATTTCAAATATCTAAATTTTTTACTCTTTGATATCTTTTTAGCTTACAATCTTTATATTTCTTATTTATATTTTTATTTTTTTAAAATTATATTTTATATTTTAATTTTAATTTACTAATCTTAAAACATTTAAATTTTATCCGTGTCTTCCATCAGCTTACACCAAAGCGTTTCTTCCGCTGGTCAATGAATCCATGCTTTTAGCAGGTTTTATTCCTTTCGCTAGCACAATTTGAGAGGCAGCCTACAAAGAGAAGAGAAATAAAAAAAAAAATAAAACAAAACAGTGGTGCTGAAATAATCGATTAGAGGGTACAAAGTGGAGAAGAAAAGAGGCCAAGAGCAGTTCCAACACCCTTCTAAATTTCACAGCATAACAACTTTTAAACCATCAAATCTGCTGGTTGTCAATATTTACTTTACTTCTTTTTATTTAATTATTTTTTTCTTATATTTTATAAACTGATGAACAACATAAGAATTTTAACCGATCTTTATATTCTTTGACCTTTTTTTTACTCTAATGCTATTTTAATTATACAAATTCGAATAAAGTTAGAATTTTATTTAAAAAAATCTTAAACTTGAAGAAAAAGATATTTCATCATTACCATTGAAAAAGCACGATTCTAATCCATTCTCTTCATTGATATTTTTTATTCCAACTTTATCCTTATATCATATCCAAAGCATACTCTCATAATATTAAATTTAATATAATAACTTATGCCCTATCATCATCAAAAATAATATAATAACTTTATTATAACATAATATTAATTATGATATATTATTATATTATAAGTGATATAATATTAAATTTAGTATTTTATTATTATAAAAAATATAATCACTTTCATTATAAATTATAAGTCATATTAAATTTTAATATTATATAATTTATATTATGTATTCTCTATTTCTTTGTATCTTTCACTTATCTATTTAATTTTTTGTAAGCATATTATATTTACTTATCTCCTAAACATAGTGTCCACTATCTTCATAATTTTACCTGTTAGTGTTTCTATGTTCCATGTTGCTACCCACTCTCCTTCAACGCCGGGAAACGAAGAGCCTCCTCCTCGAAGTGCTCCGGCAAGGAAGTCCCTGGAGATTGGATGCTCCGGTGGAGACCCTCCGACGCTCAAGTTAGCAACTTGGGAACAGATAAGAGTAAACTAGCAGAAAGAGCTAGAGAACTTAAGTTCAGGATCCTTCCATCGTCATGAGTGCGGGCTTTTATACTTGTCCGAAGGTCTCTTTTCCTGCTTCAAGAAGGTTGCTGATTTCGAGGTGTCGTTGCCCGTTAACGGACGGAAGGCAAGGCTGATGATGACGGGTCACCATCGACACTGGGCATGTCAAGATGTCTTGCTCCGCCTGCCACCTGCCAAGCGCGGCGCTACGGGTGGCAGGCGGACCTGATCGTGTCAGGCGCGCGCCGTTACGAGGTGTGGCCATGCACTGTTCTAGTCGGGTGATGGAGCACGTGGCCGTAGCTGACGGTTGGTGGGCCACGTGGGTGCAGCAGGCGGTTGGTGAGCCACATGGGTATCAGATAGCTCGAGGTAGTAGGTTGCCAGGCTCGACGCTCGAGGCCGAGGCCGAAGCTCGAGGCTGAGGCCGACAACCCGATGCTGAGGCCGAGGCGGCAGTTCGAGGAAATGCCACGTCCGAAGCCGAGGGCGAGGGGACTCGGAGGCCGAAGGGACCTCGAAGGCCGAGGTCGCCCTGTGGGACCGAGGCGGGGCTCCGTCAGTTTTTTTTACTGTTAACTATAACGGCATCGGATCAGCCACATTAGATGCCCCCTTGCCCCAAAAACGAAGCGGGCCCACCCCAGCAAGGCAAAAGGGGTGTCACCTCCCCAGTGGCTGATCCCCGCCCACCGCCAACTGCCGACAGGCATGTGTCCTTGGGCTCAGCGACAATTTTTGCGGAGGATCTGGGGATACGATGGGGCGGCCTCTGTCGTCCGCCCGATCGGCCTCGAGGTGGGGGTACCCTCTCGAAGCCCACGAAAAGCTGCTGCATCATGACGCTCACGTTAGCGGTGTCTCATCATTGCCGGAGGTGAAACGCCCCATGCGCCGGGCGCCTGCTGAGGCGACCCGGCCATGGCAGGAGTCTACGTGGCTGGGCAGGCGAGGCGGGATAATTTGAAACTCGATAAAACCGGGCGAAAGCTGAATCTCATCATTTTGCTTCAAACCATCATCGTCTTCCTCTGGCCTTTAACCTTCTCTGCAACCCTCCTCTGCAACCCGAGAACCAGTGTCTACCATTTCTATCACAGGTTAGCCCTCTGACCCTCCTGAGCCTTCTCTTTCTTCTTCTAAACCATTGCCATGGCCTCCTCACCGTCCTGGTCCTCGTCGGTCAATCCTGAGGACCAAATCCCTCCTTAGAGGCTTTGCGCCTCTTCATCTCCTGCTCCCTCGTGGTCCTCCGATCCGGAGGACTGCAATCCAATCCTTCCATGGAGAGCCACCCACAGGGCTCCGGCACGGAGGCGTCGGGCGGCCGCCGGCACCTCCCAGAGGGTGGGAGCGGAATCCCTGATGGGGACCGCCTCCACGGTAACGGGCCAGGACTTGGCTAACCTTAGAGCCATTTACCAAATCTCCCGAGACATCGGGCTCTTCCTCCCGACTCCCAATGATAGGGTGGTCTCTTTCCGACCCGGCCGAGTGACCGTTTATGAAATGTCCTTCAAGTTAGGCCTCTGCTTGCCTTTCCACCCCTTCTTCATCAACCTCCTCGACTATTATTCCTTGACCCCTATCCAGTTGATTCCAAACTCCCTCCGAACCATCTGTGCCTTCATCGTTCTATGCCATTTCCACAGTACACACCTCGATTCTCCCTCTTCCGATCCTTCTACACCCTTTGGCAGCAGTCAGGTTGGTGGGTGTTCCAGCCCTGACCCGGCCGCATCCTCAAGCTGTTCCTCCCTTCTTCTGTCAAGGGATGAAAATCCCGATTTTTTTTTGCCGACCTTGACCAAGTCAAACCTGGGTGGGGGGACCCCGACCTTCGGCCCAACATGAACTCATCTATAATCCCCGAGGACCGAGAAGCGCTGGGGCGGCTGCTGACGGCCGAGATCCCCATATGCAACCAACTCCTGACGAGGAGAATCTCCGTCTCGCGGGGGTCTCCACTCGTTGTGGTGAGTAACTGCCAATACTTAGTCAATTTTTCTCCCTTTTTCTTGTCTTCTCTCCTTTTTTTTTTATAACTAACTCCGACCGATGCTGTGCAGTGATGAAGCTCTCGACCACCAAGCTCAGGAAGGCCGCCGTCAAGAGGATGAGGGCCCAGGGAGGGCTAAGCAAGGGGCAGCAGGCCCCGGCCCCTAAGCGTCCGTCGGTGCAAGTTTCCCCACCAGCCGAGCACCGAGAGCCTCCGATCGTACCAGAGGTGGATCTGACAGCTAACACCCCACCAAAGGGGTGAGGGTTGAGAGGGCAACAGAGGAGCCCCAGATGCATGCTGAGCCAACCCCACCGGAGGCAGAACGAAGCTGGGGAGAGGGGCCCTCAGCGGCCAGCCCACCCCCGGAAGGGGTGCCAGAGAGTAGCCCCGTGCGCGCCAAGCCCGGGCCCGCCGGGATCGCTGAGGGGAGCAAATCCAGGCCAACGCCACCTCAGGACTCCATCCTGAATGATGAGCACTGGGGGGAGCGGCTTGTCTCACAAATAATCGTCCCTGAGGTCCTGGAGGAACTCAGTCACTTGGGAGCAGCCACGTTCTTCCGAGAGGCCTATGTGGCCCTCGCCCGAGTAAGTAATCTCGTGATCCTCTTGTTGGGGAATGCGGAATACCCC
Organism: Calamus simplicifolius; assembly: GCA_900491605.1. Classification (NCBI taxonomy): domain Eukaryota; kingdom Viridiplantae; phylum Streptophyta; class Magnoliopsida; order Arecales; family Arecaceae; genus Calamus; species Calamus simplicifolius. The sequence goes on along the minus strand of UESW01005040.1, from coordinate 44,832 downwards.
TAAGATCACGGCTATAGCGTATATGAGTAATACAAAAAAAAAACTTTTACCGTTCTAATCTATGAGTATAAGATCATACCTTCAGATTTAAACTTTGGATCACTTTGATTCGATTGCTCGACCTCAACCTTTAGCCTTCCGCCGTATTTCTGAAAATACCTTCTTTCTCTCACAAGATGGTGGGATCTCTTGGCCGTCCTAGGGTTTCTTGTTTTTCTTTCTCCAAAAAAATGTTTTCCCTAGCAACCAACTGAAAGGGTATTTATAGGGCTACAATAGGGACCAATAGGCAAATATGAAAAGGACTTCCTACGTAATTAAATATCCCAATCCTACCCCGGATTAGGATTCAATTATGTAAATTACAATTCATTCCACTAAAGAATTATAATTTTACTCCTAATCATATTCGAATTATATTTTTGAGCTTTTAATATTAAATACTTATTATCTCCCCACGTTAAGATTACAGATATCCATCAATTAAATTTAATTACTGATAATATAATTTAATTGGCTTTTGTTATCCTTGAGACCTATCCACTCAACTTATTTGATGTATCGGATTCAAAATCCACTTGCAAGATTTGATACAATCAAAACTTATAATCTTCCTCAAGGGAATATCATCAATCCAATTTATCAGGACGTAGTTTCCTTCAACTATTAATATTCACCATATATATAATGTTATTGCCCAACCCACTGAGTTTATTGACTTATGTAGAATCTCACTCTATGTGTAATCAAAGCAATAATCACTACATACACATGTCTAGAAATAGAATTCGGATTAAGAGCATAAGTAATCATAATATTCATGAGGTTTAATTATTTTATAAAGTAAGTATAAAATAATTAACTCAACTGGGTCCTATTCAATACACACAAAGTGTACTAGCACAAATAGTTAGAATAAACCATTCCCCGTAGTCAAGACATACCTACTAAAAATTTGTGCTACAGTTCTACTGATAGTGTGTCTAATTCCATCTAAAACTGTGAACAATAAACTTGTATTCCAAAAGAACCGATGATCTAGTCTTCTGTGTGTAAGCCATACTCTACACACTAGATCAAATACTCTTGTAAATACTAGATACATGCACATATATAATAAATGGCATACATTACTCAAATGAATTCTCATTAAAATATAAAGATATAACATAAAGCATATCTTTTAATCTATATCTCTATCACCTCTGCCTTTGGATATTTGTTCGAGTACTGGCAGATGTGGTCCAAATGCAGTTGGCAAACTCCCTGGCGGCCATGAAGGAGGTTATTAGCGGAGGAAAGACCATCATCCTGCAGGCCTAGCTAGATGTCGAGGAGGCCCAGGCTCGGGCCGAAGCGGCCGAGGGGGCCCTGGAGGCAGCAAGGATCAAGCGAGCCACCGAGATAGCTGAGGCCACCAGGCGGGCGGAGGTCGAGGCCAACCGAGCCCGGGCGGCACTGAACCAGCTCGGGGAAGCCGAGAGTCTGGTCGAGGCCAGGAACTCCACATCACTGAACTGGACTCCGTCATTTGGTCGGCCGAGGCCAGGGCCGAGCGCGCCGAGGAGGCCGAGAGGAGGGCCGCCTCGCTGGCTGAAGAGATGGAGCGCGGGCCCGGGAAGCAAAAGCTGCCGCCGAGGCTAGAGCTGCAGCAGCTGTAGAAGAGTTCCGAGCCTCGGAACGCTTCACCAACGAGCTGGTCGAGGCTAATGCGGACGCCTACCTCCAAGGGTTCCGCAACGCTAGAGAGAAGGTGGCCCGGGTCTTGGACCTCCCCCACGCCATGGACATCGAGCCAGACCAAGGGTCCGAGGGGGCCCCCTTCGATGACGAGCCCGCGGCCGACCCTTGATTTTGTACTATTTTTCTTTATTTTTGTACTAAGTCTGACTCAGTCAGCATTTTGTAAACACTTGGGAACATCAATGAAGTCATTTTTAGTAATATGCAATGTCATGTTTTAAGTCCCCGACTCGCCGACGTGGGACCCCTAGGGGCCGCGTCGGCAGTGGGGTAGTGTCCGTCCCCTTATGTGATCTCGACTTAGTTGTCGCTTAGGGCCGGACTCCCAGGAGAGCCAAAGTCTAACTCAAGCTGAACCCCCCCGGGCAAGTTTTGATGGACGTTGGCTTCAAACGCTGAGGTGGACTCAGGCTTTTGAGTGCCGACGGAGCATTGGCCTTGGAACGCTGAGGTGGACTCGTCCTCTGAGTATCGATGGGACATCGGTCTTGGAACACCGAGATAGACTCAAGCTTCTAAGCACCAATGGAGCATCGGCCTTGGGACGCCGAGGTGGACTCGGTCCTTAGCATCGATGGAGCATCGGTCTTGGAATGCCGAGGTGGACTCGAGCTTTTGAGCACCGATGGAGCATCGGTCCTGGAACGTTGAGGTGGCCTCGGGCTTTTGAGCACCGATGGAGCATCGGTCCTGTAACGCCGAGGTGCACTCGGTCCTCTGAGTACTGATGGGACATCGGTCTTGGAATGCCGAGGTAGACTCGGGCTTCTAAGCACTGATGGAGCATCGGCCTTGGGACGTCGAGGTGGACTCGGTCCTCAGCACCGATGGAGCATCGGTCTTGGAACGCCGAGGTGGATTCGGGCTTTTGAGCATCGATGGAGCATCGGTCCTGGAATGCCGAAGTGGCCTCAAGCTTTTTGCCGGTGGTACACCTGTCTTCAGTGCCAATGGTACATTGGTCTTCGGTGCCGATGGTACTTCGGGCTTGCAGTGCCGAGCTGGCCTCAGGCTTTTTACCGGTGGTACACCGATCTTTAGTGCCAATGGTACATTGGTTTTCGGTACCATCGCTTGCAATGCCGAGCTGGCCTTGGGCTTTTTGCCGGTGGTACACCATCTTCGGTGCCGATAGTACATCGAGCTTGCAGTGCCGAGCTGGCCTCGGACTTTTTGCTGGTGGTACACTGGTCTTCAGTGCCAATGGTACATTGGTCTTCGGTGCCAATGGTACGTTGGGCTTGTAGTACCGAGCTGGCCTCGGGCTTTTTGCTGAAAAGCTGGGTTACTTGAACATATATTTATTAATATAGAGTGTGGGGTGAGAGCCCAGAGGAATGCAAGTGTGTGATTCAATGTAAAGAAAGGTACACTACTGATAATACCGACGGAGATTGTCAGCGTTCCATGTCTGTGGGAGTGGCTTCCCATCTAGTCCTTCAATTCTGTATGCTCCATGATGAAGTGCCTCGGTGGCTCGATAGGATCCTTCCCAATTCGGTGACAGCTTGCCTCCTTCCATCGGTTTCGAAACTTTAGCCCGTCGGAGGACCAAGTCCCCCGACAAGAATGTCTTGGACAGACACGGGCATTGTAATACCTGGCCGTTCGCTATCGGTAGGCTGCCATCCGGAGTCATGCTCGATCTCGTATCTCCTCCACAGGTCAAGGTTGGCCCGCAACTGATTCAGGTTATCCTCCTCATTGTACGACTCCACCCGGGGGCTCGGGGCGCCTATCTCCACGGGAATGACGGATTCAGACCCAAAGACCAAGCTGAAGGGAGTCTCTCTGGTGGGGGCTCAAGGCATTGTGTGGTATGCCCACAGCACATTGGGGAGCTCCTCCATCCATCGTCCTTTGCAGTCATCTAGCCGGGCTCTAAGTCCTTGAAGAATGATGCGGTTGGTCACCTCAGCTGCACCATTGGTCTGAGGGTGCCCGATAGAGGTGAACCACTGGTGAATACCCAGCTCGGTGTAGAATCCTTGGAAGGGTGCATTGTCAAACTGCCGGCCGTTGTTGGTGATGAGGTATGCGGTAGTCCGAATCGGCATATTATGGACTTCCAGAAAAAGGATCGCACCTTGCCCTCGGTGATCTTAGTGAGTGCTTCGCCTCAATCCACTTAGTGAAGTGGCCGACGGCTACCAACAGGAATTTGCGCTGACCGAAGGCCGAAGAAAATGGTCACAGGATGTCCATACCCCACTGGGCGAAGGGCCAAGGTGCCACTAGGGGGGTCAGCTGGGATGTCGGCTGCCGCTGGATATTGGCATGGCACTAGCAACTATTGCACCTCTTGACGAACTCGGCTGCGTCCTCCCTCATTGTCAGCCAGTAGTACCCTTGCCGCAGGGCTTTGTATACTAGGGCTCTGCCCCCCAGATGACTTTCGCATATGCCCTCATGGACCTCTCACAGGATATAATCAGATTCCGTGGGGCCATGCACTTGAGGACCGGGTACAAGAATGACCTTCAGTAGAGCTTTCTGTCCATCATCAGGGTGCCCGCCGTTTGAGCAATCTCGCCTCAGTTGGGTCTTTAGGGAGGGCACCATCGGTCAAGTATCAGATGTAGGCGTCCATCCAAGAGGGCTCCTGCTCGACTGACAGAGCCTCTCTGCGCTTCAATGCTCGGGCATGCAGATGCTCCATGTACGTCCTTCCTAAGGTCCCATCGGTCGAGGTGGCCAAGCGAAACAATGCGTCGGCCCTAGCATTCTTCCCCTAGGGAATGTAGCTGACACAGAAATAGACAAACTGAGAGGCTTGGATTGCACCTTGCTTAGGTATAGGACATGGTCGGGTCTCTAGCCTCGTACTCCCTAGTGACTTGCCCGAAGATGAGCTGAGAGTCTGTGAAGGCCCTCAGACGCTTCGCACCGAGCTCCCTGGCCAGCTTCATCCCCACCAGCAAGGCTTCATACTCTGCTTGATTGTTGGTGGCTGGGAAGAGGAATCGAGGGCATACTCTACCACCTCCCCTCGGGGCTTGCAAGAATGAGTTCAGCCCGCTCCCCTGGGAATTTGATGCACCGTCAACATAGAGGATCCAGCCTTCCTCTCCCGCCTCCTCAGCCATGGGGGACTCCACACGCATCTCGGGTGCGACTCCTCCAGATGCTCCTCGGCCCAGATGAACTCGACCAAAAAATCGGCCAACACCTGGGACTTCATTGCAGACCTCGGGCGGATGGATAGGTCAAACTCTCCAGTTTGATGGCCCACTTTGCCAATTGACCGAAGGTATCAGGATGGAACAAGATAGTCCGAAGGGGTTGGTCCGTGAACACCACGATTGGATGGGCTTGGAAGTAAGGTCGAAAGTGCTGAGCGGAGACAATTAGGGCAAAGATGATCTTCTCGATCTTGGAATATCTTGTCTCAGCATCGTGAAGTACTTTGCTGGTGTAGTAGACCGGCTTCTGCACTTCGTCGGCGTCCATGTGAACAAGCACGGAGCTGACGGCCTCGGGGAAGGCTCCAAGATACAGAAAGAGCTCTTCCCCGCCCCTCGGCTTGGATAGCAGTGGCGGAGTGGATAGAAACTTCTTTAACTCCTCAAAGTCGTCCTGGCACTCCTTTGTCCACTCGAATCCGTTGACCTTGCGCAGTGCCTTGAAGAAAGGCATACTCCTCTCTGTCGACTTTGACAGGAAGCAGCTCAAAGCTGCCATCCTCCCGTCAGGCGCTGCACCTCTTCTTGTTGGCCGGGGGCCTCATGTCCAGAATGGCTCGGATCTTGTCGGGGTTGGCCTCGATTCCTCGTGCGTCACCATGACGCCTAAAAGCTTGCTTGCTGTAACCCCGAAGGCATACTTATGGGGGTTCAGCCTCATCTGATACCGGCGAAGATTGTCGAAGGTCTCGCAAGGTCGGCAACATGGTCGGTAGCACGGGCGCTCTTGGTTAGCATGTCGTCCACGTACACCTCCATATTACGCCCGATCTGGTCCAAAGACTTTATTCATTAACCTCTGGTAGGTGGCCCCCGCATTCTTCAGCCCAAACAACATCACCTTGTAGCAATATATCCTCTTCTTGGTTACAAACGAGTTGCCTCTTCATCAGCCGGGTCCATCTTAATCTGGTTGTATCCAGAGAATGCATCCATGAAACTAAGGGTCTCGTGGCCGGATGTCCACCAACTGGTCGATCCGAGGGAGTGGAAGATGTCCTTGAGGCACGCTTTATTGAGGATGGTGAAGTCCATACACATCCTCCAACTTTCGCTGGCTTTGCGGACCATCACACATTCGCCAGCCAGTCGGGGTAGTGCACTTCACGAATGTGGCCGACCGCCACCAACTTATGCACATCCCCATCTATGTCCTTCTATTTGTAGGGGGCGAAGCTCCTTTTCTTCTGCCGGATGGGTCAGCAGTTTGGCTTGATATTAGCTGATGGGTAATCACTTCTTCGGATGCCTGGCATGTCAGACGCTGACCATGCAAGATGTCAGCGTTGGCTCGCAGAAAGGCGAGGAGTTGGTCGCGAGCCTCCTCCGAGTAGGGCTCTGACCTGGACTGTCCTCGTTGGGTCCTCCCTAGAGGGAAGGTCAGTAGGTGCTCAGCCGGCTCCCCTCTCCTCTATGAGTTTCGGGGGTCGAGCGCCTTGGTGCAGGTGCAAGTACTGCCCCCTACGGGCTGGGGGCCATGTGATAGCAAAATGACAGCGGGTTCTGCTCCCCCGCATTTTTTTGATTCCCTCACTGGTTGGGAACCTCACCAGGAGCCTTTTGGTGGAGATAACAACATCCAGAAGGTTAAGTCCGGGCCTTCGAGTATGGCGTTGTAGGCAAGGGGCACCCAGACCACAAGGAAGCTCATGAAGACTGTACTCTGACAGGGGGCATCCCGGTCGTGACGGGGAAAGTGATCTCTCCCTCGACTCTTACAGAGTCTCCGGTGAACCCCATCAAGGGCGTGTGACAGGCCGGAGTGATTTGAGAGACAAGTTCATACGAACAAAGACATCATAACTCAAAACGTCCACCAAACTTCACTGTCAACTAGAATTTTTTTTACAGGATGCTTAGCGATCGTCATGGACACGACGACGCTATCATCATTTTTGTTGACCACCCCCTCTAAGTTCCTTTTAGAAAAGGGAATTACAGAGTCTAACCCCTCCTCCCCTCTCGGCCTCTTGGGCGGGCCGCCTGCCCCCCAGGATATTATCGCCACCGTCATCTCAGTCGAAGCATTGTTGATCATCGATGGCGGAGGCGCTGACGGGCCAGGCACCCAGGTTATTCCTCTGAACGAACTTCCCCAGGTGGCCATGTTGGATGAGGTCCTCTATCGCCTTCTTCAGCTGGCGACAGTTATCGATGTCGTGGCCGTGGTCCCGGTGGAAGCGGCAGTACAAGCTCTTGTCGCGAGGGGTCTTCGAGCTTAGTGGAGGAGGGCACTGAAGGTACGGCTCGCCCTCGATCTCAAGTAGGATGTGAGATATTGGGGCGAGCAAGGGGGTAAATGGATTGTCCCTCGGTACAAGAGCCCAAGGTCAGTTATTTGGTCGGCGGGGAGGCTCGGGCCTCCTGGGACGAACTTCAGCAGGCTCAGAGCGAGCCGGCTTCTTGGTGGTGCCTCCGTTGGCCTCGCGCTGGGGAGTCAGCCTCGTCGGTGCGGATATATTTTTGGGCCCGGCTCAGAAGTTCAGCGTAAGAGCTGGATGCTTCTTATCGAGGGAATATGCAAAACGGGAGGGGCAGAGCCCTCGCTTCAAGGCCAAGGTGGCCACAAAATCCTCGAGGTTGTAGACCTCGAGGGAAGCTTCTTTGAATCGAGCGACGTAGTCCTGCATGGACTCGCCACTCTTCTACTGGACGGAGAAGAGATTGTCCGCCACTCTGGGTATCTTCGCAGGCGTCAAAATGGGCCAAGAAGGCCCTCTCCAACTGACAGAAGGAGTGGATACTCTGCGGCGGTAGGTGGGAGTACCAGGCTTGGGCCGCCTTCCTCAAAGTAGTGGGAAAGGCGATGCAGAGAAGAGAGTTTGTTGCCCTTTGTACCTGCATGAGGACCTTGTAACTCTCAGGTGGTCTAGGGGATCAATGGTCCCATCATACGGGTCCAACTGAGGGAGACGGAACTGGGTCGAGATCGGTTCCTCCATGATGCGGTGGAACAGCGGTGGCCGGCTGTCATAGTTTGCCTTTGACAGGCTGGTGATCCGGTGGCTGAGCTCCTCCAGCCGCTGGTTGTACTCATCAAGCCGGTGCTCGGTCCGGTGAGCTATCCGGCCATCGAATGATCCCTCCCTTGAAGACTCCAAAGAGGGGGAGGAGTGACAGTGGTGAAGACGGGTGCGCTCTGCCTCCCTTCCGCGCCGCCGCTTTGGAAAAGCACTGGCATGGCGGGAAGAAGACCGGGACCTCTTGGAGGTCTCCCGGTGGTGACGCCTGGGCGAAGCGTGGTGGTGACGGACTCCTCGGACGGGAGATCTCCTCCGGGAAGAATGTGACTGGGTTGGATCACCCCTGGGAGTGACGTGGGTGGCCCCGCTACTGCTGCAGAACTTAGACCACCACCACCAGCGACTGAACTTGCACGGTGAGGCGGCGAGTCGATCTTCTTGAAGCTGCTGCGGTGGTGGTGATGGTGGTGCAGGGATGCTGGCCTGGGGAGCAGGAAGACCGGCCGCCTGTAGGTCAGCTCCCAGCGCTGCCCCCCAGCATGGCTGGTGGAGACATCTTGCGCACGAGTCATCACCATGGCTTGAGAGCTCGGGGAAAGAAAGAGTGTTGCTGACTGGTTCGAAGCCTTTTATCTCTGCCCCCCTTCCTGGCGTGCGAATCTGTTGACTCCAAGTCACTTTCCTTCAACGTCGGGGAACGGAGAGCCTCCTCCTCGAAGTGCTCCTGCAAGGAAGTCCCCGAGACCGGATGCTCCGATGGGGACCCTCCGACGCTCAAGTTAGTAACTTGGGAACAGACAAGAGTAAACTAGTAGAAAGAGCTAGAGAACTTGAGTTCAGGATCCTTCCCTCATCATGTGAGGGCTTTTATACCTGTCGAAGGTCTCTTTTCCTGCTTCCAAAAGGTTGCTGATTTCGACGTGTCGTTGCCCATTAACGGACGGAAGGCAAGGCTGATGGTAAGGGGTCACCACTGATACTGGGCATGTCAGAGGTGTCTTGCTCCGCCTGCCACCTACCAAGGGCGGTGCTACGGATGGCAGGCAGACCTGATCGTGTCAGGTGCGCACCATTACGAGGCATGGCCACACGCTGTTGCAGTGGGTGACGGAGCACATGGCTGCAGCGGCGGTTGATAGGCCATATGGGTGCAGCAGGCAGTTGGTGGGCCACATGGGTGCAGCAGGCGATTGATGAGCCATGTGGGTGTCAGGTGGCTCGAGGTAGTAGGTTGCCAGGCTCGAGGCCGAGCCGAGGCGAGGCCGAGGTGGCATTCGAGGGAATGCCACGTCCGAAGCCAAGGGCGAGGGGACATCGAAAGTCGAGGTCGCCCTATGGGACCGAGGTGGGGCTCCATCAGTTTCCTTCACTGTTAACTCTAACGGCGTTGGATCAGCCACATCACTACCCTAAGCTGACTATCATGGACTAACTTCTTTACCCGCACTTATTTATAGTAGAAATCCTTGCTCACTTATCATCGCATCTGGGCACCGGTGCAGCGTCTCTTGCTTATTTTTTGAAACATTCAGAGGCAATGCAATGCGTCTCTTAACGGGGACATCTTAATCCTTCGCATAGTTTAATTTATCAGATTCATATTTTAAGAATTCTAATGAAGTTTCACGCTAGCTGTTAGCTATCTAATGTAACCTTCTCCTTTATTCGAGTTTGAGATCAGCTTTGACAGAGTTTGAAACAGAATAGAGACATTTCTCTAAATTAAATTGAGGAAGGGATTGGGTTGCCACCGACACAAAGATATTCACAGACGTGGGATGTTAGTTAGGCGGTCCTTTTCATTACGGAAAGCATTCCCCTTCCTTCCTTTTCCTTTGCCAATAATGGTAGCATAAACATTGAGAAGCAATAAGAGCAATGGTACTGATACGTAAAGATAAAAAGTAGTCTCTTGATTTGGAATGGAGAACATGGATCGTCATGGATTAAAACTTAAATCGATGAAATTTAAAAGTAATCAATCATACCTAGTGGCCTTCATTTTCTTGAGAAGAAGGGCAGAAGAAGACAATGACATATAGTGAAGGCGGAAGTCTAATCTAGATCTCTTGTATGACCAAGGAGAGCCTACACTAGTTAAACAAGATGGCATTTTACAGCCTTCTTTAATCCCTCAGTTCTCTTTTCTACTCTCAAAAATTTTGATCCTCTTCTTCATGGTGCTATTTTTGAGGTGCAACATCAACTTGTTATGCATATTAGCTAAGCTATCATGAGTCAATTTTTCCTTGAATCATAGCATTACAATAATAACAACAAAATCCTAATCTCAACTCATCGGGATTATTATATAAATTGTTTTTCTCCACCTAGCACAGTTTAAGAAATGTTTTTTTTTATAAAATACAAACACTTTAAAATTTTTTATTTTTAAATATAATTTTTGATTAATTTTTTATTTTTCTTTGTGCGCATATCTAAAACTGACACTCTCACGAGTCTCTCTTGAGAGGCACAAATATCCAATCCATCACAAACAGTTATATATATTCTCTATTGATGGGACTTCCCATTAATGCCACGAATTATGATTAATCAGACAGGAATAGTCTCCAACTAATTGGTATAAATTATAGCAGTATTTGTATTTTTCTCAACAGCTGAGGACCAGGTACATTAATCATGATGGTTCTATCGCACCAAATTTTGATTAGGAATGTTGGTTGATCCCCAAGTTCAAAGTGTCACCTCGGGATGGCCTGTAATTCTTCCAATATCGTTATCAAAAAGACTCTGGACAAAAGTAAGAGTCTCAAATCCTTTGGTGGCATCAAAGAGTCCATGTCAATTGAAAGCTTTACAGTGAATAACAACCACCATCAACATTCTATATGTTGGGTCAGCTACAAAGGCAAAGCTCAAGCAAAGGCTTGAGAGGCCAGCCCGTTTGGTTCACCTTTCCTAGCATGTTTAAACCTATGAGATGCCACCTACGCCAATTCTTTGTCAAGATGTAGTTGAATTTGGTGCAGTGGCCGATTGCCCACCAGGGAACTCCGTGTTCCTTGGCAACAAGTAAACCCACTGAAGCTGGCATCTCATGTATGCAATAAAAGCCCCATTGGATGATGCCTAGGGCCAATTAGAAACAGGGTGAATGGGTAATGGCATTAACAACTGATTCTCAATTTATATTTTGAAAAAAACATATTTAAAAAAAATATAGTAACTACTTATTTTATTTAAAATTTACTTTTATTTAAAATTTATTATTAATTATAAAATTATTTTTATTTAAAAAATATAATTTATATATGACTAATACATATGAAAAGTATAATTTAAAAATATAGTTCAATAAAAAATTAAACTTTAATTATAAAAAAAATAATATATAATTAGTATACAAAATAAACCTAATAATATAGAAGCCAAGCTGTTGGATAAATGGAGAAGTGTTGATTTAACAAGTTGAGTTGACTGATTTAATGTTGCGTACGGTTCACTAAAACTGGAATTGAGTTGAAATTTCAGCTTTGAGCCCCCTAATATTTGTGATGTAATAAATATAGAAATTACCATTTATTCAAATAATTATGATCTCAAATAAAATAAATTTATAACTAAAACTATTATTTTATTAAAATAAGTACATGTATTGCAAATATGTTTTAATGCTTTATAAATTCTGATTTAAAGGTTTAGTATATAATCTACTAACATAACAAAATTATATATAACTAAAATTTATGATTTAAAAAGCATTAAACATGAAACTAAAAAGAATATACATTACATAAAATTATAAAATTAGCAAAAATAATATATAAATTTTGAAAAGGAAAAATGACAAAAATATAGAAAATAAAAATAAAAAATATGTTAACTAAACTGCAAGTATAATTAGGAAAAGCATTAAGATTATAACAAAAGTCTAATTAATTAAAATTAAAAAAAATAAAAACTTAAATATAGAAAAAGAAGCAATCGGTTAATAAAATATATCAAACTAAAACCAAAGAGTAAACAAACTATAAATCATAATAATCAAAGAGAAATACTAAAAATAAAATAAAAATAAAAATGCTAAATTAAAATATAATATAATATAAAATTAGAATTGAATTGCTATTTCTTTTCTGATATTTCTTTTCAGTAGCCCCCAAATAATGGAATAGGAATAGTGATTCTAATTCCTTGCTTTCCGTTTCTATATCTGTTTCAATTTCTTTCCGTTCTTGAAAATTAGAAACAGTAAAAGCATCCATTGTCATTAACAATTTAGGGTTGTTTGTTGTAGGTTTGGGCCATTTCATTTATATGGATACTGGCAACTTAAATTATGTACGAAGTTGTTTGTTGAGTTATAACTCAAAACCTTTTTTTTTGGTAGATGACCGGTTGTCTCACATACTAAATGCAAACCTTATCTCAAGCTCGAATGCATATGCTATTCGGTTATGTGATGCTAGCACAAGAAACTATTATTGTGATAATCATTGAGGCCTTTATAAGCCTTTATTAGGATTATGTGAACTAAGCTTATATATAAGCTTAATGTTCAAAATCTCAAATATAAAATAAGTCAGAAGTTGCAAATTAATTCTTGAAAGATCTTTTTCTTCCTTTCTACCATTCTTTTCCTGAGAGCTCGCATTATTCTTTCTTAAAATTTTTTACTTTTCTTTCTTCTCAAGCAATTGAAGGAGTTGTTTAGATCAAACCCGTTTATGATTCTGTCTATGGTAGAAGACTTTGGGTAGAGTACTTCAGTATGTTGTATATTATCAATGACTTTGTTAGATGCTTGCATGTCACGATAGTGAGTTTGTTTTCAAGCAGTATTGATCTTAACCATCTCCACTCACCTCAAGTATGCCCTCTGAATTTGTTGTTCTCATAATTTTGATATCATTTTGTAATTATTTTATTTTTATTGTATACAAACATTAACAAAATATTACAAAATTTTAAAATAGTTTTCAATACAAATAACTTATATTTTAAAAAAATCACTTCACGTAACTAACAGCGTATTGAAATACCTTTTGGTTGTTTTGTTTCTTTTCTCACCCCCAGCAGCTGACATGATTATTCACATAAATAACCACATCTCCCATTGGATGCTGAAAAGAAAAAAGGGAAAGAAATCCAAGATTTTTCAAAATCCAAATCCACCTTCTAAAATAAAACGGAGCTTTCGTCTTTCTTCTAATCTTACAGACGTTAGACTATAGCGGGTCGTTTTCGATTCTCTATCTACAGAACTTTTTTTTTTTTTTCTTTTTCTCTCCCTGGCCCCGCGCTCCTTCCCTCTCCTTCTAATCATCCCTGAATCCTCTCCATCTCGTCTCCTATAAAATCCAACGAACATTGCGAGCAAACCAAAAGATTACTCCACAGTGTAGCAATCGAATTCCCTTCCCCTTTGTTGATGGAGAATGTTTCGTAAGTAAAACGCCCTCCACAAACAGCTGTAAGCTTCTTGTTTATTTTTATTTGAAGAAAAGAGAAAAATAAAATCCCTTTTTTTTAGATGTTGTCTGGATTCCAGCTACGAGTGCAACGCCGACGGCAAATCCAGCATCGATGCGAGTGCGCTGGACGCGCTGCTGCAAGCGAACGCGTTCTTCGGCGGCTTCATCTTCACGGGGCTTTCCGTAGCCTCCCCGGGACAGCAGAGCCTGCAGAACAACCGCGCCTGCGACGCCGGCCTGGACATCGGCCAAAACCAAGTAAAGTTCGAGGTGTTCTCCTTCATCTGCTTCCTCGTCTCCACCCTGGTGGCACTGGGCCTCAAGATCGTCATCACTGTGATAAACTGCAAAGACGTGGAAGATGGTCGCCAAAAGCTCTTCGAGCGCATCTGTGAGCTCCGGGTCGGGGAGGACATCCACACGGCGGAATTGTGCGCGCTCCGTAAGGAGATCCGCAAGCTCCGTGAGGACATGTTCTTTTTAGCGATCACGCTCCAGGGGAAGGACCGGGCGCGCATCAGCCAGCGTTGGGTTAACTTCGGGTTGCTGTCCTCGGCATTATTGTCCGCGCTTGGCTGTTTTTTCCTGGTGCTCTCTATGATCTTCCTCTTCGAGAACATCCTAGGTTTACTGTCCTGCGGCGGCAGCGCCATCAGCGAGACGGTGGGGGCTCTCGCCGGTGTCGTGTTCCCCGTCCTCGTCGCCTACGTCTTTGCCATCTACTGTGCCTATGCCCATGCCTTTTGTGTCACCGATTGAATCGCTGCTTTTACTTTGCTGCATGCTGTTATTTATTTTCTTGTTTAGAATAATGGAAATAAAAAAAAGTTGCTTTTTTTTTTTTTGGGTGGGTCGAAGGTATAATATTAATATATATAGATCTAGAGTAGATACATTAATTTCCAGATATATTCTTTGGCACGACGAATAGGCAAGGACGTACATCTCAGAATCAATCAGCATCCCAAAAGATGTTTCGGAATGACAAGCATCAAAGGCCGAAAAACTAATCCGCAATACCTTTTGCCTTCTAATTATAAATTCGAGTGGCATGGAAATAGTCCAAGGAAGCAATCGATTTGCAGGAATTCTGGACAAGAGTATGTTCTTCGGAGTGCCTTCTCTACTAGTACTCGACCACCAACTGATGTCAGTGGCCGCAAGTCTCGCTGCTTGCTGGTGCATAGCACGTGAGAGTCAATAGTTTCTTGGTACGTACATAATCTAACGAAAAAATTTCATTGTGTTGCTATCAAAATTTATCCTTCGATTCGGATGCGATCGAGCTACAGCGTGGACTCTCCACCTGGATGGACCTGTAAAACAGTCATCACGCGAGAGGCATTGAGGATGACCCTCTACGGAAGACCCTCCAACGTTCAAGTCAGTGAAAATCAGCGATCAACAAAAATAAAAAAAAAAGGCTCTCACTGAAGAGTCCCTCCAGGGCTCTGAGCAGAGCGCTAATGGTGGAAAGGGGTGAGCAAGTATGTAAAAAGATGGCCCGTACCTTAGAAGCAGGAAGACGGTTGTATTTATAGAGGCTCACTTAACCGTTTGGAGGTATCATGGGTCTGAAAGCCGTTGAGATCCGAATCAAGTTTGTTATGATGCCAGCAGGATCCGTATCTTGTCAGTTAGAGGATCGACGGCTGGGAGAGCTAGTTGATGCCATGAGATTTAATGATCACATGGACTTAGGCCACTCTTGCAGGTCCAACTGATGTCAGTGGCCGCGAGTCTCGCTGCTTGCTGGTGCATGGCACGTGGGAATCAGTAGCTTCTTGGTACGTACATAATCCATCGAAGAAATCTCATGGCTTTCACTGAAACAGCTAGATCAATCTGTACCTTACTACGACGAACCAAGATTTTTAAAAGATCATGTTTGACAGAGAAAAATAGGACTCATGCGAGCTCATTCGGTATCTCGATCAGGCTGATTTAAACATGTGACCAAAGGATTCAAACCACTTAATAAAGACGTTAAATTGATGATTTAAATCTGTGACCAAAAGGTTCAAAGGTTAGCCCTTTACCGTTGCGCCAATCTGATCATTGGCAACAAAAGATGTAAACCCAGAATTTTGATAAAATTTTAATGAATTAGAGAGAAAGAGGAATAAAGAATTTTTTATTTAATTAATGGTATTAAAAATTAATATATAATATTAATTTTACTTATAATTTTTATTTTATGCTAGTGAGAGAATATGTAAATGACATATGTTGGTATAAGATTTTAAAATCACTAAGAGATTTTTAAGAAAAAATTCTCTCTAATATTATTTTTTTTATTTTAAAAATATCTTACCAGCACCAAGAAAATTATCCCTTAGTAAATCTCTAAAGAACCAAACTTATTTTACAAATCTTTTACTATAAATTATTTAAATAATTACTCACTGATCCCTTGCAGATTACCAAGAAATCTCTAAGAAATTTATCAAATAAAATATATTCCTAGCAAATTCCTTAAAGATTTCTTATTGAAACTAAATTTTAAATGTAATTTAAAATCTCTTAAAAATTCTTTTTAATCCTTTAATAATTTTTTAAGAAATATATGTCTCGATAATGTCCGAGAGATTGATTTTTAATAGTATCATCAATGTCAACATTCATTTGTCATTTGCACAGACAGTGCCTTTAATACTGACTAAAAACCTACCACCAAGGCAATAATCACTATATGCCTCTAAATCACTACCCACGACCACACCCCCGAAAGCTTTTGGGACCCTTTAAAAAGCTAGTCCTGCTTTTTGAAAAAATATCTTTACGACGTATCTATCCATCTGCACGCTGCTGTTACTATTAATATAAAAAAAAAAATTCACACGCCTCCCGTCTGTTTGCACGAAACCGTTTGTTCCGTTGGTCATGAATTGATGCTTTTTTTTTTTTTTTTTTTGGTACAAGCGGGTGATCACATCAATCTAGGATAAGTCAAATTCGAGATATCCGAATATAAATATGTGACAGGATGAGAGGACAATGGTCGCCGAGCATCCAACTCCAGAACCCTGAATGATAGGCCACCCTGGCGGCAATCCAATCAGCCGCAGAGTTGGCCTCCCTGTAGATATGTCGAATCTGGATGCTGGTAGCTCCCTGAAGGAGATAATGGATGTCGCTGATCAAAGGAATGGTCGGCAGGTGGACATTGGACTCCTGACAGATCCAGCTAATCATCGTAGCGAGTCTCCCTCTATAATAAGCTTCGTAGTGCCCAGGCTCCGAAGGGCGTGAGAAATACCGGCCCAAGCCGCATATAGCTCAGCAAGGGGAACAGAAGAATCCAGCGTCCCAAAGCCGCCGGCCGCAAGCAACGACCCCTCCGGCCCCCGAATCACAAAAGCAGATCCCGCACATCTCCCACGAACACTCCCATCAAAATTGATTTTGACAAACCTGGAGGAGGGGGCTCCCAAGAGATAAAGACCGTGTGCCGGTGCGCTGCAGAAGCAGCATGGGAGTCCCAGAGGCCAGGGCTATCAACACCAATAGTCCTCTGATGTAGAGTGTACTCAGCATATAAGGAGACAGCCGTCCTGACAATTCGATAAGAAGGAGTGAGCACGTCCGAGAACACGAACTGGTTACGGGATAACCAGATCTAGAGAGCAACATAAGCCAACGTCGGGCCCACCTGATGGTTCTCACCCCCCTTGACCTGTCTGAGCAGCCTCAAGAAGGATAAACGGTGGGAGTCCAAATCCTGCAGCCAAGACCACGCACCTAACCTTTGCCAAATCTGTCTCGCTCTGGGGCATGAAAAGATAGCATGATCTACAGTTTCCTCCTCAAGGCTACACACCGGGCAAATAGGCATGATACGCATCCCTCTCCTAGAGAGCAAAGAACAGGTAGGAAGCGCATTCCAAGCCAGCTTCCATATAAAAAGGCAAACCCTCGGATGAATGGGAAGATGCCAAATCCAAGCCGAATCCATAACTTGCAAGGGCGAAGGCCTATAGATATGCAGGAGATCCCCGATAGGAGCCCGAGATGAACAAGATCTCCGCCAAACCCTTATATCAGTAGTATGACTCGAATGAGAGGAATAGAAGTAATACGGTGATAAAGCTCTCCCCCGAAGAAAGTAGAAACCAAAGAATGGTCCCAGACAGTGTGGTCAAGGGAGAGAAGATCACAAACTCTCATACCATTAGGGATATCTGTGGTCACAAAGGTTGGCCACCGAGAAAGAGGCTGGTCCGCAATCCAAGTGTCCTGAAGTACATCGACTGAAGAACCATCACCAATCATCCAAGAGGTGCGGTCCATAACAACCGAAGCATGCCAACAAACCTCTTTCCAGAAGAAGGAGTGCCCACGAGAAGATGGAGGAGAGATAGAGTGATTCCAATCTCCGTATTTACCATGCATGAAGGCGCTCCACAAACAACGCGGATCAAGCAAGAATCGCGAGGCATGCCTAGCAATAAGAGCCTCCCTCCTAGCAACAAGAGATTGGATACCAAGACCCCCCTGAGCAATCGGCAAGCAAATGATATCCCAGGCAAGAAGATGGACTCCATGACCGTCCTGGCTTGAGGCCCAGAGAAAATCCCGAAAATGACGCTCTATCTTCCTTAGGCACGTCACAGGGATGGCCGCGTTAGATAACAGATAGAGCGGAAGAGAAGAGAGAACTGAGCGCAGAAGAGTGATCCGAGCCATCATAGATAACCCAGAGACCTGCCAACCATCTAAGCTATCGCAGACCCTCCTCTCAAGAACACTGAAGTCAGAACGACGAGGCCTTCTGCCAGTGATTGGGATCCCCAAGTAGGATAGCCGATCAGCCTGAGAAGTAATACCCATGATATGCAAGATAGAATCCCTAACAGAAGCTGCCATCTTAGGACTAAAACATATCAGAGATTTACTTAAATTAACTTTCTGACCAGAAGCCCGACAATAGGTCTGCACTATGGCCGCAAATATGGATGCATTACGAATAGTGGCCTTACCCATAAGGATGCAGTCATCAGCGAACAGTAGATGGGAGAGAGTCGGCCCAGTTGGACTCGCAGAGTATGGGGCAATAGACAAATCCATCTGAGCCTGAATAAGAGCCCTGGACAAAGCATCAGTAGAAAGGATGAAGAGAAAAGGGGACAGAGGGCAACCCTGCCGCAAACCGACCTCAGAGTGAAAATAATCCGTCTGACCCCCATTGATGATGAGAGAGAAGGATGGTCGAAGAATACATGCCATAATCCAGTCGACAAAGCAATCATCAAACCCAAACTCGGCTAACGTATGTCTCAGAAAATCCCAGCTCATTCTATCATAAGCTCTCTCCATATCAAGCTTAACAGCCATGAGGCTATGACGTCGAGAAGCACGCTGAAGGTCATGCATGAGTTCCTGTGCTAGAAGGGCATTATCAGTAATGCTACGTCCCCTAATAAAAGCGCCCTGCTCTAGGAGATGAGGCGAGGGATCATCGGAGACAAACGGGAGACCAAAATGCGAGCACACACCTTGTACAAGGTGGAACATAGACCGATAGGCCGGTAATGCTGAGGAGAGGAGGCATCAGGGCGTTTGGGCACCAAGGTGATAAGGGTCCTATTCCAATCAGAGGGGACAGAGTGAGAGAGAAACACCAGCTGAATGGCCTGCACAACCTCCTGACCCACTATATCCCAATAGAAGCGGAAGAACAAAGGACGAAACCCATCAGGACCAGGGGCTTTATCGGCACCAAGATCCCAAACAGCCCGCTGAATATCGTCCGCCGAAATAGGCATGGTGAGACGAGCATTTTCAGCAGTGGTGACCCTAAACTGGGCCAGAACAGGAAACACAGGGAAACCCACTCCAGTATGCTCCGTCCATCTAGACTGAAAGAACTGATATAACAAGGTCCTGATAACCTGAACATCCTCCTGAATCTTCCCCTCATTATCAACTAAACACCTAATGCGGTTCATCGCACGGCGCTTCAAAGTGGCCTGATGAAAGAATCTAGTGTTGCGATCCCCCTCCCTAACCCACTGGATTTGGGACCTTTGTCTCCAAAAGGTCTCCTGCTGCAACAATAGAATGGTGCTCAGCCAAACAGGACCTGAGAGACGAAAGGTCAGACTGATTAAGGAACCCCTCCTGATCCTCTTTCGACTGCAGGGTAGAGATGGTAGCCTCAGTCTGCTCAACTTGTCGAACAATATCCCCCACCTCTCTTCTGTTCCATCTAGAGAGTCTACGACCATCAAGAATCAGGCGCCGAGACAGCCGATAGGTAGCACTTCTTCTAATAGGTAATCGCCAAACCTGAGAGATGATTGACCTAGCAGAAGAATAAAAGGTCAAGAATTTCTCAAATCTAAACATCCTGCTCTGATGAATAGTGTTATCAGTAGAAACAAGAATAGGACAATGGTCGGAGCCAATTCTGGACAGGTGAGTAACGGTAGCAGAAGGAAAAAGCTGGAGCCAAGAAGGAGACGCTATGGCCCTATCCAGTCTTTCCCAAACACGGGCAGAGCCTTGGCGGTTATTACACCAGGTGAAAGGGGATCCGGAAAACCCCAGATCCAAGAGCCCAGCGGAGGATATAAAGGATCTGAACTCAACCACATCCGGTGATCCAACGAACTGCCGACCCCCTCTTTTCTCGTCAGCCCCGACAATGCAGTTGAAGTCACCAGCAAGGAGGGAAGGAAAGCCCTGAGCAAGAAGAGAGTGAAGCTCCACCCAGAGATCACGATGCAGTCTGAAGTCGGTACTGGCATAAACACCCGAGAGAAGCCAGGGGGCCGAGGAACCCTCAGATATGACCAGGGACACCTGTTGACCACATCCATGGAAGGCATCAACCCTGATGTTATTATTTTTCCAAAGAACCAGAATACCACCAGAGAGGCCAACCGACTCAATGGAGTAAGAAACCCATAATCTGGAAAGCTGTCTCTGAAGACGAGCAAGGCTAGCCCCAGACAACCGGGTCTCCAGCAGAACACAAATATCAAAGTCATGAAGCTGAAGAAGCCTACCGAACGAGGACCGAAACGAGGGTTTCTG
The DNA here is from genome assembly GCA_900491605.1 of Calamus simplicifolius. NCBI lineage: Eukaryota > Viridiplantae > Streptophyta > Magnoliopsida > Arecales > Arecaceae > Calamus > Calamus simplicifolius. The sequence continues at coordinate 24,468 of UESW01005040.1, read as the reverse complement.
AGCACCTCGCACATTCCAAAAAGAAGCTTCATTCAGAAGGAAGAGCAGGGGGGACATCATCCATATCCCCAGATATCTCCAGAACAATAGAGTCAAAAGTAGCGTGGGAGCCAACAAGCTCCGGAGCACTGCTTCCCCCTGCTTCCTGGCACACCTGCCGTGCCATTCCATAGCCATATTGCATCTTTTTGCTGAATAGCATTCTTTAGAAGGGAGACCGCAGAATCGTGATCTATCACAGCCGTCGAAGGAGGTAAGGAGGACTCTACCAAACTGCCCAGAGTAGTCCCCTCCTTGCAACGGGACTTCTTGACCCGGCCCAGGGGAAACACCTAAACCCTGGGGGGTATTGAAGGAGCAGAGAAGGTGAAGATAGCTTTCTTCCCATCCTTACCCCTCAGAAGTCCTTGCCTTTGGATGAATTAGGCTTAGAAGGTAGTCGCTGTGTTAGAGGCTCAACAGGCCGGGCCCGCTTAGCAGGGCCAGATTTTCCTCCTATATGGGACAACAGGAGGCCCGGACCATTACCATCAAGGAAGCTGACTCCAGGCAAGAAAATGGGTTAGCAGCCAACTTGATTGGATCACCACCCCTTTTCCCTTCAGAAGTCTGAATGTTAGATCAGAGGCTTGAATTTGAGACCCCTTGCAAACCGGCACGCCAGGGGAAAAACGGCACGCTGAGGACCTGAGACCATCAGCTGCATCAATCCCATGAAGAGGATGCCTGTCCGAAGGGGGAGTGGGCTCCTTGCCTCCCGACCTCCTAAAGACTTCTTCGGAGAGACCCACCCGTCCGGGGAGGCAGAGGAAGGAGGAGAAGAAGAGCTCATTCCAGGCTTCTTTGCTGAGAGAAGGCTGAGCAGCTGGAGAAGATTTCCGACGCCTCAGGGACGACATCCAAGGTCCAAATCCAGAACCACTCGGGGGGGCAGAGGAAGAGGAAGGATCAAGAGGCGCCCCACAGCTCCCTCCGAGATGCAGGGTACCGCACGAGCAGCAGATTCCTTCAAGATTTTCGTAGGAAAACTGCTGCCAGAATGGCTCCCTGCTTCCACGAACACGGGCACCCGGCCGCAGGGGCATGCTCAAATCCACCCGAGTACACACTCTCGCGAACCCTCCCGAATCCGTTCTCTGGTAGAAGCATCGGAGAACATGTAATCACCAACAACTGCAACGATGGATGACAGCACGTCCTCCTTCCAGTATTCAATAGGCAGTTGGGGAAGACGAATCCAAAGCAGGGCACTGGTCAGAGAGCTTGAGGACGGGACGAAGTCTGGTTGCCACGGAGCAACGGCGATGGGTTGGCCATTGGCGACCCAGGGTCTTCCGAGAACAAGCTCCATGGCAAGAGGGTCAGAGAACGGAAGAGAAAATTCCTGTTGGCCAACGAACCGATTCGATATCCCCCTGAATCCCAGCTCGCTGGAATTCCCTGAGGATAGCCTCCGGAGGGATCCAGCGGGAGAGACAACGGGCCAAAATAGCGTGATTGAGCCAACGAGCACTTCCTCCTCCAGCGCAGGTACCGGGACTTGGACTATATCGGGGTACAGCCGTTCCAGTTCGGCGACGACAACCGGAGACGGCGCCGGGGAGATCCATTCAAACTGGCTTCCATCGGCACGGCGCCAGGACATTCCAGCGTTCCTGACGCCATCGGGACCGACCGGAGATGGATTGGGGAGGTCAGCCATCACTCTGAGCAAGAGGACCAGCAGACAACAACGATCAGTGAAGATCGGGGATGAAGACACTCCGAGCATAAATCTTAAAGCGTATCGGCGAAAGGCACCGAAGACACTCCGAGCACGATTCTTAAAGCACAAAAAAGTAACTGGCCATTGAATTGATGCTTTAGCAGGCTTTATTCTTTTCGCCCAGCACAATTTGAGAGGCAGCATACAAAAGAAAATAAAATAAAATAAAATAGTGGTGCTGAAATAATCGATTTGAAGGGTACAAAGTGGGGAGAAGAAAAGTGGTCAAGAGCAGCTGCAACGCTCTTCTAAATCTCACAGCTTAACAACTTTTAAACCATCAATCAGCTGGGCTGTCAATATTTACTTTACTTTTTTTATTTAATTATTTTTTCTTATATTTTATAACAACATAAGAATTTTGACCGATCCTTATACTGTTTGACCTTTCTTTACTCTCATGCTATGTTTAATTATGAATAAAGTTAGAATTTTTATTTTTTAAAAAATCTTAAACTTGAAGAAATAGATATTTTATCATACTATTGAAAAATCACGATTCTAATCTATTGTCTCGTCATTGAATTTTTTATTCTAAATTTACCCTTATATCATATTTAAAGCATACTCTCATAATATTAATTTAATATAATAAACTTATGCCCTATCATCATCAAAAAATAATATAATAACTTTATTGTAACATAATATTAATTATGATATATTATTAAATTATAAGTGATATAATATTAAATTTAATATTTTATTATTGTAATAAATTATATAGTAACTTTCATTATAAAATTATAATAGCTATATTAGATTTTATATTATAATATTGTAAAGTCTAATAATATCAACTTGTTGCATATTATAATTGTAATATTAACTATTACAATGTTATAATAGTTAATATTATAATATGAAAGTTGTTATATTTTAATGTTATAATATTAAGTTTAATTTATATACATCACAAAAATTTACTAAACAACATTTGTTATAATATATTATATTATAACACCTTTCATTATAATATTATACTAATTTTGAAATTGATGACATATTATATTTACATTGTTAAAAATTTACAATATTACAGTATTATATTCAAATTGTAATGATATTATGATATTATATTTAATATTATAATTTTTAGTACTTTAATATTATAATATTAATATTATAGTAAAAGTTGTTATATTTTAATGTTAAATATTAAACTTACTATTATATCCATCATCAAAAAATTAACATAACAACTTTATTATATATAATACAATATTATAATATTGAAAAATATTATAATGTAACTTGTTATATAACTGTGGCATAAGAAGAGCACCCTAGTGACATCCTTGCGATCACCGGATGGGTAAGGTCTAAAACTGTATTTACTCATCTGATGCAGATCATCAGATGGCCTAATGGGCCTAGAGGCCTTAACTCGCCCCTTATCAGCAAGAGAACAAGCGACTCCACCTCAGTTTGGCTCGATAATCCCCGAAGGGCAAAAGGACTTGGCCATTGTTGAGGGCTCACGCAAGCCTTGGATCATACCGCCGACCCTCGAAGTGACCTGGGGAGAGGTGCGCCTTACAAAATCCAAAGGCCAAAGCCAATACGTGAACGCAAAGAAGCGAAAATACTACAAAAGCTAAGTAATCTATTACTTAGAAAATTTCTACTTTCATTAATATTTAAGTGAGTTGTGTTAGATACATGTCGGGTTACAAAAATTTCAAAACAAAAATAAAGATACAAGAGCCTATGGCTCGGTGGACCCAGGTCCAACATTGGCAGTGTCCCTCTCTGGCTCTTCTTCTTCTTCTTCTTTCGGATCTCTGGGTTGAATATCTTCAAGGCCGATGATGTTAAAGGCTCGGGATACCTTTTCTTTGCAATGCTCGAAGCCTTTGAAATATGCATTGAGGGCAGCCTTCGTTACTTCCTCGACAAAATCCGTGGAGCCTTTGAACCGCTCCACAGCTGTTCCAGCCTCAGTCTTGGCACCGCTAGCTCTCTTCCAGGTGGCCCAAGCTTTCACATCTGCTTTCTCTGTGTGGTCTTCGGCCTCATCCACCTTGAGATTGGCGGCCTCCAGTCTATCCTTGATGGGGCCCAACCTTGCCATGGAGTCGGCCAATTTGGCCTTGGTGGCTCTCGCACGTTCGAATTTGGCCGCCGCTTTACTCCTTGCCTCGACGAACCGCACTTCCCAGTTGCGGTTCTCTTCTTGGGCAACCCGAAGTTCATCGGCCATAGTTGTCTCCCAGGCCTGAGCTGCAGCTAGCTCCTTAGCCGCATCATCAGCCTGAGCTCGGGCGGCGGCAACTTCTCTTTGGCCAAATTGTATCTATTGGTGGTCCAAAGATAGGCATCATGGAGGGTAAAGGCATCATTCACCATCTACAAAATTAGTAAGCAAATTAGAGTTCAGGTCGGATTAGCATGATCTAAAGGTGAGAACAGGGAAAACCACTTTCACTAGTCGGTCACTATCCATCGCCAAGAACCTCGGTGGTGGTGCCCTAGGGTGGGCCCCCATGGCTACATCGGGGGTGGTCTCCTTTTCGGGTGACGTCGGCATTGCCTTGCCATCAGCCCCCGTCGCCGGTGTCGCTCGCACCCAGCCTCTGGGATGGCCTCCTCTGCCCTCGATTTTGTGATGGCTGGGTGCTCTTCCCTATCCATTCTACTAGAGTCGGTCGATCTTCTTTCTTTGGCTTTGCCTCGACCTTGATCGAGGCCTCTCTCCCTCTGCCCAACAACACTTCTGTCGGCCTCGACACCGCTTTCCTCCTTGGCTCCTCTGTGGGTGTGGTCTCGGTAGGAACCACGAGGGTTGGAGCTGGTTCATTCTGGATTTCTCGACGAGGCCTCTTAGTCGTCGGCCTTGCCATCTCGCCGGCCGCCTCCCTCCTCTTCTAGGCGGCCGCCTTCAGGTGCTCAAATGGAATCTTCATTACTACACAGGTGGTAGAAAGTCAAAAAAAAAGGAAAGAGAAGAAAAGGGAAGCCTCATGTCACCGGGGTCGGCGCCATGCCAGCCTCCTAAAGATTCTCCTCCAACAACAACTCCTGGTAGGATAGGACATGGGAAGACATCAACTGGTCAAAAAAATTTTTGTCCCTCTCCTCCACTGCCGAGTTCTTATTTGGGCTTGTGTCTGGACTCCCACAGCTTAATCTCACTCCATCAATGTGGGCCAAAAAGAAATGGAATTTTCATCCCTTAATGAAAGTGGGGAGGTCGAGTTTTATTGCCCTATGGGGTCTGAGGGTGAAGATCCACCACCCAATCTCATTGTGATGGCAAAGATTGTACAAGGCCTGGAACAAAGAACAATGAAGGCATATATGGTTCGAAAGGTTCAGAGCCAATTATGCTGAAACAAAGAACAATGAAGGGGTGAAGAGAAAGATGAAGGCCACCCCTAAAAAACTCCTCGTACAAGGCGATCCCACCAGCTCGATCAGCGGTCACCTTGTCATTGGGCTCAAGGTCAAACAATTGTGTGTCCTCAAAAATCCTATACCTAACCCTGAGGCTCTCTACGTCCTCAGGGGACATGGTGGAGGCAACCCCCTCCGGACCCACCAAACTAGGGATGGCGGTTAGAGGATGTGCTAGATGGACTGTTGGTGGTGAATGGGCTCTAGGTGGTGGTTGGGCCACAGTCGCCGAACGGTCGCAGATGGAGATTTCGCCAACCATCCAATGCTACGCTAAGGGAACCTCATCTTCAGAGGAGGATGGGGAAGAATACACTATGGGCCTCTTGCCTTTCCTAATGAGATAGGGATCCATGGAGAAAAAAAATGGGGAAGAAGGAGACAGGGAGGACTGACCTGGAGTAAGAAAGGAGAGGACGGAAGCCTTGGGTTTCAAGAAGTGAAGAAGGAACAAAAGAATATTGGAAGCACAAAAATCCCAGCAGAGGAGACAGGATATTTATTATACTTAACTTTTGAATCATCCCACCCGATGCATTGCCACGCAGACGCCTGCAAGTGAAGGCGACATCCCAGCTGTCGGGCAATCCTTCATCGCCCGAGATACAATTCGCTGGTAGTGCACAGGAAGGCATGATCTACGGCTAATGATGGGACATTTGTGATGACAATCCAATAATGGCACCCCACTTTTTTATCAATCGAGAGGTGTCTCCTCGATCTCGCCAAAGCGACATCGCCCCCTGTACCTATCTTTAAATGAGAGAAGACATGAAAAGACCCCACCTTCTGAGGTACACAAGCCCGCCTCAAGGATTAATGGCGCACGAGGCACAATGGTGGTAAAAGCTCTACGCTTCTTTTGCTTGGTGGGTATGGGACACAAGACCGCATAAGCTCATAAGTGGGGGGGAGGGGAGGCATCTGATATAGCTGGTAAAGCCATGTCTAAGTTGACCAGAGTCGGCATTGGCATCTAGTTAGCATCTAGAGTTGGCATCGACCTTCAGAGTTGGCCTCGGCCTTCGAAGTTGGCATCGGCATTTAGAGTCGACCTCAGCCTTCGGAGTCAGCATCAACAGCCGGAGTCGGCCTCAGCATCTGGAGTCAGCCTCATCTTCCGGGGTCAACCTTGGCCTTCGAGGCTGATCCCGACTTGATCTTCGATAAGGATGACTCATACAACCCTTGTATGGCCCACCAACCTCCCTGCGGCCACCATGTCTGATAAGACCTGGCCCATCAACCTCTTTGCCGCCACCACGTCTGACGAGACTTGGCTCATCAACCTCTCTTTGGTCACCACGTCTGATGAGACCTAGCTCACCAACCTCTCTGCGGCCACCACGTCTGACAAGACCTAGCCCATCAACCTCTCTGCGGCCATCATGTCTGACAAGATCTAGCCCACCAACCAGCTACAGTCGTCTGCACTAGATTGGACAGAACCTACCAACTCTAGCGTACTGCAGGGAGAACATCCCTTGCCGCTGAACTCCACACCATTCATTCGTTAATAGTTGTCAACTCCTCAGAACTGATGATCATCCATAAATCGGATAAGAGGGACCTAGACGAGGTATGAGCATTGAACCACTCACATAAAAGTTTTTTCACTTAACTTCTCTCAAGTCTCTTGAACACTCTCAAGCTCATAGTTGTTACCCAGACCACTTACTTGAGTGTCGAAGGGTCCCTGCCAAAATCATCGGCCTCCAAAACTTCTTGCAGGTCCCCAATCAAAACGGAGCTAACGGAGGATCCTAAATCCATCAGAGAAAGCAATTGGTGGTTATCGACGTTTGAGAGAAGTGGTTTGACATCAACAGTATCCAATCGGTAACCGGGGTAGAATGGCACTATGGGTGACAAAGTGTTGTCACAAGGGCAACCTGCTCCCTTTTCAATCTTGTAGATAAAATGAAACGATTGAGTCGTATGACACTCAATTCTCTCGTCTTTAGATTTTGAAAGAATTCGGATGATGGCTATTGGCTTCAAAATCTAAATGACGGTTTATTGTAAACATGCATTTTGGCTTAACATCAAACTTCAAAATGGACGAATAATTAAAATATAAGCCAAAATGCATAGGGTAACGTAAGAGCACTTAACAAGTGCCTTTGAGTGTCGTTGTTGTACTTGGTATCATGCTACCTTGATAAATCACTAAGGCTTGGTTTTTTATGTGATTGACCAGCCTTTTGTGAGGATGAGTTGAGATGGCATAACTTCAATGATGTTGGCCCAGATGACAACCAAGAGGGGGGTGAATTGGGTTCTTAAAAATTTTGACTCTTAAAAAATAATTTCACAATTGATAGTGCACAAGAAAATGCAATGAGTGTGATGCTAAGAATACAAAGCAGAATATAAGATAGGTTAGAGAAGAAGAGACAAGCATGAAAAACAAAGGTTTATAGTGGTTCGGTGCTAGCTACACCTACATCTACTCCCAAGCAATTCTTGGGCCCATACTATAATCACTCTGATTACAGTCAAGTTATTTTACAAGCTTACAACCCAAACTTGTTGTTTTAACAACGAATAACAATGAACCTAGCTGGTTTTCACAGGCTCACCAGCACATAACCTATCACAAGCTACTTGCACGAGGCTAACTTGCCTCTCCTGATTCAATCACCTAATTGAATCAATAATCAAATATACTAAGAGTAAAGTTACAATAAAGAATCAACTCTCAAATAAGCAAATAAACAATATAATGAGATAGAAATAGAAGAGCCTGATTTAGAAATTTTTGAAGTTGAGCTTTTCTTTTTTTCTTCTTTTTCTCTTTTCCTCTTGGATGATCTTCCTTAAGATAGGATTGAAGCTTTGAAAGATTTATTGATGTAGAGGATGTTGAAGAACTAGGGATCTTTGTTTCTCTTTTGATTTGATGGAAATCCTTCAAAGTTGGCTTATGAATGCTTTGAATTTCTCTAAACTCTTTTTCGAACACTTGAATTTTAAATCTGAACTTTTTCTCTTTTATTTTTCTCTTCTCTTGTTCTTCTTTTTTAAACGGTCGAAAGCTTCCTTTTATAATTTCCTTATAATCCATCTTTTGATAAAAACTAGCCATTAATTGTACTTGTGGATGTGTTTAGCACAAAAAGAAAAGAACCATTGAGGATTTTGGAAAAAGATAACTTCTAAAGTCATCTCTGTACTTCTGAAATCCGCCTCTGATAGATTAGAGTCAGCTCTAATCTGACCTAGAGTCGGCTCTAAGTCGAGATGCTTAAAATAGTAAAATCCATCCATCGCGGAGTTGGCTCTAACTTTTTGTAGGATCGACACATCGCGTGCTGAAGTTGGCTCTAACAAATGCGGGAGTCGACTCTAATTGTGCCCCAAAAAATATAGTCTCTGTTTTCATATTAGAATTGGCTCTAATCTCTGCAAGAGTCGACTCTAATTTGAGGCAGAAAAGAGGTTCTCTATTTTTAGGTTAGAGTTGGCTCTAATCTCTGCAGGAGTCAGCTCTAATCCATGTTGAAAGTGCCAAACTATTTCGATACACTCGAAGTCGGCTCTAATCCATTTAGAGTCGGCTCTAATATCTGAAACTTAATACTTGACACTAGAATTGGATTCAAACTCAATTTTTCTTAGATTTTAAATAATTAAACATTTTGAATTCCTGAAACTTAATTTAATCAAACTCATTAGTATCATAAGAGATATACTCATATGATTTTTGTTATACATTAAAATCAATAATTGGATCAACAATCTCTCCCTTTTTGATGATGAAAAAACATTGAGTATATGCATAACTAATTAAAGCATAAGTAGCAAAATAAACAACTTCTTTAATCAAAATGATAATAATCAGAATTTTAACAACTTTATTTCAATAAGTCAACAATGATTCATGCTTTACAAATATCAAACTTACTTCAAGTTATCAATTCAAATACATTCCTACTAATTCAAACAAGCTCTTAATTCAACTCCCCCTGAGTAAGATAGCTCCCCCTATATATGTGCATACTACTTAAATACTTAAAGTTCATTTAAAATCCATATGCATATACAACTCTCTCTCCCCCTTATTTGTTATCAATAAAAAGGTTAAGAAAATATAGGATAGTCCTTGCTCAGACTGGGATACAAATCACTCAAAATAAGAATCAAACATCACAGTATTCATTCATTTTGCAAAGATCAAAGCTGATTAAGTCATAACATTTTATACATTCTATTCATATAAATTCAAGTACAAGTCTAGTAAAGTACAAACTTAGTATAAAGCAAATACAACATTTCAACATCATAACTAAAAGACATAAAACAACAACATATTGTAACTTTCAAAACTATTAAGTACAATATGTGAAATCTTAAATTCTAATGATGATCTAAGATTGATTGGATTGAGATTGATTGGATTGGACGAACTGGCTTGGCTTGGCTTGGGTTAGCAGGAAAAGAAGGGAGACTTCAAATATTAAAAGTCTCTTTAATTCAATTAAGATCTCTCCCATTCCTTTCGCTTGAGTCTTACAAAATTTCTTCATCAAATTTTTAATTGCTTTCGATGCATTCTTGATGTTGACTTGAAGTTCTGCAGAAGAATTTGCATAAACATCTGATTCTTCTGCAATGTCTTTAACTTTATCTAAAATGTGTTGCAATTCAATCCCTCAGCAGATGAAGTGATTGAACTTTCAACCTTTTCAACTTTCTCTTCTAAAATATAAATCAATTACTTTATATTTAAGAAATGATCCCTGAAACTCTCATTTATTCTCTTTTCTTGCTCAGCCAAAGCAGGTTTCATTACTTCTTTGATTTGTGCAAGTTGCTCTGGAGTAAAAACTAAAGAAACAGGGGAAGGTCCAGAAGGAGCTACCGGTGCCGATGGAGGTGCTGAAGAACTTGGTCCAAAAGAGAAAAAGATAAACCAGGAGCAAAAGGTCCAGCTGCTGAAGGTTCATCTGATGAAGAGTGGAGACGCTGTAATAGTCTGTATGCCTTAGCTTCTTTTGGCTCATTCTCCAAAATATTCACACCTTGGCTCCTAAAGATCAAAGTCAATATCATCCCATATGGTAAAGTGGACCTTTTCTTAGTCCCAGCCTCTGCCATGTACCCAATCATCATACCAGCCAAATTAATTGGATAACCATTAAGTACACAATCCATTATATAACATCTCTTTCTGACACATACTCAAATCTGTCAGTCTTTGAAAATAAAATTCTATTGCAAATGTTATGTAACGGTCTTAATTTCAAAGACAACTGATTGGCCATTACTTCTTCAAAATCAATAACTTTCCTTCCTAAAATTCTTGATAGAGCATTACCTCTATCACTATGTGATGTAGTAGTCATTCCAACAACAGAAATTTTCAAAAGATTTTTAAAGATTTTCGAACTGATTAGAACTCAGGTTCCTCTGACATAGCTAATCAGTCTGCCATCCCCTCTACTTATATTGTTGTAAATTTTTCTTACTAAAGCAGGGTAAGTAGGGATGTCTAGGGAACAAACTCTCTCCCAACCATATCCTTTAATTGTCTACTAATAGAGAAACCTTCAGAGTCAAAGAAATGAGAGTCTACCTTTCTTCCCATGGTTATAGACCTTCCAGCCACTAAATCAACTTGCGGTGAAGGAGGGGTAGGAATTGCACTTGGAGTTGAGGAGGAAGAGGTTGAAGGAGAGCTTGATGAAGGCGGCCTTGCCGGACTTGCACGGAGTGTCTCCCAGTACTGATGGAGACACCAATGACGGATGCACGACGTTTGGGGGCCATTGATATCAAGGGAGATGAGAATCAAAGATCTTTGAAAGCTTGAGAGAAGTGGAGAGAAATTTGAAATGATTTGGAGTTGATTTGGTTTGGAGAAGAGTCGGCTCTGCCCTAGATATATCGCATGGGGACCACTTAGAGTCGGCTCTAAATCACTAACACAGTCAGCGTCCGAAATAGAGTCGGCTTCGACAGTAGCTAAAGTTGGCTCTAATGAGCAGACAGAGAGTCCAAATAATTAGAGTTGACTCCAACTCCAATAAGTCGGCTCCACAAAAGTTTCGTGAAAAATAAGAGTTTCAAAGAATCTAAAACTTATCAAATTAAGCTTCAAACTCTAGATAAATTTTTCTTAAAGCATGAAGAATAAAGGAATCAAATCTAGATGATTTTCCTTAGAAACATAAGAAGATTTTCAAGAAAATAGATTGAAATCTAGATAATCATTTTTAAGAGTTTAAAACTATTCTAATGGATCACAAACTCCTAATTCTTCTCTAAGATAACAAAATCTCTCTTTACTTAAGGGTTTTGTAAATATATCAGCTAATTATTCATCAATACATACATAATCAAGACAACATCATTGTTAGCAACATGTTCTCTAATGAAATGATGTCTTATCTCTATGTGTTTGGTTCTTGAGTGTTGAATAGGATTCTTAGTCAAATTTATTGCACTAGTGTTATCACACCTAATTGGAATTCTATCAAGTGTGATACCATAATCTCAAGTTATCGCTTAATCTAAAGGATTTGAGCACAGCAACTTTCAGCTGCAACGTATTCAGCTTCGCAGTTGATAATGCAACTGGATTTTGCTTTTTGCTAAATTAAGAGATTAAGTTATTATCTAAGAACTAACATGCACCACTTGTGCTTTTTCTATCTAGTTTACAACCAATAAAATCGAAATCAGAATATGCAATCAAATTAAATGTGAGTCTCTAGAGTACCATAATTCTATAATTTTTGTTTTACTTAAGTATCTATTTTTTTTTACAATAATTAAGTAAGATTCTCTAGGATCAGATTGATATCTAGCACATAAACATACAACAAACATAATATCAGGTCTACTAGCTGTTAAGTAAAGTAAAGAACCAATCATACCTCTATAAAGTTTTTGATCTACTTTCTTACCATCTTCATCTTTATCAAGTTCGCATGAAGGACTCATTGGTGTGCCAAGAGGTTTAATAATTTTCATATCAAACTTCTTATGAATTTTCTTCATGTATTTGTTTGGTTGATGAAAATTTTTTCTTTTTCTTATTTGATTTGAAGTCTAAGGAAGAAATTTAGTTCTTCCATCATACTCATTTCAAATTCTCTTGCATTAACTTGCAAAATCTTGACAAAAAAGATTGTTAATAGTACCAAACATATCATCAACATAAATTTGTACCACTAATAATTTTTTTTTCTTTTTAAAAAAAGGTTTTATCAACATTACCTTTAAAAAAATTATTTTTAATTAAAAATTTACTAAATCTAACATACCAAGCTCTAGGTACCTGCTTTAAATCATAAAGTGATTTGTGTTGTTTAAAAATATGATTTAAAAATTTATGATCCTTAAAATCGAGTGGTTGTTCAACATAAACTTTCATTTATAAAACCATTTAAAAATATACTTTTTACAACCATCTAAAATAAATTAATGTTTATGCAACATGCAAATGCAAGTAATAACTTATGGCTTCTAATCTAGCAACAGATGTAAAGGTTTCATCAAAATCGATACCTTCTTCCTGATTATTTCTTTGCAACTAATCTAGCCTTATTTTTGATAACAATGTCATCTTCATCTAACTTATTTCTAAATACCCATTTGGATCCTATAACTAGATAATCTTTGGGTCTATTAACTAGGATCCATACTTTATTCCTAGCGAACTGATTCAATTCTTCTTGCATGGCTAACATCCAATAACTGTCTTTTTCAACTTTTTCAATTGTTTTGGGCTCTATATGAGACACAAATGCAAGATGATTATTGATATTTCTCATGGATGATCTAGTTCTTACACCTTGAGATGGATCACCTCTGATTAGGTCCTTTGGATGACCATAAGCATATCTTTAATCTCTAGGTAGATCTGTATCATTACGAGTAATATCAATATCATCATCCTTAGGTGAGTCATCATCCTTAGCTTCAGGTTCATGATCTGAAGATACATCAATATTTAACTTTTTAATTTTTTTTCAAGAATATTAGTACCTTCCTTATCATCTTTCTTTTCAGAACTTGATGCTAAAGACTCATCAAACACAACATAAATTGACTCTTCTACAATCAAATACTTCTTATTGAACACTCTATATGCCTTGCTAGATGTAGAATAGCCTAAAAAAATATCTTCATCTGACTTAGCATCAAACTTTTCTAGATTATTCTTTCCATTGTTATGAATAAAACATCTACAACCCAATGCATGAAAGTAACTAATGTTGGGTTTTCTATCATGCCATAGTTTATAGGAAGTTTTCTTAAGAATTGGTCTAATCAAGGCTCTATTTAGGATGTAACATGCTGTGTTTATAGCTTTTATCCAGAAATATTTTGGGAGTTGGCTTTCACATAGCATGGTAAGGGCCATATCTTCTAGAGTCCTATTTTTTCTTTCTATCATCCCATTTTGTTGAGGTGTCCTAAGTGCTAAAAAATTATGATGGATGCGTTTTCAATACAAAAATTTTTAAACAAATAATTTTTAAATTCAGTCCCATGATCACTGTTAAGAGACACTATGGTAGTATTTTTCTCATTTATAACTTTCTAAAATTTTTTAGAAATATGAGAAAATCTCATCTTTATGAGCTAAAAATAATACCCAAATGAATCTAGAGTAATCATCTACTATCATAAGACCATATTTCTTTTCTCCTAGACTAGTGGTTTTGTAGGTCCAAAAAGGTCCATGTGTAGTAGCTCGAGTGGTCTAGAAGTAAAAAATAATATTTTTAGATTTAAAAAAATTCCTAATATATTTTTTAAATTGACATGCATCACAAACTCTATTGTTTTTAAAATTAATTTGGAAGACCTTTAACCAAATCCATTTTAAGCAATTTTGAAATCAAGTATGTGCTCGCATGACCTAATCTACGATGCCATAGCCACCCAATCTCATTTACCTTAGCATTATCAGTAATTAGGCAATGGTTACTTATAGACAAATTATTCAAGTCAATTAAGTATACATTGTAATTTTTATTTCCAACAAAGATAATACTATCATCGATGGGATTAGAACTGTGCAAATAGATGCTTCAAAGGAAACTTTGAAACCTTTATCGCATAGTTGGCTAATACTAATCAAATTATGTTTTAAACAATCAACATATTAAATATTTTTAATAAAAATGGATGGAGTAATTTAAATTTTACCAATGCCCATGATGTGACCTTGACCATTATCTTCAAAGGTCACACTCCACCTCTTTTAGCTTCAAGGGTGATGAATTGATTTTTATCATCCGTCATGTATCTTGAGCAGCTGCTATCAAGATACCATTTTCTTTTAAATCTTTGGCTGCAAGACACTCTGCAAAATATCTTATATTTAGGTATCCAAGCCTTCTTGGATCCATCATGGTTAGTAGCAGCAAATATAGTTCCTTTTGGAACCCAAATCATCTTACTTTTATAACCAGCATTCTTATGTAATATTTTATGATCGCAAACATAAAATTTATGCCCCTTCTTACTACATCGAAAATAGAAAGTATCTTTTTCAATTGATTTCTTTACAAAGAAATTGTTAACAAATTTTTTTCTTATGTGAACCAGCTTTATCAAAAATAACTCTTTGATTACTTAAAAGTAAATTCAGTCTTTCCGAGCTATAAGTAAATTTATCAATAATGCTCTTGTATTTTTTAAGTTCATTTTTCAAATTTTGATTTTCAGCAGAAATTATATTTTTTTTTTTTTAAAACTTGCTTTTTAAATTTTTTCTTTTCAAATTCATGGCAAATTCATTTTTCTTTTTGAGAAGATTCAGATTTTCTATTTTTAAAACTTTGTTCTTTGTTCTTAAAACTTTAAAATATTCATCAATTCATTGAAAGCATTATAAAGTTCATCAAATGTAAAATCATATAAGGGGTTTCAGAACTTACCTCATCTTCTTCGTTTTTCATTAGACATATGTTGGCAACTTCTTGTTATTCATCTTCAGATGAAGATTCATCACTATCACTCCATGTTGCAACATACGCTCTTTTCTTCTTTCTAAATCTCTCTTGAGTTGAGGACATTTGGATCTGAAATGTCCAGGCTTTTTACATTCATAGTAAATCAAGAGATCTTTATCTTTTTCTTATCTTTATCTTTATCTTCCTCCAACTTGACACTCTTTTTTTTTTTTTTTGTGAAACGACTTCCTTCTTTGCATGAATTTTTTGAACTTTCTTGCAAGGAGAGTGGTGTCATCGTCGTCTTCATCTTCTTCACTATGCTTGTTTCTCTTTCAGCAGCCTTTAATGCAATTATCCTTTTCTTTTTTATCTTCTTCTTGATGTTGCTTCATTGTGAGTTCATGGATCATAAGTGATCTAAGGAGCTCCTCTAAAGGTAAGGTGTTAAGATCTTTGGCTTCTTAGATTGCTATCACTTTAGCTTTTCATGCTCTTGGAAGGGACCTAAGAATTTTTCGAACAAGTTCAGAATTAGTATAGGTCTTTCTAAGACTCTTTAATCCATTTACTATATCAGTAAATCTAGTGTACATGCAAGTGATGGACTCATTTGATCCATGTTAAAGAGTTCATATTTATGCACAAGAATGTTAATCTTGGACTCTTCAACTTGGTTAGTACCCTTATGGGTAACTTTCAACCGATCCCATATCTCCTTGGCTGAGATGCAAGTGAATATTCTATTAAATTTATTTGCATCCAAGGAGCAGTATAGGACATTCATGGCCTTAGCATTGAGCTAGGCCATTTTTGATCATTTTCATTTCAATTCCTTTCGAGCTTAGAAATAATGGATCAATCAACTAAGTATGTAGAAGTGTTAGGACCATTGATAATAACACTCCATAAATCATAGTCTAAAGCTTGAATGAATATCCTTATTCTAGCTTTTCAATATGAGTAATTTATGCCATTAAACAAAGGTGAACGATTTATGGATTGGCCCTCAAAAAAGAAGAACCGGCTTGAGCTGCCATTTGGATCTTTAGCTCTTGATTGTTAGATCAAGGAAGGATGAGCACTAACTCTAATACCAATTGTTGGCCCAGATGGCAACTCAAGAAGGGGGATGAATTGGGTTCTTAAAAATTTTGGTGCTTAAAAAATAATTTCATAATTGATAGTGCACAAGAAAATATGCAATGAGTATGATGCTAAGAATGCAAAGCAGAATATAAGATAAGTTAGAGAGAAGTAGAGACAAGAATGACAAACACAAAGGTTTATAGTGGTTCAGTGTTAGCTACACCTACATTCACTCATAAACAGCTCTTGGGTCTACACTATAATCATCCTGATTACAGCCGAGTTATTTTACAAGCTCACAACCCAAGACTTTAAAAATTGTTTAAAGTTAAATGAAATTAAATGCAAGGCAAATATAAAGCACAAACAAGGAGATAGAGATAGAGATAATGGAAGCACGGCAAACACAATGATTTTATAGTGGTTCGGTGTATCCAACACCTACGTCCACTCCCAAGATTCACTTGGGTCCACACTATAATCGACTAGATTACAGCCGAGTGTTTTACAAGATCACAACTCAAAACTTGTTGTTTTCCCCCGGGATCACAATGAACCCAGCCGGTTTTTGGGCTCACCAGCACAAAACCCTAAACTCAAGCTTATCTAGCTTGACCCGAGGTATACAACCTCCACTAGTTCAATCCCCCAGATTGAACTAGCACAAACAAGAATGAAAAGAATTTTTCAATAATACAAAGCTCCTCAAATGAGCAAATATTCAAATGAATGAACAAATAAGTTTAGAAAAGCCTGTTTGAAGTAGATTGGAGTTGAGCTTTTCTTCTTTTCCTCTTCTCTTTGGAGATATTGAATCAGGCCTCAGCTTTGATTCGTTGCAAATGTTGTGGATGAGAAGTTGAAAAATCTTCAAAACAGAGTTTTTCTTCCCTTTGAGAATCCTTCGATTTTTTCAAGATTGAATGCCTTGGATTCTTCTTTGAGCTTTTGGAGTGGAAGGATTTGAATTTGAGTGCTTTTCTCTTGAGATTCAGGCTCAGGCTTTCTCGGATTTTTGATTTGAAATTTTTTTATTTTCGTCACTTTTCAAACGGGTATTTTTCCCTTTTTATAGATTTCTTTTAATCCATTTTGGGAAGAAAACTAGCCGTTGAATGTACCTGGAAACAAAATATATCCGTTAGAAATTAGGTAAAAAGGAAATATTACCGTTAGAGCTGATCTGCAATTTAAATTTTCGTCCCAGACAGGTTGGAGTCGGCTCCAACTTTTCAGGTGTCGGCTCCAAGTCATTTTTCCAAAAATAGAAAGTTCTGAGTTCGTCGAGGAGTCGGCTCCGAAAAAGTTAGGTGTCGGCTCGCCATCGTCAGGTGTCGGCTCCCGAATACTGTAGGTGTCGGCTCCAAGATGCTCAAAAAATCAACGTTCTGTCCCGCATCGGAGTCGGCTCCAGACACTGTAAGTGTCGACTCCGAAACTCTGGGTGTCGGCTCCGAAACTGGTGTCGGCTCCGGACCGTATCAAAAATCAGAAGAAAATTTGAATGGCCATGGGGTCGGCTCCAGGAATTCTAGGTGTCGACTCCAGGTTCTGAAACTTTGAATTGATGTTTTGCAATTGATTCAAAACACGTTTCTTAATTTATTTAAATTGATCAAATATTTTTGAGTCCTGAAATACTTGTCAAATCTATTAGTAATCAAATAAATATACTCAATTCCTTGTAGGAAATTACAACGATTTTCATAAGCTTCACAAGCTACCTAGCTTGCACGAGGCTAGATTGAATCAATCAATAGAGAATCTCCTCAAATGAGCAGAGCATGATTTAGAAGATTTCTGAAGTGGATGATCTTTCTCAAGATAGAATTGAAGCTTTGCTAGGGCTCTGATTTGATGAAAATCCTTCAAAGTTGGCTTTTGAATGCTTTGAATTTCTCTAAACTCTTTTTGAATACTTGAAATTTTAAATCTTAACTTTTTCTCTTTTATTTTTCTCTTGTCTTGTTCTTCTTTTTTCAAATGGTCAGAAGCTCCCTTTTATAATTTTCTCTTAATCCATCTTTTGATAAAAACTAGTTGTTAATTATACTTGTGGATGTGTTTAGCATAAAAAAAGAGCCATTGAGGATTATTTGAAAAAAGATAACTTTTGAGTTATCTCTAACACTTCTGAAATCCGTCTTTGACATATTAGAGTCAGCTCTAATCTGGTCTGGAGTCGGCTCTAAGTCAGAATGCTTAAAATAGTAAAATTTATCGGTCGTGGAGTCGGCTCTAACTTTTCGTGGGATCAACATATTGTGTGTTGGAGTTGGCTCTAACAAATGCGAAAGTCGACTCTAATTGTGCCCCAAAAAATATAGTCTCTATTTTTAGATTAGAGTTGGCTCTAATCTCTGAGGAGTTGGCTTTAATTTGACACAGAAAAGAGATTCTTTGTTCTCAGGTTAGAGTCGGCTCTAATCTTTGTGGGAGTCGGCTCTAATCCATGCCGAAAGTGCCAAACTATTTCGATATGCTCCGGAATCGGCTCTAATCCATTTAGAATCGGATCTAATGTCTGAAACTTGACACTTGATACTAGAATTGGATTCAAACTCAATTTTCTTAAATTTTGAATAATTAAATATTTTAAATTCATGAAACACTTAATCAAACTCATTAGTATCATAAGAGATATACTCATATAATTTTTGTTATACATCAAAATCAATAATTGGGTCAACAAACGAGAATCCTAGTGGAAGCATCTCTCATACAGTCCGCTATATTGATCACAATTCAAGAGTAGCCTGGAACAAAAGTTGCACTCTGCTTGCTAACTTGCTTTTTTTTTTTGATTTCTTGATGTTGGGAATTATATCCTAAAGCCAATCATTTGATGATTATGCTAATGTAAATTGTATATAAATTGATATATTAATAAAAGTTATTTGGCAGTTTATTCATTACAAGAACATCTTCTTAAAACTCCTAATAGTAATGAAGCCCTCAGGATCTTCCTTCACGATAAAGGAGGATTTATCTTGAAGGTCCTTAAAAGAGTTCGCGACCAAATGATATACTATGACAGGGCCATAGTACTATCAATTATAGGACGTTGTATATCATATTTGTTGGTTGTCCTCTTAACCAAGGAGTGTAGAGACACTGGTATGACATACAGGTGAAAGTGTAGGAGTACATTTCACCGAACGTGACTCATTTCTGGATACTCTGCTGTCAAGAGTTAATCCGAGAAGATATAGGTATAAGTATCCTTCAGACCTGAAGATCACAACCAGTGGCTTACAAGCAACTCATTGTACTTAGGTGCCGGACCACCTGGATTTCTAATCCAGCTACGAAAGGTTACTGGGTGCAGTCAAGTACTTGTGGTAGTCAGTTGTGGATCAAGATGGAATTTGACCTATCCCGTTAAAAGGAGAAATGCTTGTGTTTCAATTTAGCAAGACCTTGGCCAAGGCACTTCATGTGAAAGTCACATGATCACTAAAATTGAAATCACTTTATGGATTTGCTATTTAGAGTTGACAGGCTCTTAAGCCATCCTTAGCATTTATGGTCAAGAGGATGAATTATACGGTAACTATTTCTTAGGGTTCTTGGAGTTTGCTCGGCAACTCTTCGACCTATCCGGACGTCGGGTTCCATTGCTAGATGGGCACATCGATTAGTATAGAAAGTTATTTCTATGCTACCGGCTTAGGTTCGAACCTAGAGAGTCACACGCATAGAAGTTTCCTAGGATGATCTATTTGCTGATCAACGATTGAGAATCGTATATGATTTAATTAATCAATTTGATTGATTGAATTATCTCAATTGGGTTAAGTACAAGTGAATAAGATTCAATTTGGTTTAAGTCTATTAGAAGGACTAATCAATTTCAAATATTGATTTGAAATTAGACTTGATTTGATTTAAATAGATTCAGGACTAGCCAAATTTGATTTGGGCTAGGACCATGATCTATGTGGGTTAATCCAATAAATTCAGATCAGAACAGAACCCAAACCTCTCGCATAAGTATCTCATATGATGAGATAACTAAAGTCTGAGAGATTAAATCACATAGAATTTATATGTAACATTAATCCTCTCCAATTTCCATCGGAATTCTAAGTGTTAGAATTAAAGTTTAATGTGCCGAATCGACCAGGCGATAGAATTCTAAGTGTTAGAATTCACATCTCTTTGGTTCTCACGAACGTCGGAATTAACCAAACGCCGCATCTCTTTGGTTCGGCGTCTCTTTGCTTTTTACCAAACGACGAATTCTAAATGTTAGAATTCAATGGGCTGGCTAAATGAGACTATAAATAGAGGACATCCCTCACCAGATTACACAGAACAACAACACACGACATGTCGTGGATTGTAATTCTAAAGGTTAGAATAGAAAATCCTGGTGATTCTGGTGTTAGCAAAAGCTTGGTGGATCTTGGAGGAAGATTCAAGTGGAAGGATTCAAGATCAGCAAAGTTATTTTTCGCGAGCTAGCACTCCCGAAATCCGATCATTCGGGCTTCGCGTGGACGATACTAGAGGCCGACGATTGAACGGCTGCAGAGCAAAAAGGATTTACCAACTGCCCTTAAGGTAAGTGATATGATCCCTAGATCTTAAGGCATGATTCAAGAAGAAGTATGACTTCTTCTTGAAGATCAAGATATGATCTTGATGATTTTATATGCATATTTTAGATCAAGCGATCCTATATATAGGCAAAGATATGATCTTGATGCATATTAGATAGATTAATATGTAATCTTTTAGTTTCCGCATTGATAATAGTTATCAAATTTTAAAATATGCATGCATCGGAGTTTATTAATTTCTCCTACAAATGGTATCAGAGCCATGGTTTCGTATTGATCTAATTTATTGCATGTAAATTAATGCTCCTATTAATTTTGTAATCAAAGCTAAAACGGATCACTAGGCCATTCGGTCAGGGATGGATTAAAAATCCAAATTACCAGGTATTCTGTGACATATTGCCGTACGATTGTTTTATTATTGATGCTTAGTCAAAAGATAATCAAATTGATCTTTGGCATCAAAACATAGATTATACTCACTATCAAAAGACGTTTTATATTTGATACATATTGATGTTGTATAAAAGTATGATATTTGCATGTTTAGTATAAAACATAGATATGAGATATGATAGTTTGTTGTCTATGTTATGAAACAGACAAATATTTATGAGAGTATTATTTGAATGTCAAATATTAATTCATAATCTTTTTAGATATGATCTAAATATAAGAATTATGAGTAGTAACATAATGCAAGTTATGCTTGATTGAAATATGACATGTAAATATGAATATATTTAATCTTTTGGGTTAGCTAAATCGGGTCCATAAAGGGTTAGACCCTAAGGTTTAAATCAACTGGACTAAAAGAGTATTTGATCAAATCTAAATTAATTAGATTAGGTTAAGAATGCTCTAAATCAAACAATAGTTGTAGTTGATCCTGTCCTTCTCTTTGATTAAACCAAATGAAAGTAGATTAGGCTCCGTGGTTGAGCATGAATCTATTAGATGGTCAAATCAAAATTGGTTAACCATATGATGTCAAGGTGAGTTGGCAAGTTGCTCTAGGATCAACGATCGAATGGTTTTTAATTGGGAGCTACTCGTATTGATGCGTCTTTAACGAGTTAATGGCATATCCCTCCCATCGATCTCACTTACCTGGTCAATATGGTGAACCATTTATGATTCTGATCATTTACCTGATTCGGGTTGACCCATGCCTGTAAGGAAATCAGTCTGACTGATTTAGGTGCCACTTAACCAGACTTAATCTTGTTTCATTCTACCGATTTCATAGGTTCAGTAGGAGAACTTGATTAGTCAATTTATCTTCAGATTATTAAATCCTCTAAAATTATTAGGTCCTTAAAATGAAATAGTTATATGATAACTAGATCATAGCCTCCCATTAAGGTGGGTGATAATGAGTCCGATGTCTTAATAATCATTGGAGGCACTCCATGCCTGGTGCTTGTCAACCATCGGAATTATCATTCATTATATGATAAGTCAGCGTAACTATTAAATAGACAGTCAGGTGGGCCGAGCTTCACTCGGGCTTGGTTGTCTATTGATAGGTTACACTATTATATCATTTAATGGTTGGACATAACCAGAACTTTCAGTGGAGGCACTCCATGCCTGCTGAAGAGGAACATGGGGCAAAACTGAACACTAAGAATTGTTTGGGGAAACAATTGGTTTTGAACCTACTCTTAGATGCATATGGGTTGGCCAAGCTTCACTTAGGCCTGTATGTAGTCTATGTAGATCTTAGTGCCCACTAAAGAATTAAGAATAATTCTTCGAATTGGGGTGTAGAGGCTGCCAATTTGAACAAAATAGTGGGAGAATCTTTAGACTAAAGTCCAAGTCTTTAGACTGAATCAATTTATATATTAATAAACTTTAGTTTTTCTTTATGCAGAAAATGGCCACTAATTTATCATTAAGGTCCCTATTGGATAGTGACAAGTTGAATGGTTCAAATTTCAATAGCTGGTTTAGAAAACTTAAGATCGTCCTTGAGCATGAGAGGATTCTATATATTCTGAATAATCCTGCACCAAAGATACCTAATGCAAACACATAAAGTTCTGAGAAAGACACTTATCAGAAGTGGCTCAGTGATAGAACTAGCATACGTTGCATCATGCTAGCAGCAATGAACGATGAATTCGGTCGCCGGTTTGAGAATGCTCAGCCAGAAGAAATCATTCAAGCGTTGAATGAATCTTTCGGCACACCTGACGACGTTGAAAGGCACAAGACTAGTTGTGCTATTTTTAATGCTCGAATGAGGGATGGATCTCCTGTCACTGATCATGTATTGTACATGATCGAGAAGATAGAACTCTAAGCAAGCTCGGCTTTCCCCTACATGAGCAGTTGGGAAAAGATGCGATCCTGAATTCCTTGCCTCCATCCTTCCGACCTTTCTTACTCATTTTCGAATGACAAAGCCTGCAGTCAACTACCACGGTTTGTTGGGGTTGTTACAGAACTTTGAGAAGGATAACCAGCTCTCTAAGGGTTGGTTAATGTGGTTGAAGGATCTAAGGTAGGGCGTCAACCCTTTGGGAAAGGGAAGAAGAAAAAGAATAAGAAAAAGGTGCAACATGCTAGGACATCTATAAGTGGTCAGATGCAGAAGAAGAAAGTTGATAAAAGTCAAGCTGAATGCTTTCATTGCAAGATGCAAGGGCACTGAAGAGGAACTGTCCTCTTTACATTGCCACACTTGATCCAAACAGGCCAAAGAAAAAAAAGGGGCAAGATGTTGCTCAACAAGGTATTTATATGATAACACCTTGTAATTTTTCTGTATATGATAATCAGACCTGGGTATTGGATACCGGGAGTCCTTTTAACATTTGCAATTCATTGCAGGGACTACAGGTCACTAGAAGATTTGAGGACAATGAAAGATTCCTTAATGTCGGCGATGGAAGATTAGTTCCAGTTCTGGCATTAGGAGTTCTTGAAATAGTTTTCAATAGAAATGTCATTATACTAAATGATTGTCATTTTTGCCCAACGTTCTTGTTGAACGTAATTTCTGTAGGCCTTCTGGCCAAAAGTAATTATGAAATTTCAATAAAGGATGTTACTTTGAATATCATTATGAATGGAGTCACTGTAATGACTGGGCATTTATCTAATGGCATTTATATATTATCACAGCCTGTGAATGTAGTGTACAACTCAAGTAAGCGCCCTAGAACAACTGATGTCACAGACATTTATCTTTGGCACCATCGGCTGGGTCATATCAATAAGAACAGATTAAACAGGTTAACTCAGGAGGGCATCCTTCGAATTGATGATTGTGAATCATTAACTACCTGTGAATCCTGTCTTCTTGGTAAAATGACCAAGTCATCTTTTACTGGAAAAGGTGAAAGAGCCAAAGAGCTATTGGGTCTAGTACATACTGATGTATGTGGACCAATGAGCACTTGTGCCAAAGGTGGATATTACTACTTCATTACTTTTACAGACGACCTTTCTAGGTTTGGTTATGTCTATCTTATGCGACATAAATCTGAATCGTTTGAAATGTTCAAACTATATCATAAAGAAGTAGAAAAACAAACAGGAAAATGTATTAAGACCTTCGATCAGATCGAGGAGGCGAATACCTTTCCAATGACTTTGTGACATATTTAAGGAAGAATGAGATTCTCTCCCAATGGACTCCTCCTGGAACACCGCAACATAACGGTGTGTCGAAAGAAGGAATCGAACTCTGTTAGACATGGTTCGGTCCATGATGGGTTTTGCAAGC
>UESW01005039.1:476934-524485 GCA_900491605.1 Calamus simplicifolius | reverse complement strand
GATTTCAAATGCAGGTACATGTTACTTTCATGCAATTGAAATCAATATTTTTATGCAGGTATGTGAAGAGGAGGCTAGATTAATTTGGTGAACCTCCTAATTATCTAGAGATTATTTTTTATATGAAGTAACAAACATTTGGTGTCGAAATCCCCTATTTCTCTTTATTTTTAGCCTAGTAGTATAACTACTACCTTATTTTGGATGGTTCTCACCAACTGAAATGTCTTTTTCTGTGTTCATGTAGATTGGTTCTACTTCAAAGTAGCAATACAACCGTTCCTGTCTGTTTCAAACTACTAGCCACAAATTAATAGTGTTGTTTTCCAACTACTTCCCGGAAATGAGTGGTGAGGACTCGTTTTTTGACAACCATCTCAGCTAATGTTATTTTCTTGACAAACATTCAAGACCTAATTCTGATATGATTCCCGTGCTGCTAGTTCTGGCATCACCAACTGTCCTGTTTAACCCTAAATCTATTGCTTTTCCTGCTATCAACTTCATCTCCAGTGGTCCCAATAAAGCAGAAAACTTTATCCACCAAATTTGCTTCATGCCAACTTATGACTGTCAATATTACAGCATCCACCAACTTTAGTTTCTACATACAGTCGCAATCTTTGGACTTATTTTTTAGGTGGCCTTATCCCTTACACTGCTACAAGAGATTCTGAAACATATTATGAAAACAATGCATTGCGTAATCATGTTAATTCATTTGTCTTCCAGCAAGCTAAACTGATGAAAAACCTCTGCTGCCAAAAGTTTCACAGACAACAAGATTTTCAAGCATAGAAGCACAATAATATTTTAGCAATGGCTTCACAAGGTCTAGTTAATCTGATGATGAAACAAAATCAGATGATTTGATTCATGGTATGCTGTATCAATGAGCACCATACCATACTGGTATATACTAATACTGAGATGAGGAATCTTAGTTTGGTTTACCCACCTCTATTAATAATGAGGTATTTAGCATGTACATTGCACATGATTGCTTCAAGAGGAAGCATGATATGAAGAGTGCATGTGTCAAGGCATGTGAACTGATGCAGAAAAGGGTGCATGCACAGAGGTTTCAAGGATGGTGATTGTCTCCATCCTAACTTATCACATTCCATGTAATATAAAAGAGAGACAACTTAGATCTCCGTCATCCTAAATAGAAAAGCATCAACAATACAAAAATATAGAATCAACTGGTCAACAAGAGCATGGGCTACAAGACAATTTATATATGAATCAACAATACACAGTGCCTCTTGAGACATATATATGAATGTTTGCATGTCACTCAAACAATAAAAGGTAAGCCACAACTCATATTGAAGTAGTGCCTCTTGAGACATATATATGAAAACATATTCAGAGCAAACGAATAGAAACACATACATCAACGTGATTCAAATCAGCCTAAAAGGACACACGAGATCGCAGATATAATACGTTTAAATCAAGAAAAGAGAGATCTACAAGAACAAATACAAATCTACTCAATGTACCAATAACAGATCTAAGAAGCGGGGCATCAGAAGGCGAGAGACTCACCGAAAACAGTGTTGGTGGGGTTCATGGCGACCTGGTTCTTGGCAGCATCGCCGATGAGCCGCTCGGAGTCAGTAAAACCGACGTAAGATGGGGTGGTGCGGTTCCCCTGGTCATTGGCGATGATCTCCACGCGGTCGTGCTGCCAGACGCCAACACACGAGTAGGTCGTCCCGAGATCGATCCCGATCGCCGGACCTTCGCCCTTGCCGGCCATGGCGTCCACGGAGATCAAGGAGAATAAGGTGGACGAGAAGAGCGAGAGAGCCGAGCAGGATCACGCGGCTAGGGTTTCTAGGTCGCGACGGAATTATAAGTGCGGCAGATGGTAGGGTTCTGGAAAGTTCGGCAGACTTTGTGCGGAATTATAAGTCCAACCACGCCCCAAATCTCAAGTCTCCAAGGTCTCCGCATGCCACCAGGACGCTCACCAGAGTCACCTCATCCGGCTCGAACCCCTCCGCCCTCATCGTGCAGAATAACTCGACCGCCTCCCTTGCGAATCCCATCCTGGCGTACCTCGAAATCATGGAATTCCAAGAAATCACATTCCTCTCACGGATTTCATCGAACACCTTACATGCGGAGCCCACCTGGCCGCATCTCGAATACATGGTGATCAAAGAGTGCTGGACGTGGTCGTTGGAGCGGAGCCCGAGCTTGAAGATGGACGCGTGGGCGGTCTGGCCGTGATGCAAGGACTGGAGGTTGGCGGAGGCGAGGAGGACGAAGGGGTAGGTGAAGTGGTTGGGCATGGCGCCGGATTTGATCATGCGGAGGTAGTAACGAAGGGCGAGGGAGTGGTTTCTCCAGCAAGTGACGAGGCCGCGGATCATGAGGTTGAAGGAGAAGTCGTTGGGGTGGGGGATTTGGAAGAAGAGGAGGGTGGAGTAGGGGAGGTCTTAAAAAATCTTAAGGTGATATAAGATCACCATATTTGATATATTATGTTTAAATAAATAAAATTTCCAATAAGATATGAACCTATTTTGCTAGTAAATGATATTTTACCATTATTTCATATTGCTTATTATAATTTAAATTAAATTATAACATTTTTTAATTATATAATACATAATATATAAAATAATAAAATTTAAAAATATTTCATTATTTTTATTTTAATATTAATTCTTTTAAAAACATATTAGACATGCAATTATTTATATAAAATATTATTATTATTATAAATTATTAATTTTTTTATTACTTTCTTTCTTCTCATTTAAATAAAAAAATATTAAAAGTATAAATTTGGTGACGGAAGGGTAATCTGTCACTAATTCGTTACTAATATAGTGACGGATTGCTCTTCCGTCGCTAATTTTATGACGGATTAGTGACGGATTGCTCTTCCATCACTAAATTAGTGATGGATAGGGCAATCCGTCACTAAATTAGTGACGGATTAGTGACGGAAGGTCAATCCGTCACTAAATTAGTGACGGATGGGGCAATTCATCACTAATTTAGTGATGGATTGCTCTTCCGTCACTAATTAGTGATGAATTAGTGACGAAAGGGCAATCCGTCACTAATTTAGTGATGGATTTCTCATCCATCACTAATTTGATGGATTAGTGACGGAAAATAATTCGTCACTAATTAGTGACGATTGCTTTTCATCACTAATTTGTGACGGATTAGTGATGAAAAAGTAATCCGTCACTAAATTAGTGATGGATAGGGCAATCCGTCACTAAATTAGTGACGGATTAGTGACGGAAGGCCAATCCGTCACTAATTAGTGACGGATGGGGCAATCCATCACTAATTTAGTGATGGATTGCTCTTCCGTCACTAATTTGTTATGAATTAGTGACGAAAGGGCAATCCGTCACTAAGTTAGTGATGGATTTCCCATCCATCACTAATTTTGATGGATTAGTGACGGAAAATAATTCGTCACTAATTAGTGACGATTGTTTTCCGTCACTAATTTGTGATGGATTAGTGACGAAAAAAGCAATTCATCACCAAGTTAATGATGGATTGCTCTTCCGTCACTAATTTGTTATGGATTAGTGACGGAAGGGCAATCTGTCACTAAATTAGTGACGGATGTGATAGTCCGTCACTAATTTAGTGACAGTTTAGTGACGAAAAAAACTAATCCGTCACTGATTTTAATTTTTTGTCACTATTTTGTTACTAAACCGTCACAATTTAGTGACGAAAATTTCCATCACTAATTTTCGTCACTATTTTGATATTTTCTTGTAGTGGAAGTCCCTTGGCTTAATCCAAGCTGTTTTTTAAGCTTTGCATATGCACTTTCAGCCCTAGTAAAGTAAATAAAATTCAAGCCAATCATTTGATGATTATGCTAATGTAAATTGTATATAAATTGATATATTAATAAAAGTTATTGACAGTTTATTCATTACAAGAACATCTTCTTAAAACTCCTAATGGTAATGAAGCCCTCATGATCTTCCTTCACGATAAAGGAGGATTTATCTTTGAAGGTCCTTAAAGAATTCGCGACCAAATGATATACTATGACAGGGCCATAGTACTATCAATTATAGGACGTTGTATATCATATTTGTTGGTTGTCCTCTTAACCAAGGAGTATAGAGATACTGGTATGACATACAGGTAAAAGTGCAGGAGTACATTTCACTGAACGTGACTCATTTTCGGATACTCTACTGTCAAGAGTTAATCTGAGAAGATATAGGTATAAGTATCCTTCAGACCTGAAGATCACAACCAGTGGCTTACAAGCAACTCATTGTACTTAGGTGCCGGACTACCTGGATTTCTAATCCAGCTACGAAAGGTTACTGGGTGCAGTCAAGTACTTGTGGTAGTCAGTTGTGGATCAAGATGGAATTTGACCTATCCCGTTAAAAGGAGAAATGCTTGTGTTTCAATTTAGCAAGACCTTGGCCAAGACACTTCATGTGAAAGTCACATGATCACTAAAATTGAAATCACTTTATGGATTGTTGTTTAGAGTTGACAAGCTCTTAAGTCATCCTTAGCATTTATGGTCAAGAGGATGAATTAAACGGTAACTGTTTCTTAGGGTTCTTGGAGTTTTCTCGGCAACTCTTCGACCTATCCGGACGTCGGATTCCATGCTAGATGAGCACATCGATTAGTATAGAAAGTTGTTTCTATGCTACCGGCTTAGGTTCGAACCTAGAGAGTCACACGCATAGAAGTTTCCTAGGATGATCTATTTGCTGATCAACGATTGAGAATCGTATATGATTTAATTAATCAATTTGATTGATTGAATCATCTCAATTAGGTTAAGTACAAGTGAATAAGATTCAATTTGGTTTAAGTCTATTAAAAGGACTAGTCAATTTCAAATATTGATTTGAAATTAGACTTGATTTGGATTTAAATAGATTAAGGACTAGCCAAATTTGATTTGGGCAAGGACCATGATCTATGTGGGTTCAGTCTAATAAATTCAGATCAGATTAAACCATCACCTGAACCCAAACCTCTCGCATAAGGATCTCACATGATGAGATGGCTGAAATCTCATCTCATGATAGATTAAATTCTCATATAGAATTTAATGCCTGACATTAATCTTCTCCCGTTGGAATTCTAAGTATTAGAATTCATGTACCTCTTTGAATTAGCCAAACACTGCGACTCTTTGGTTTTCACCGAACATCGGAATTAGCCAAACATTGTGACTCTTTGGTTTTTACTTTGGTTTTCACCGAACGTCGGAATTAACCAAACGCCGCATCTCTTTGGTTTTCACCGAACGTTGGAATTAACCAAATGCCGCGCATCTCTTTGCTTTTTACCGAACGGCGGAATTCTAAATGTTAGAATTCAATGGACTAGCTAAAATGAGACTATAAATAGAGGACATCCCTCACCAGATTACACAGAACAACAACACACGATATGTCATGGATTGAAATTCTAAAAGGTTAGAATAGAAAATCCTGGTGATTCTGGTGTTAGTGGAAGCATGGTGGATCTTGGAGGAAGATTCAAGTGGGAGGATTCAAGATCAGCAAAGTTGTTTTCCTGCGAGCTAGCACTCCTAGAAATCCGATCATTCGGGGCTTCGCATGGACGATACTAGAGGCCGGGCGATTGAACGGCTGTAAAGCATAAAAGGATTTACCAACTGCCCTTAAGGTAAGTGATATGATCCTTAGATCTTAAGGCATGATTCAAGGCAAGAAGTACGACTTCTTACCTTGAGGATCAAGATATGATCTTGATGATTTTATTTATATACATATTTTAGATCAGGCGATCCTATATATAAGGCAAAGATATGATCTTGATGCATATTAAATAGATTAATATGTAATCTTTTAGTTTCCGCATTGATAATAGTTATCAAATTTTAAAATATGCATACCTCGGAGTTTATTTCTCCTTACAAATGGTATCAGAGTAATGGTTTCGTCATTGATCTAATTTATTGCATGTAAGATTAATGCACTCATTAATTATGTAATCAAAGCTAAAACAGATCACAGGTCTATTCGAGAGGGATTAAAAATCTAAATTACCCATTCAATGAGGTATTCTGTGACATATTGCTGTAACGTTATGGTTCTTGATGTTTAGTCAAAAGATAGTTTAAATTGATCTTTGGCTTCAAACACAGATTACACACACTCTCAAAATATGTTTTATATTTGATACATATTGATGTTGTATAAAAGCATTATATTTGCATGTTTAGTATAAAAATATAGATATGAGATATGATGGCTTGTAATCTATGTTATGAAACATACAAATATTTATGAGAGTTTTATTTGAACGTCAAATATTAATTCATAATCTTTTTAGATATGATCTAAATATAGGAATTATGAGTAGTAACATAATGCAAGTGATGTTTGATTGAAATATATGACATGTAAACATGAAATATATTTAATCTTTTGGGTTAGCTAAATCGGGTCCATAAAGGGTTAGACCCTAAGATTTAAATCAACTGGACTAAAAGAGTATTTGATCAAATCTAAATTAATTAGATTAGGTTAAGAATGCTCTAAATCAAACAATAGTTGTAGTTGATCATGTCCTTCTCTTTGATTAAACCAAATGGAAGTAGATTAGGCTCCGTGGTTGAGCATGAATCTCTTAGATGGTCAAATCAAAATTGGTTAACCATATGATATCAAGGTGAGTTGGCAAGTTGCTCTAGGATCAACGATCGAATGGTTTTTAATTGGGAGCTTCTCGTATTGATGCGTCTTTAACGAGTTAATGGCATATCCCTCCCATCGATCTCACTTACCTGGTCAATATGGTGAACCATTTATGATTATGATCATTTACCTGATTCGGGTTGACCCATGCCTGTAAGGAAATCAGTCTAATTGATTTAGGTGCCACTTAACCAGATTTAATCTTGTTTCATTCTACCGATTTCATAGGTTCAGTAGGAGAACTTGATTAGTCAATTTGTCTTTAGATTATTAAATCCTCTAAAATTATTAGGTTATTAAAATGAAATAGTTATATGATAACTAGATCATAGCCTCCCATTAAGGTGGGTGATAATGAATCCGATGTCTTGATAATCATTAGAGGCACTCCATGCCTGGTGCTTGTCAATCATCGGAATTATCATTCATTATATGATAAGTCAGCGTAACTATTAAATAGACAGTCAGGTGAGCCGAGCTTCACTCGGGCTTGGTTGTCTATTGATAGGTTACACTGATTATATCATTCAATGGTTGGACCTAACCAGAACTTTCAGTGGAGGCACTCCATGCTTGCTGAAGAGAAACATAGGGCAAAACTGAACACTAAGAATTATTTGGGGAAACAATTGGTTTTGAACCTATTCTTAGATGCATATGGGTTGGCCAAGCTTCACTTGGGCTTGTATGCAGTCTATGTAGATCTTAGTGCCCACTAAAGAATTAAGAATAATTCTTCGAATTGAGGTGCATAGGCTGCCAATTTGAACAAAATAGTGGAAGAATCTTTAGACTAAAGTTTAAATCTTTAGATTGAATCTATTTATGTACTAATAAACTTTAGTTTTTCCTTATGCAGAAAATGGTCACTAATTTATCATTAAGGTCCCTATTGGATAGTGACAAGTTGAATGGTTCAAATTTCAATAGCTGGTTTAGAAAACTTAAGATTGTCCTTGAGCATGAGAGGATTTTATATATTCTGAATAATCCTGCACTAAAGATACCTGATGCAAACACACAAAGTTATGAGAAAGACACTTATCAGAAGTGGCTCAGTGATAGAACTAGCGTACGTTGCATCATGCTAGTAGCAATGAACGATGAATTTGGTCGCCGGTTCGAGAATGCTCAGCCAGAAGAAATCATTCAAGCGTTGAATGAATCTTTCGGCACACCTGATGATGTTGAAAGGCACAAGACTAGTTGTGCTATTTTTAATGCTCGAATGAGGGATGGATCTCCTGTCACTGATCATGTATTATATATGATCGAGGAGATAGAACTACTAAGCGAGCTCGGCTTTCCCCTACATGAGCATTTGGAAAAAGATGCGATCCTGAATTCCTTGCCTCCATCCTTCCGACCTTTCCTTACTCATTTTCGAATGACAAAGCCTGCAGTCAACTACCACGATTTGTTGGGGTTGTTACAGAACTTTGAGAAGGATAACCAGCTCTCTAAGGGTTTGGTTAATGTGGTTGAAGGATCTAAGGTAGGGCGTCAACCCTTTGGGAAAGGGAAGAAGAAAAAGAATAAGAAAAAGGTGCAACATGCTAGGACATCTATAAGTGATCAGATGCAGAAGAAGAAAGTTGATAAAAGTCAAGCTGAATGCTTTCATTGCAAGATGCAAGGGCACTGGAAGAGGAACTGTCCTCTTTACATTGCCACACTTGATCCAAACAGGCCAAAGAAGAAAAAGGGGCAAGATGTTGCTCAACAAGGTATTTATATGATAACACCTTGTAATTTTTCCGTATATGATAATCAGACCTGGGTATTGGATACTGAGAGTCCTTTTAACATTTGCAATTCATTGCAGGGACTACATGTCACTAGAAGATTTGAGGACAATGAAAGATTCCTTAATGTCGGCGATTGAAGATTAGTTCCAGTTCTGGCATTAGGAGTTCTTGAAATAGTTTTCAATAGAAATGTCATTATACTAAATGATTGTCATTTTTGCCCAACGTTCTTGTTGAACGTAATTTCTGTAGGCCTTCTGGCCAAAAGTCATTATGAAATTTCAATAAAGGATGTTACTTTGAATATCATTATGAATGGAGTCGCTGTAATGACTGGGCATTTATCTAATGACATTTATATATTATCATAACCTGTAAATGTAGTGTACAAATGAAGTAAGCGCCCTAGAACAACTGATGTCACAGACATTTATCTTTGGCACCATTGGCTGGGTCATATCAACAAGAATAGATTAAACAGGTTAACTCTGGAGGGCATCCTTTGAATTGATGATTGTGAATCGTTAACTACCTGTGAATCCTATCTTCTTGGTAAAATAATCAAGTCATCTTTTACTGGAAAAGGTGAAAGAGCCAAAGAGCTATTGGGTCTAGTACATACTGATGTATGTGGACTAATGAGCACTTATGCCAAAGGTCGATATTACTACTTCATTACTTTTACAGACGACTTTTCTAGGTTTGGTTATATCTATCTTATGAGACATAAATCTGAGTCGTTTGAAATGTTCAAACTATATCATAAAGAAGTAGAAAAATAAACAAGAAAATGCATTAAGATCCTTCGATCAGATCGAGGAGGCGAATACCTTTCCAATGACTTTGTGACATATTTAAGGGAGAATGTGATTCTCTCCCAATGGACTCCTCCTGAAACACCACAGCATAACGGTGTGTCCGAAAGAATGAATCGAACCCTGTTAGATATGGTTCGATCCATGATGGGTTTTGCAAGCTTGTCAATATCATTTTGGGGATACGCATTAGAATCAGCTTGTTATATTCTTAATAAGGTTCCAAATAAGTCTGTTTCTAAAACTCCACATGAGATGTGGTATGGACATAAACCGGTTATCACCTATCTGAGAGTCTGGGGGTGTCTGGCTTATGTGAAACGTGCAAAATCAGACAAACTTAAACCCAAATCTGACAAATATTTTTCATCGGCTATCCGAAAGAACCTAAAGGATATTACTTCTACAATATTAAAGAACAAAAGTTGTTCATAAGTAATAGAGCAGTATTTCTTGAAAAGGAGTTCCTTATTGAAGGAACAAATAGCTCTAATGTTGAACTTGAGGAAGTTCATCAAGTAGAAGGAACAACACAAACCAGTGAACCCTTAGAATCTGAGTTGATTAGATCAAACTCAAAACCCATTCTAGATGCACCATTAAGGCGATCTGGTAGAGTACCACATCAACCGGACAGATACTTAGGTTCTTGGTCCAAAATGAAGATCCTGTTGAATTCGATGAGAACAACGAGGATCCGATCACCTATATGGATGCTATGCAAAGGACTGACTCTAATAAATGGCTTGATGCCATGAAATCCAAACTTGATTCCATGAAGGACAATAATGTATGAACATTAGTTGACACACCCGAAGGGATAAAACCCATAGGGTGTAAGTGGGTTTTCAAGAGGAAAAGAGGCGCAGACGGAAAGGTAGAGACCTACAAAGCATGTCTGGTTGCCAAGGGATATCGTCAACGTTATGGTATTGACTATGACGAGACGTTTTCTCTTGTGGCAATGCTGAAATCCATTCGGATTATGCTAGCTATAACAGCACACTTAGATTATGAGATTTGGTAAATGGATATTAAAACCGCTTTTCTAAATGGTAATTTAGAAGAATAGGTGTATATGATACAGCCTGAAGGTTTTATATCTGAAGACGAGTCTAAAGTGTGCAGGCTACAAAAGTCTATTTATGGACTTAAGCAAGCATCT
The DNA here is from genome assembly GCA_900491605.1 of Calamus simplicifolius. Classification (NCBI taxonomy): domain Eukaryota; kingdom Viridiplantae; phylum Streptophyta; class Magnoliopsida; order Arecales; family Arecaceae; genus Calamus; species Calamus simplicifolius. The sequence goes on along the minus strand of UESW01005039.1, from coordinate 514,047 downwards.
AGGAGTTGGAATATACGATTTGATAAAGTGATCAAATCTTATGGCTTTATTAAGAATAAAGAAGAACCTTGCATTTATAAATGGGCTAACGGTTCCGTTATTGTATTTCTTGTATTATATGTGGATGATATTCTCTTAATCGGGAATGATGTCCCTGCATTACAAGGAATAAAGACATGGTTATCATCATAATTCTCCATGAAAGATCTGGGAGAAGCATCATACATCCTAGGGATGAAGATCTATAGAGATAGATACAAGAGGATGCTTGGTTTATCCTAATCTACGTACATTGACACCGTGCTAAAGAGGTTTAGCATGGAGAATTCCAAGAAAGGCTATCTTCCGATAGGCCATGGAATTCATCTTTCTAAGAAGGATTGTCCGACAACTCCTAATGAAAGAGAACGTATGAGTCGAATTCCATATGCTTCGGCAGTGGGATCGATTATGTATACCATGACATGTACAAGACCAGATGTGGCATACTCACTAGGAGTAGTGAGTAGATACCAATCTGATCCAGGAGAAAAAACACTAGCAAGTTGTTAAGATAATCCTTAAATATATGAGAAATACTAAGGACCAGTGGTTAGTCTATGGAGAGTCTGATTTGAAACTTGTTGGATATACTGATTCCAGTTTTCAATCAGATCATGATGATAGCAAAAGTGTATCGGGTTTCGTGTTTATCCTAAATGGTGGAGCTGTTTGCTGGAAAAGTTTCAAGCAACATACAGTGGCAGATTCGGTTTGCGAGGCAGAATACAACGCTGCATAAGATGCTGCGAAAGAAGCTATGTGGATGCGAAAGTTTATCTCCGAGCTTGGAGTGGCACCTTCCATAGATGGACCAGTCCTGTTGTACAGTGACAGCACTGGTGCCATAGCTCAAGCAAAGGAACCACGAGCACATCAGCGCACCAAGCACATACTGTGCCGGTTTCATCTTATACGAGGGATTGTAGACCGAGGTGACATAAATCTTCAGAAGATTGATAGAAAGAAAAACCTAGGTGACCCATTTACTAAAGCACTCAGCATCAAGGAGTTTGATGACTATAAATTGAAGATGGGTATTAAATATTGTAATGAGTGGCTTTAGGCTAAGTGGGAGTTTGTTGGGAATTGTATCTAAAGCTAATCATTTGATGATTGCGCTAATGTAAATTATATATAAATTGATATATTAATAAAAGTTATTTGGCAGTTTATTTATTACAAGAACATCTTCTTAAAACTTCTAATGGTAATGAAGCCCTCAGGATCTTCCTTCACGATAAAGGAGGATTTATCTTTGAAGGTCCTTAAAAGAATTCGTGACCAAATGATATACTATGACAGGGCCATAGTACTATCAATTATAGGATGTTGTATATCATATTTGTTGGTTGTCCTCTTAACCAAGGAGTGTAGAGACACTGGTATGACATACAGGTAAAAGTGTAGGAGTACATTTCACCGAACGTGACTCATTTTCGATACTCTACTGTCAAGAGTTAATCCAAGAAGATATAGGTACAAGTATCCTTCAGACCTGAAGATCACAACCTAGTGGCTTACAAGTAACTCATTATACTTAGGTGCCGACCACCTGGATTTTAATCCAGCTACGAAAGATTACTGGGTGTAGTCAAGTACTTGTGGTAGTCAGTTGTGGATCAAGATGGAATTTGACCTATCCCGTTAAAAGGAGAAATGCTTGTGTTTCAATTTAGAAAGACCTTGGCCAAGGCACTTTATGTGAAAGTCACATGATCACTAAAATTAAAATCACTTTATGGATTTGCTGTTTAGAGTTGACAAGCTCTTAAGCCATCCTTAGCATTTGTGGTCAAGAGGATGAATTATACGGTAACTATTTCTTAGGGTTCTTGGAGTTTGCTCGGCAACTCTTCGACCTATCCGGACGTTGGGTTCCATTGCTAGATGGGCACATCGATTAGTATAGAAAGTTGTTTCTATGCTACCGGCTTAGGTTCGAACATAGAGAGTCACGTGCATAGAAGTTTCCTAGGATGATCTATTTGCTGATCAACGATTGAGAATCGTATATGATTTAATTAATCAATTTGATTGATTGAATTATCTCAATTGGGTTAAGTACAAATGAATAAGATTCAATTTGGTTTAAGTCTATTAGAAGGACTAGTCAATTTCAAATATTGATTTGAAATTAGACTTGATTTGGATTTAAATAGATTAAGGACTAGCCAAATTTGATTTGGGCTAGGACCATGATCTATGTGGGTTCAGTCCAATAAATTCAAATCAGATTAAACCATCATCTGAACCCAAACCTCTCGTATAAGGATCTCACATGATGAGATGGCTGAAATCTCATCTCATGAGCCTGACATTAATCTTCTCCTGTTGGAAAGATTCTACGAGAATCTCCTATCGAAGAATTAGTCCATCCTTGTTTACAGAATTTCAAGAATCCTATTTCTTGGTATAAATCTTTCTTTGCATTTTCGATATATCGTTTATGTATGATGGACAAGGCTGATTGCTTGCATCGCAATTTTTCAGTGGTGTACAAGACTGACTTTTTTATCAGCATCATGATTTGTCGTTCTTCATCGCTTCTGGAAGTTGGGATACTTATACTTTATGGAGACGGCGAATGTGAACGCGAAGAGAAACCCAAACCGATGATTACACCTGAGACCAATCCCAGCCAGTCATGCTTGAACCCGTAGTAGTCCTCCAAGAATTCAGCCACAGACTCGCCAGTTTCGAGCTTGTTGGTCACATCACCATATTGGGACACAGTCAGACCATATAGGCTCCAAGAGAATGGACATGCCCAGTAATACCATTTCCACCACCCTGGAATTCTCTGTAAATGAGCGGGAGTCATTACGTTGATCTTCCTCTCAAGGATTAGGGGAGAGAGTGAGGATTTTGCAGACCCACTGAGAGAGGGATTGAAAAGCCAGCAAAAAGGTTCCATATATTATTGAAGATGATGGAGAATAAGGTGCCGATTTTCATATTGGGATTCAAGGCAACCACCATCATCCCATAAATTTGAAGTATAGGAATGCGAAGTATGTGAAAAAGAAGTTCCACAAGAACTTGGAGGCCTTCCACTCAAACCCAACCATTGCATACGCGATAGGAACATATATCACGGTCTGAATCGGTATGTTTGGGAGCTCAATCAAGACCTGTAGAAGTAGCAGATACATGGTGAAAGAAGAAACTGGTATTGGTAGATAAGAACATCTTCAATCATGCTATATGTTACCTGTGCTAATGCATATGGCAAGGCTGAGTACATGTCTGCTGCCTTTTCTCTGTAAAACACCATTCGTTCGATAGCCATATCTGGCTGAGCAGACAGAGAATTCTCTACCCCACCAAATAAAACAGCTATGTACATTGAACCCAGGGCTTGGAACATATCCTGTTTATTCTTCCTGCAGTTGTGATTTCGGTCAGAGAGAGCACTGCTAATTAAAATAGACAACTTGATGGTCAAGAGAGTCAAATTACGTACCCCCACCAAATCTCTTCACCAGCTTACCTTCTAGAGCCAAGATCCCAAAACATGGTTCCTATCAGCAAGGCATTCATCATTATGTAGATCAAGTTCCATGCAATGCATGGGGTGTTGCGCCAATATGACAAGCACTGTTTCCACTTTCCATCCATAGCCAAGCCATCAATTGAACGGGATAGGATTGTGAGTACTCAGTTAGGAAGTGTAGATCACTTGAACCTGATGGAGGAGCGCTGAGTTCACTGATTAGTGCTGAGTTCCTTCTGCGTTGATCATAATATACAATCAAGAGTTAGAGGCAAAAGTTATGACCTTGTGAACAAAACTTAAAAGGAGAATCAAATTGTCTACTTACCGAAACAAGTCAGAGGTTCTTGTACACATCACTAAAGTTAATACCCAATATCTCTTCTTGTGCAGTTGTAGTTACTTCCAGCATCCCTGTTGAGGGATTATACCCGTCTGATATTTAGGGACTCCTTCGATTACCTTGATAAAACAAAGATATTGTAGGGGTTGAAACTTGTAGTAGGATAGATTGCTTTCTGCTTTTTGTTTTTTGTGTGTATGGGGTACTTCAATTTTGCTCTTTAGCTATTATTAATGCTTCGAAGAAAGAGAATATTGTACATAACAAGTTTTTCATGTTCCTATATTTGTTTAGTCCCATCAGTCTGGGATAACCTTGAGGGTTTTTCCCTTGTTGCATAAGCATGCATAGAATAATCAATTCATTAGCTCTCTGTACTGTCTAACCGATCTTCTAGGTTTAAGAGCAGACCTTTCTCTTGTTTAAGTTGTCTCAGCTAAGAATTTGGTTCTACTTTGGACATAGTCCCTGTTATGTTGGGGCTGATTGCAGGTTTTTCTTGAATTTGATGCATTTCCTTGATCTGTAAAGTCAGCTCCTTGCAATTGACGCAAACCTTGTTGGCTAATGTTTAAGGCCTCTATTATCAATTTAATAGGTCCATAGCTCAAAATACTTGATTAGATGGCACGACTGATGCCCCAGTGGACCTACGTACGTCTTTTCCCCTCCTCGCTTCATCAGGAGTAGCTGAAATTGTTCACATAGAAAGAAGTTTTGTACACACCTACTACCTAAAATGTACACATTGAATGAAACAATTTCAAATCTCAACAACCAATCACCTCGTCAAAAGCTTCGAATATGTCAATGCTAGGTTGATGAATGGTGCAAACCACAGTTCTTCCCGCATCATCTATGTTCCTTACTGTCCTTGTAACAATTGCCGCAGCTCTTGCATCAAGTCCAGAGGTAGGCTCATCAATGAATATTATTGATGGGTTAGCAACAAGCTCGACAGCAATTGTTAGTCTCTTGCATTGCTCTGTTGATAAACCATCTACACCTGGTAGTCCAACCAATGCTTCCATAAGTGAAATCACCTCCATAAGCTCCATGATTTCTTCGATAAACATCTGTTACTGGTTACATATATATATATATATATATATATATATATATATATATATATATAAATATATAATGTATGTTAGGGTTTAGACCTTGATGAATAGCAATGGGATTCCCTGTTGAACAAGAACTAGAACTAAGGATTCCTAATCCTGTTAGGTTTAGACCTTGATGAATAGCAATGGGATTCCCCGTTCAACAAGAACTAGAACTAAGGATTCCTAATCCTGTTAGGTTTAGACCTTGATGAATAGCAATGGGATTCCCCGTTCAACAAGAACTAGAACTAAGGATTCCTAATCCTGTTAGGTTTACTTCTTGATAAAAGGAGGAAGATGGGGAGGAGAAAGAAAGGGCTGCCGCCCTATGATGAGAGAAGGGAATTTTTGGGAGAAAAGAATCTGTTCTCTATTCCATCCAAACCCTAGAGACTAGAGTTTAAATACATCCACGAAGTGGGCCAGGCCCAGACTCAACAAAAAACTCCCATGGACTAAACCAATGAGATTAAACTAATCCCCAAGCCCGTGTACACCCGTGACTTGATTTAATCTCAACCCTTGGACTCAAACCCAGCCCAATACAAGTTAGCCCACCTGGGCCTTGATAGCACCACACCAGGCCCAACAATCTCCACCTTGGTGCTTTCAAGGCCTCAGCACGTCCACTGTGTCCATCAGCTTTAACAACGAAATACACTTTTGAAACTGTCCCGTGGAAGAACCTTAGTCAGTGCATCTGCTGGATTTTCTTTGGTGTGTACCTTCACCAGCTCCACCTCACCATCTTCCACCAGCTCTCTGATCCTGTGGTATCTGAGGTCAATGTGCTTCGTCCTGGCATGATAGACTGCATTCTGCGCAAGCATCAGAGCACTCTGGCTGTCACTATGCACCTGGACAACCTTCTGATCAAGTCCCATCTCCAGCATCAAGCCCTTCAGCCAAAGAGCTTCCTTTGCTGCCTCTGTGATACCTATGTATTCTGCCTCCGTGGTAGATAAGGCTGTGATGGGCTGCAGACATGATCTCCACGATACTGGACCACCAAACAGGCTGAACACAAAGCCTGTTGTGGATCTCCTAGTGTCCACATCTCCACCAAAGTCTGCATCCACATACCCATATAACTGCCCACGAGCCTCCTTGGATAAGTTGGATCTCTCAGCATCTTCTTGCTGTCCATAGCAAATACCAACCCCAACTGTACCTACCAAGTACCTGAAGATTCCCTTCAGTGCTCGCCAGTGCTCCCTGCCAGGGTGCGCCATGAACCTGCTCACCTGGCTCACTGCATGGGCTATGTCTGGCCTACAACATACCATGGCATACATAAGGCTCCCAACACCAGAAGCATATGGTACCTTCTCCATCTCCTGAGCCTCCACCTCAGTCTGTGGTGACATGGTCTTTGATAAGGAAAAATGTGCTGCCAAAGGTAGTGCTGTCGGTTTGGCATCCTTCATCCCATATCGCTCCAGAATCTTTTTAATGTAGCCACCCTGACTCAGATGCAGCACACCTTTGGATCTATCTCTGATGATTTCCATCCCTAGGATCTTCCTGGCTGGCCCCAGATCTTCATCTCAAACTCCGAGACAAAGCTATCTTCAGTTCCTGTACAGCCTTCTCACTCTTGCATGCTATCAGCATGTCATCTACATACAAGAGTAAGTACATCCTAGACCCATCATCCAGAGATTTAACATACACACAAGAATCATACTCACACCTGGAAAGTCCAATGCTCCTAACATAAGTGTCAAATCTCTTGTACCACTGCCTCGGCGACTGCTTCAGCCCATACAGAGATTTCTTCAGCAAACAGACTTTCCCATCTGATCTTGGTTCTCTAAACCCTGGTGGCTGCTCCATGTAGATGCTCTCCTCCAAATGACCATGGAGGAATGCTGTCTTCACATCCATCTGCTCCAGCTCCAAGTCCTGAGCTGCTACAATACTCAATAATAGTCTGATGGAAGTGTGCCTGACAACTGGAGAAAATATCTCACCATAATCGATGCCTTCTTTCTGAGAGTATCCTTTGGCCACTAGTCTTGCCTTATACCTGATACCCTCTTGTTCTGAAGCTCCTTCCTTGCGCTGATAAACCCATTTACAACCAATGGGTTTCTTTCCTTGTGGCAGCTGGACCACCTGCCACGTATTATTGCTGTGAAGAGACTGCATTTCCTCTGCCATAGCATGGATCCACCTATCTCTATCCTGACTTTCCATAGCCTCCTCATAGGTGAAAGGGTCTCCATTCGCTGTCACCAGGGCATATGACAACGAATCCTCAAAGCCGTATCGAACTGGTGGTCGCACGTTCCTCCTGGGCCTTTGCTGTGCGATCCCAGTATCAGTCCCCTGTCCAGCTGCATCCTGCTGAACTCCCTGGCTTCTACCCCCTCTGTCAGTCCTCTCCACCTGAATCTCAAATCCTCCTGGTCCACTAGCAAATGGCACAACTGTATAGGAGGTTGTCTGACTAGTGTTACCGTGTTCTACCTCCTGTAGTCCCTGCTGTGCATCCATGCCACTTCTGTTCTGGAGGATTGAGCTCTCATCAAAGGTTACATCTCTGCTGATGACAACCTTCTTCTCCAAGGGGTCCCATAGCCGATACCCCTTGACTCCTCGCGGGTAGCCTAGGAACACCATCTTCTTAGACCTGGCATCCAACTTACTCCGCTCCCCAGCTCCAACATGCACATATGCTGTGCATCCAAACACCCTTAGATGGTTTAGGCTTGTCTTCCTTCCAGACCATATCTCCTCTGGAATGTCTCCATCTAACCTGGTGTGCGGTGACCGATTGACCAAGTAGCTAGCTGCATCTACTGCGTCAACCCAGAACATCTTTGGAAGCCCTGCCTGCAGCCTTAAGCATCTTGCCTTTTCCAATAGTGTTCTGTTCATCCTCTCAGCCACCCCATTCTGTTGAGGAGTTCCCATCACCGAGAAGTGCCTTCTGATGCCCCACTCCTCACAAAAAATCTGGAACTCCCTGCTGGTGTATTCCCCGCCATTATCAGACCTCAGACACTTCACACTTTTACCCTGCTCCTTCTCCACCTCAGCCTTCCAGATTTTGAACTTGGTGAAGACCTCTGATTTCTCCTTCATAAAGTAGATCCACAGCTTCCTTGAGAAATCATCTATCAGGGTCATAAAGTATCTGGCCCCATTCCTTGCAGAAACTGGGGCTGGTCCCCAGACATCTGTGTGTACTAACTCCAGGGGTTCAGCACTCCTAGCTGTGCTGACTGAGAACTGTACTCTCCTCTGCTTTCCCATCTGACAAGGCTCACAGATCTCCATATCTCCGCTACTCAAGTCTGGAAGCAGACCTCTCTTGCTCAGTTCTTTCATCCCCTTGTCTCCCATGTGGCCCAGGCGGTAATGCCACATCCTGTACACATCCCGGGGATCTTGCTCCACAGCTGCCACCTCAGATTTCACAGTCATCACAGAGCCCTCCATCTTGTATAGATTATTTTCCAGCCTCCTCCCTCTCATCACCACCATGGCTCCATTGGAGATGTTCAGAACTCCACTCCTGGCACGACTGCTGAAGCTGTATCCAGTCCGCTCCAAGTACCCCAGTGATACCAGATTCTTCTTGAGTTCTGGGACATGCTTCACACTGGTAAGAGTGCGCACATACCATCAAACATCCTCACCCTCACTGTGCCAATACCTGCCACCTTGCAAGGGTGATTATCTCCAAGAGTCACATTCCCCTCCTCAACCTCTGTGTAAGTACTGAACCACGACCGGTTGGGAGTGTAATGATGAGAACAGGCTGAATCCAAGGTCCACATCTCTGTGCTGTGCCTGTGATCATCTGATACAACCAAGAGATCATCCTCCACCTCCTGATCTGCAACTGTACTCACAGACTCAGATCCTCCTTTTTCTCCCTTCTGATTTTTCCACTTAGGACAATTCTTCTTAAAATGTCCTACCTCTCCACACTTATAGCACTTCAGCTCTCTCTTGCCTTTCCTGGACTTTTATCATCCTCCAGACTTACTTCTGTCCCTGCCCCTACCTCTGCCTGTCCTTTCCCCAACTGATAGACCCTTCTGGGGAACAGCTTCCTTGGTCATCTTCTCCCTCTGCTCATTCGTCCGAAGCACCGAGACAATATCTTTATAAATTAATGTCTCCTTCCCATAGAGCAGTGTTGTGACCAATGAGTCATAAGACGTGGGCATTGAACATAAAAGCAGAAGTGCTTTATCTTCTTCCTCCATCTTGACCCCGACATTCAGAAGTTCATTGCTCATCTGGTCGAATATTTAGATGTGACCCAGCACATCTCCACCTTCCGACATCCGAAGGCTGTAGAGGCGCTTCTTCAACATCAACTTGTTGCACATATTCTTCCCCATATAGAGGGTGTGCAACTTCGTCCAGAGTCCCTTCGGGGTCTTCTCCTCCAGCACTGAATAGAGGACTGAATCCGCCAGACAGCCCCTGATCATTGAACATGTCTTCTTCTCCAATAAAATCCACTGCTTGTCTGTCATCCCATCTGGCCTTTCCTCCAAAGCCAAATCTAAACCCTGCTGCACAAGGAGGTCCTCTACCCGGACTTGACGAGATTCTGTTGAAATTATTTCAACTCCTTGAAGGCCTCCAGATTACTCCTTGAACCTGGCTCTGATACCACTTGTTAGGGTTTAGACCTTGATGAATAGCAATGGGATTCCCTGTTGAACAAGAACTAGAACTAAGGATTCCTAATCCTGTTAGGTTTAGACCTTGATGAATAGCAATGGGATTCCCCGTTCAACAAGAACTAGAACTAAGGATTCCTAATCCTGTTAGGTTTAGACCTTGATGAATAGCAATGGGATTCCCCGTTCAACAAGAACTAGAACTAAGGATTCCTAATCCTGTTAGGTTTACTTCTTGATAAAAGGAGGAAGATGGGGAGGAAGAAAGAAAGGGCTGCCGCCCTATGATGAGAGAAGGGAATTTTTGGGAGAAAAGAATCTGTTCTCTATTTCATCCAAACCCTAGAGACTAGAGTTTAAATACATCCACGAAGTGGGCCAGGCCCAGACTCAACAAAAAACTCCCATGGACTAAACCAATGAGATTAAACTAATCCCCAAGCCCGTGTACACCCGTGACTTGATTTAATCTCAACCCTTGGACTCAAACCCAGCCCAAAACAAGTTAGCCCACCTGGGCCTTGATAGCACCACACCAGGCCCAACAATGTATGTATGTATGTATGTATAGTGAGGCACTAATGCATTCAAACATAACCTAAGGAATGAACTAGCACAAACACTGTAACCTTTCTTGTTTCAGAATCAATTTTAGCTGGTAAGCGCAGCCATGAGGAGAATAAGGGAGACTCATATACTGTAACACTAGGAGAATGGATGTCATTCTGTTCACAGTATCCTGATATGCGAGCAAATGTTTCTTGCTTCCTGGGATATCGAGACAGTAATGTTTCCCTCTATATATCCACCTGTTTTCCTTCCAGCTAGAACATCCATTAGTGTAGTCTTTCCGGCACCACTAACGCCCATTAGAGCTGTCAGGACTCCTGGCCTGAAAGTTCCACTCACACCCTTTAGAAGCACCAGCCAATCTTCCTGAAAACCCTGTGCTTTCATTTCCTGCAAGGGCAGTTCAAGAGGAAATATTAGTTTGTTTGTTAATAGTTATGCCATCAGAGGGCTTTCACATATCTAAAGAGATACATTGTCATTAATTTGTAATCTCTAGTTACCTTTGGCATGCCCACGGAGTATCTTATGTCATCAAAGGTGATGGAAAGAGGTGCAAAAGGAAGAATGATTCCCTTTCTATTTTGATTGGAATCCATATTTTCTCTCTGCACTTTCTTGTGGATCTCAATGAGATATTAGCCCTCCCTATCTTGTCTCTATTACCTGTGGATATCATCAGGGTTGAGAAAAAATTTCAAACTTAGTAGACAATGAAGTTATCAACTTGGGTTTACCTTGTTGTATGGTGCAATCTCGAGAGGTACTTTGTGCAAATAATTCTGTAGTGGGTTTTCCTTTAAGATTTACTTGTGCTTCTTCTGACAATGTCTTCACATCGAATTGACCGAGCTTTCTTAAAAGCTGCAGTAGCAGACAACCAGATTCTCATAACAAGTGTGATAAATTTGAGGCAACAATTCATGATATTTACTGACATAGTTGTTTTGCTTGCTTTAGCACCATGCTAAAGAAGACACTTAACGACTAAGGTAAGTGAGAGCCAAGATGTACAGGCCATTGAATAGGAGTATATATCCAACCAATGCACCTACACCAATCCAGTACCATTTTGCTTCGGGAAAAATGCCACGCGACTTCAAGAGCCACTCTCCCAGTGACATCGTTGAGTTAGGAAGGATCTGTATCATTAGTTTGAAAACAGAAATCTAAGCTGAATATTTAAAGTCAAGCTGCAAGTGGAAGAAATCTCTTTTTCAATAATAGAGTAAAAGTACTCACGTGGTTCCAACTTTTTCCAAGGAATTCGTTTGTTGTAATAGCATTTTGTGAGCACATCAGGGGTGTGATCCAGTATGCCCATTTCCACCATTTTTTAGTACTCTGTCTCATCACAGGAATAATATTTAGGCAATGTTCAATATTAATGAATGATATAATCTTCTTTGTACAAGTGTAACAAAGGCCATATATCCTAGTAATTGCACAGAAAGACCGATAACTAATGACAAATTTTTGAGGTAATATTGAAACATGGAGTTCTTAAACCTGCTAATTTTTTTAAGTATCCTTTGTCCAAAGTATATCTGCTATGTGATCTTAAGTTGTTGTGTCGCAATAGGAAACACACAGATACACGCATAATCTGATCTGTGACGCTAAGAAAATAAAATGAAATGATTAATTCAAACTTTACCTCGTGATATGACAAACCCACTCAACACCAAACTTGCAGACAGCACAAATTCAGTCATTTTAGTTGCAAGAATGCAATCTCTTGCCAATGCAGCAAAGAAACGTTATAGTCCAGAGGGGGCCTGATTTACCAGTAGGAGCAGCAGATATTGCTTAAAAAACATGTATGCAAGAATATCATGGCAATTATGGTTTTAAATCCCATAAAATTGGAGAAATTTTACATTTTTTAATCTATGATAAGGTCTTAACTACCGTAATTTAAATTAATTTAAATCAATCCTACCTTCCTAGGTTTGATCAAAACCTATGGTGTGGTAAGTTATGGACACCCAGACAGCATCTTCAATGGATGCAATGGGAATCTTAACCATCCGTTCTGGTAAGGCGTAAGGCCATGCAGGATAAAAGAGGATGTCTCTATGCTTATAGAAAACAGGAAGCTTTGCTGCAGTAACTGCGAGTTCCGCATAGCCGTTAAGCATAATGTCACGCCCCAGACCCAATATTAAATCTAGAGGTGGCAACCCGCTGCATGCCTAGTATGTAAAGCATCCCGAAATATTACATTTAATACAAGGAGGGATAATAACTATATATTATCCCAATTCAAGTATTCTTAATACAAACCATAATTTATATTTTAGGCTACATGCCAAAATACATAATTCAATGGGGTTACAACGAAGTATTTTTCTAGAGGAAATGTTGATAAAACTTTATTTTTAAAAAGAAAAGAAAAAGATTTTTTAATTGTTCAAATTTATGTTGATGACATTGTATTTGGTGCTACTAACGATTTCCTTTGTCAAGAATTTGCTAAGTTAATGCAAGGAGAATTCGAGATGAGTATGATGGGAGAACTCAATTTCTTCCTTGGACTTCAAATTAAACAAGAGAAAGCAGGGATTTTCATCAACCAAACAAAGTACATAAAGGAAATACTCAAGAAGTTTGGTATGGAATCGGCTAAACCTCTTGGTACGCCAATGAGTCCCTCATGCAAACTGGACAATGATGAAGAAGGTAAGAAAGTAGATCAGAAGCATTACCAAGGTATGATCGGATCACTTCTTTACTTAACTGCAAGTAGGCCAGATATTATGTTTTCTGTTTGCCTATGTGCAAGATATCAATATAATCCTAAAGAATCACATTTATTTGCTGTTAAAAGAATCTTTAGATACTTAAATGGAACTAAAAATGTAGGATTATGGTATTCTAGAGACTCAACTTTGAAACTGATTGCTTATTCTGATTCTGATTATGCTGGTTGTAAATTAGATAGGAAGAGTACAAGTGGTGCATGCCAGCTTCTAGGAAGTAACTTAATCTCTTGGTTTAGCAAGAAGCAAAATTTGGTTGCATTATCCACTGCTGAGGCAGAGTATGTTGCAGTTGGAAGCTGCTGTGCTCAAATCATTTGGATTAAGCGACAACTTGAAGATTATAGTATCACACTTGATAAAATTCCTATTAGATGTGATAACACTAGTGCCATCAATCTAACGAAGAATCCAATCCAACACTCTAGAACTAAACACATAGAAATTAGACATCACTTTATCAGAGAACATGTTTCCAACAATGATGTTTGTCTTGAATATGTGAATACTAATGAACAATTAGCTGATATTTTTACCAAACCATTAAGTGAAGAAATATTTTGTTACCTTAGAGGAGAATTAGGAGTTTGTGATCCTTTAGAATGATTTTCTGAAAATCTTAAGGACAACAACTATCTAGACTTCATCAATTTCTTGAAAATCCTCTATGTCCAATAAGAAAATTTATCTAAAAATTTGATTCATTGTTTCCCCAATTGATTAAGGAACACTTATCTAGAGTTTGATGATTAATTTGATCAGTTTTAGATCCTTGAAATTCAAAATTTTCACTGAAACTATTGTGCAGTCGACACCTTCAGTTTGTAGAGTCGACACCTTTATTTTTGATGTTCTGTCTGGGCAATTAGAGCCGACTCCGACTTCTGCAGAGCCGACTCTAATTCGGGCACTGACAGATTTCTGGTTCGGAGCCGACACCTCGCTTTGCGGGAGTCGACTCTAAGTGAACCTAGGTCAAAAATAAAAGGCGGAGTCGACACCTAAACGAATCCTATCGTCTCCAATCCTCTCTAGAGCCATTCCAAACCTATTCCAACCCCTCTAAACTCTTCAAATCTCTTGATTACTCATTCCAATCAAATCCCATGGCTCCTAAAAGGCGTGCGATTGTTGGAGGTTCGACCGTTCCCATGAGAAAAAGGACGATTCGGAGGCAAGCGGCGTCATCTTCATCATCTGCCACTCAAAAAGCTTCTCCACCTTCTCCATCTTCTCCACGTGTCAACCAATTAGCGGGTAAGGCCATCACTACCGGAAGAAAAGTTGATTTCGATTTCTTTGCTTCGGAGGGTTTTACTATTGGCCGTCAATTGAAGGAAATGGGATGGGAGAAAGTTTGTTCTTTGGATGTTCCTACCTACCCTGCCCTTGTAAGAGAGTTCTACAATGATTTGAGTAGAGGAGAGGGAGGTTTAGTAAGTTATGTGAGAGGAACAAGAGTTGTGATCACCACTGAGATACTTGGAAATTTGTTAGAGATGCCCACTATTGGATAAATGAGTATCAGCATGATGATCGTGGTGGTGCCCTATCTAGGATGTTGGGGAGAGAGGTATCTGAGTTTGAGGAAATTTTGGCAAATCAACTAAATTTGGAACTCATGCTTCTTCACAACATCTGCGGGAGGATATTGTTTCCAAATATAGGCAGATTTGAGTATATCTCGGAGCGAGCCATCTTGTTGATGGATTGCATCATCATTGGGCAGCCGATAAACTTTGCTGGGATGATGATAGGCTATATGGCAGAGACAGCAACAAAGAAGATATCTACATTGCCATATGGTATGATTCTGACTTTGGTATTCAGAAGCTAAGGTGTGTTAATCATGGACAATGAGCCACTGAGGAAATTAAGGCATACAGACTACTACAGTGTCTCTACCATTCACCGTATGGGCTTCAGAAAGGTAAATGGTAATTGGATAAAAGGAGGACGAGAGGCTAGAGCAGAGGAGGCCAGAGTTGAGGAGGCTAGAGTAGAGGACATCCCTGGACCATCAGTTGCGGGACCATCAGTCCCTGACCCATCTATTGCGGGACCATCTACTACTGGACCTTCTGAGGCTGGACCGAGTACATATTCTTCACCTCCACTTCAGACAGCTTTTGTATATGGGAGATTTTCTGATGAGCAGATTAGTCAGCTCAGAGCATTACTAGCTGAGTATGATAGTCAGAGGAGCAATGATTTTTGTAAGTTGAAAGATGACATCAGACAATTTAAGGAGGAGATCAATTCCAGACTCGACTCGATTTCATTTTCCATTAGCCGCTCTGCAGAGTCCCTTGGCACTGAGCTTCAAAAGATTTTTGAAAGGCTGGAAGGGATTGCAGACGGATCTAGAGCTTATCTAGATGCTACTGGATAATTGAAGAAAGATTTAAACCTTGCTGTTGCTCAAGTTGAGAGTTGTCTTGAAGGCTTTAAGAAA
The DNA here is from genome assembly GCA_900491605.1 of Calamus simplicifolius. Lineage (NCBI taxonomy): Eukaryota > Viridiplantae > Streptophyta > Magnoliopsida > Arecales > Arecaceae > Calamus > Calamus simplicifolius. Next base: position 498,624 of record UESW01005039.1, on the reverse strand, counting down.
TCACAAAAGATGAATTATGAAAATGATAGGCCATCTAAAGAAAATTGTATACAAGCATGTTTGAGTGACCTTCTATTTCCTACAGTGATACCCTATCTAAAGCCTATCCTACCCCAATCTTTTAGAAACCTAAGTTTAGCTCTTCATATTTTGAATCTTAGGATTGCTAGTTTACTATACTTTGTTAGCATGTATCTAGGATTGTCTGATTGATTTAATACTTTACTGAGAAAATATTTTGATAGACACATGTAATGCATCCTGAAATGAATACAATTATCTTTTATTGCAAATTTATCTATGTCGAGCAATTACCATGGATGAAGATTACTATCTCTACGATTGAATGAACCAACAACCTCGCTCTGATAACCTACATTATCATTTTTAAACTCACCTTATTGCTGATAACAAAAAAGGGGGAGAGAAAATTGTATATGCATAAAGAAGAGAGCATGAAAGAATAAAGAAGAAAGCATGAAAGAATAAGAGAGAATGAAAGAATATAAGATTTGTAAGATTTCAATATATTTTAATCAATTGGCATATCTCAAAAGGGGGAGAGAATCTCTAAATTCTAATCAATTGATCATATTTCAGTTTATTTACATATACCTTGCATAGGGGGAGTTATTTAATGCAGGGGGAGCTTAATGATTTTCTATGAAAAAGTTAAATCATCTTGATTGCTGCTTATAATAAAACTCAAGTATGTTTTAAAGTTCATTTTGAAACTTGGCATCAAATTCTCTGTTAGGAAGTTTTAAAGCTTTAACAATGTCTATAATTCTTAGTTCAAATAAATTTTTAATGCATATACTCAAAGTTTTTGTCATCATCAAAAAGGGGGAGATTGTTGACCCAATTGTTGATTTTGATGATTAACAAAACTATTTGAGTAGAACATTTGAAGTTACTAATGATTTTGATTAAGTTTTTCAGTTTATGATTTGATTCATTAATCAAAATCACTAGACAAATCAAATTCTAGTTCGAATCTAATGTCAAGGTAAAATTGCAGACATTAGAGTCGACACATGGAATCGCAGAGTCGACTCTGGAAATCGGCACAGACTTAGAGTCGACACCTGGACTGTTAGAGCCGACTCCAACAGAAAAGATAGAATGATGGTTTTTCTGGTCACGACTTAGAGTCGACTCCTGGACTGTTAGAGTCGACTCCAGAAGATTTTCGTGTCAACCCCAGAAAAGTCAGAGACGACTCCAGATCGAGCGGATTGAGGATTTTTCGATTTAGAGCCGACTCCAGAAAAGTTAGAGTCGACTCAGTTTGTCAGAAACGACTCTAGAACTGTCAGAATGTCTCTAAACTTTATCTTTATCTTTTTAATCCCAATGACTATTACTATTTAGTTCTAATCCTTCTTACACTTGTTTCTAACGGATAGTTTTTGGCTATTTATGGATTAAGAAGAATCTATAAAAGAGGTTTTATTGTATCCGAAGAAGGAGAGGAAAAACAAGAAAACAAGAGAGAAAAATCAGAAAAACAAGAGTGAAATCATCAAAAAATCAAAAGAGAAAAGAGGGAAGATTCGAAAGGAAAGATTATACTGATTCCCCAAAAGAAAAGAGAGAGATTTCTAGCATTCCTTGTTCTATTTTGAAGAAATCCCAAAAGAAGAAGCAAGCCCTAGCTTTCTAATCTTCGGAGCTTCAAGAGCATTCTAAAGGAAGATCCACTCAAGAGAAGAGAAGAAGCAAGCCACCAAGATCTGCAAATCAGGCTTTGATTCCTATCTCTTTAGTATTGTTCTATTATTGTATATTTGCTCATTGGAGGAGCTTTTAAACTTGTAAAAACGTTATTGTTTGCTGGGTCAATCAAAGGATTGATTCCATTGAGGCTGTTAGCCTTGAGCAAGCAGTTTGCTTATGTTGTAAGGTTATGTGCTGGTGAGCCTTGAAAACCAGCTGGGTTCGTTGTGCACCCGGAAAACAACAAGTTTGAGTTGTGAGCTTGCAAAACAACTCTGCTGTAATCATATTGATTATAGTGTGGACCAAGAGGTACTTGGGAGTGGATGTAGGTGTAGGTACACCGAACCACTATAAAACTTCTTGTGTTTGCCGTGATTGTTTTCTTGTCTCTTACTTTCTATTCTTGCTTACTCTGTTTTAATTCGTATACATCTAAGTTTTCACTTTCGCTGGGGGATTGTAATTAAAAGGAGTTTAATTTTTGAAAACCCAATTCACCCCCCCCCCTCTTGGGTTGCTATCTGGACCAACACACTCATCTCCCTCACATTGCGTCGGACCATTGTCCCCTCCTCATCTATACTGAGGTGTCATCTCAAAGGCGGGGCCTTTTTGATTTGAGCAGTTTTTGGTCATGTTATTCTTCGACTCGGTCCTTAATTGGTCAGGTATGGCGTATGCCAGTCAGAGGGAATTCTGCTTACCGTCTATCTCGTCACTTAGAGCTTACTAAGCGTAGGCTCTTAGGGTGGCATAGAAGAGAGGTGGGGAATCTTTTGCAGCAAGTCCAGGCTGTGGAAGCTGATATTTCTACCCTTCAGGTGAAGGAGGATGCTGAGGGTTTTCTATCTGACACTGATCTTCAGACTCTCAGGAGTTGTTTGGCTTTGCATCATTCCTTGCTCCGACAGCAGGAGATTTATTGGTGACAGCGGTCCCGGGTTCAGTGGATTCAGGAAGGTGATCGGAATACGAGGTTCTTTCACCAGGCCACAGTGGCTCGACGAGCTGCTAGTCAGATTCGGCGTATTAGTGATGTGGATGGTAATATCCTTGAAGAAGAAGGGGCCATTCGTAAGCAACTTCTTCATTTCTTTCAGTCTCGCTGATCAATGTGTCTGCCTCTGGCTCCCCCACTATCACTGCTACCCGGGCCGCCAGGGTTTCTGAGAGTGATAATGGTCTTTTGATTTGGGAAGTCCTGGCGGAGGAGATTTGTGCTACGGTGTGGGCTTTGGGACCGGACAAAGCTCCTGGTCCAGATGGCTTTCCACCTTTCTTCTTCCGCTACTACTGGGATATTGTTGGGCAGGATGTTATCTTGGTTGTTCAGCATGTCTTTTCTTCCCGAACTATTCCTCAGACTGGCAGAGGACCTTTCTTGCTCTTGTTCCTAAGAGAGCTAATGCTTTACTCCCCTAGCACTTTAGGCCGATCAGTTTATGTATCACTCTGTATAAAGTCTGCGCTCGTATCTTGGTTACTCGGTTGCAGGGGGTGATTCCCCGACTTATCTCTCCGGAGCAGGGAGCTTTCATTCGTGGGCGCAGTATCGCTGATAATGCTCTTATTGCCCAGGAGTTCATGCATGACCTCCAGCGTGCCTCTTGTCCTCAGTCTCTTATGGCTGCTCAGTTAGACATGGAGAGAGCTTATGATAGGATGAGCTGGATATTTCTCCGACATACACTAAGGGTGTTCGGGTTTGCTGATCTCTTCATCGTGGGTTATGGCTTGTGTTCAAGGGCCCACTTTTTCTATTATTATTAATGGTAATCCGACGGAGTTTTTTCCCTCTGTTGTTGGTCTCCGACAGGGATGCCCTCTCTCTCCGTTCCTTTTTATGCTGTGTGCTGATGATCTGTCTCGTGCTCTTCATCAAGCGGTTTGGGCGTCTCTTCTGATACCTTATATGCTTGGCCCCACGGACCTCCTCTTACCCACCTTCTTTTTGCTGATGATTGCATTTCGCTTAGCCCAGCTTCTGTTCAGAATGCAGCCACTTGTTCAGATATCTTTCAGTCTTACTGTCGGAATTCGGGCAGCGGGTCAACCTGCAGAAATCTATTCTTTGCTTCAGCCCTTCGACCTCTCCCCGCTGTCGTGCTGCCATTTCTTAGTTGTTAGGGATCTCCACTTTATCTGATCGTCTGAGCTACCTTGGAATCCCTATTTCGGGCAGGTGGCCCCGTCAGCATGATTTTGAAGACCTGGATCATCGGATTTTTGCTCGGCTGGATCGGTGGCAGGTTTTCGGTCTTTCTATGATGGGGCGCATTATCCTGATCCGATCTGTTCTTACTTCATTGCCTCTCTATCTGTTATCCAATACTATGATCCCGACTACCTGTCTCCGACGGATTGAGCGACGTATTCGGGATTTTCTCTGGGCATCCATGCAGGGGGACCACGGTCTTCATCTGTTAGCCTGGGACATTGTTTGTTTGCTTATTTCCGAGGGTGGCCTTGGGATTCAGTCCTTGGTGCTTCGTCGTGAGGCTATTCTAGCAAGACATGCTTCCAGATTTCTGTTGGACCCTCATTTTTTGGAGTTCTGTCATGCATGGCAGATATGGTGGTTGGTATTCTAGCTCGACTTTCAGCGTCCCCTGGGGATGTTCCTTCTTTTGGCGTGCGATCTGCCAGGCTGCTCCTACTGTTATGGCTGATATCCATTGTATGATTGGGGATGGAACTTCAGTTGATGTTATTCAGGATACATGGATAGCTGATCTCCCTCTATCTCGATGGCTGACTTTTTTTAGTTCTGAAGTTAATCCCCCTCTGCATGTTTCAGCTTTGATTAGCCAGGGGAATGTTGGATGGAATGCCTCTATGGTACATCATCTGTATGGGTCTGAGCTAGTGCAAAAGATCCTTGCCATGCCTCTTCCCATTTCAGCTGGCCCGATATTAGGCTTTGGCGCCGTTCCTGTCTTCCTTGCGCTCCTACTAGGGATCTGGTTGCTCGACTCCGATCTCCGACTTTGGGCCTTTGTGATGTTGCTTGGATTTGGCGTTTGCCAGTTCATCCTAGGGTCCAGCTCTTTTTGTGGAAGCTTAGGTGGGATCGCCTGCCTACCTTGCTCCCTATTGGCTAGTCGTTCTCTCTCTATATCGCCGCTCTGCCTGATATACAGGATGCAGAATGAATCGGTTGATCATTCATCTTCATGTGTTCTCATGCGGCTTAGATTTGGCAGTTGACTCAGTTTACCCCTTGGTTGCTAGAGGATGGACTTATCCGACTTTCTTTTTGCATGCTATTCTGTTGGATACTCAGAGTGGTCCCTACTCTCGGGGTATTTTATCTGCCTATGCGGCTTATTATATTTGGCTGTCTCGAAATCAGATTGTCTTTGCTGAGGAGACAGCCTCTCCGCAGGTGGTCATCCACCGTGCTCTCTTTCATGCCTGCGAGTACACTCATTGTCATCGAGGTATTCACATTGATGGGCCTGGTCACTGGGACTCCCCTGCTGCTTCGGCAGCGCACCGTTCTACGGTCTTTGTCTCTTGGGAGCCCCCATCCCCCAGGTTACGTCAAAGTGAACTTTGATGGTTCTGTCTCTGATCGTTCTGCTGGTTCTAGGTTTGTCATTCGTGGGCCGGAGGGACAGTTACTTAAGGCTGGTGGTCATAGTTCTATTGATATTTCGGTGCCTATAGCAGAGCTCCAGGCTGCCTGGGCGGGTATCACTCATGTCGTTTGGCAGTTGGGCTATCGCAGGTTGATTATTGAGGGATACTCTCTTACGGTTATTAGGTGGATGAGGCAGGACGGGGATTCTTCTTCTTCTCAAAATCCTCTGATTAGAGATATTAGAGTCTCTCTCCAGGCTACTACTGCTATAGTGATTCGACATATCTAAAGGGAAGCCAATGCAGCGGCCGATTGGGTTGATTCTTATGTTACTCGCCATCCCGGTCAATGGGATTGGCATGTTGGTCTCCCTTATCCTGTTATTTTGCATTAAATTCTGTACTCTAATATTTTGGGCTTGACTTACGCTAGAATGGTGTGATTGCCCGTCTGTAATATATATATATATATATATATATATATATATATATATATATTTTTTAGGGGAGCGCAAAGACTAATTTGGGGCGGGGAGGGGGTGGAGTGAAAAAAAAGGCGGTGCGAATAGAAGCTCCCAAAAAAAAAAGCGGCCCGAGGAGCGGGGTCTCGAGATCGGCCTCGATGTTTAAAGAACCTTCCCGCCGCAGCGACAGGTCGAATGGCGAGCGTGCGAGGGAGCTGGAGCAATCGCCCAAGTGAACCGTCGATCCCTCCTAATGCTGGTAATCTTCGACCCCTTCCCTCCGTTTCGAGATGGATCGTCCCGGTCTCTCCCGTGAACCCTAATTCTTGTATTTCTTGGAACTTGGATAGTATACGAGGGTTATTATTATTATTAACTGATTTTTGGGTGATTTTAAGTCGATTCTCTCGTTATTTGATTTTTGAATACAATGCATGCGATTTACATCGTGGTTCTTCTTCATAGATCTAACGGTTAAGGTCGCAAACCAAATTCTTGGACGGATCCTTTGATTTCTTGGTAGTTTCAATCAACTACATCGCATCTGCAACCATTCGCTCTAATTCCTGGGTGATGTTTAAATGGGTTATCTTGCGCTTTAGACCATATGACATCTTTCTTCTCTCTTGTGCGGAGCTTCTTGGATCGAATTTTTTTTTTTTTTTTTTTTTGTAATTATCTGATCAAGAGTTTGATGATTCCGTATCTGAATCTCTTTTTGGTGCTTTGGGACGGTTTTGACCTTTCTTTTATTGAAGGAAAGCTTCGGGAAAGCACAATGATGAGAATTTTGTATTCATGGAAATCCATGTATTTACATTTATCGATGCTCTTGAACCATGTAAGTAGGGTTTGATCTGGACAAGAACGTGAAATTATTAGAGTTTTGAATTTTTTGAAATCGTTTGGGTGTAGGAAGTGTCAGTAAATCTAGTTTTTAAGATTGATATGGATCTTGTGTTTACTTCTGTGCAAAATAATGCGAGTTCTGCACAATATGTTCACTTATAGCATTATGATTCTACTTAATCTAGATTTTAATACGACAAATTATTTGCCCCTTAGCTGAACTGAGAATTGGTTCTTAATTTCTGTTCTACTTACTGACAGCACATTATTTACTAACATCACATGATTTTCATCACTTTGGTATCAAATGATTCTGCTATTCTATTCATGTTCTATCAATTCTGCTTGGGGAACTTGTAGACAATTTTTTCTTATTTCCTTTCTTCTAGTTTTCATTTATTTTCTGTATTTACTGTGCTTTGTATGTGTTTTGGAGGAACAAAGTATTTTGATGATGTCAGATTAAGACCCCTTATATATGAACGGTATCAAGTTTCCAATAATAGCCATATTGTGCATTCTTTTCTAGGTCAAGTGCATGTCAAAACCATTGTTGCTATGTCATACCCACTGTTAAACTTGTGATCGGATATTAAACTTTAAAGATATGAAAACTCTGTATATGACTTTAACAAAGCCTGATGCAAGATTCTTCTTTTCATCTCTCTCTCTCTCTCTCTCTCTCTCTATCTATCTATCTATCTATCTATCTCTCTCTCTCACACACACGCGCATGCACGTGCATGCACATATGCATGCATGTGCGCAAACACACAAACATGCACACATGTGTGCATTGTAGGGATCTCAACCAAATGTCTTGATATCTCTATGCCTCTGTAAGAGGTGAAAATCCTTGTTGTCATTACAACAAATGCTTGACGAGAAATGTTGGGGCATCTTACTATAGGAAACAGACTTTGAGTTACTATATGCACGATTATGGGTCATATAAAATGCAAACTAATTCAGTCATGCCTCTAGCTTTCATTAGGTAAAAAGGCTGCTATGCTTCATTTTCTGTAGGTTTGTTTTTTTCCTCAGCAATCCAATTTCCTTTGCTTACAGAACACTATATCAAAAGGTAATTTGTCATATTTTCGAACAATATATTGTTTTCAATTTGTCATGAAAGGTTTATGATCGCAAGCATGTCTATTCTGACAGTTGCATTTAAGTCATTCATGGGTGGCCGACTCTAGGGGAGCTCAGCATTCTATTTGCATGCAAAAATTAGCAATGAATTTCAGATCCATTGGATCAGATAAAAGGGCAATTTAATGTTTGTGTTTGTTTCTGATGCCTATTCTGGAACTGTGCTTTTGAGAAATGAGGCTTCCATTTCATGCAGGTGGTGGAGTTTGCATGATGAATACATCATGGAGAGATAACCAGCATCCATCCTTCATTCACTTCATTTCATCACACCTTAGTGCAAATTCATACCGACTAAACTTCCTACCCATAGCCCCTGTAATTCTCATTTTTCATTAGGAGATTCCTGCAACGAGTTCATCTGTCATTATGATCGCTGGTTTGTAGGATTTCATATTCAACAATGGTGGAATATCGGTTGCTTTTGTTTTCATAACAAATTGGGACTGTGACAATGGATCTGCTGTCTTTAACAGGTGTCTGAAACCTTATATTAGTTAAGTTTTCTTCTTATGCTATTGTTTGACTTTATTGGAAAATGTGCAGAGTTGAAAAATTGAAGAGGCAGTTCAGGAATCTGTATGTTGTTGTATCAGTCCCAACAAGGGAACAAAATGATTCTTTCAATCACTCATACTTCAAGTAGGTAGTAAAACTTTTCAAGCTTCAAGCTTCTTCCTGGTTTGAGTGATTGTCAAGGACTTGAATGTTTGGTAATTAAGGTATGGTTTGGAGCTTGGTAGCCCAACCTTCGTTCCAGTTCGTGATCCAGAGATGGGCTTCGAGAAGATTGTGAAGATAGCTCATGCTCGTGGGGGTAAGCTATCAATCTTTGTGGCTAATCAGAGGTGTTCTTCTTTGAATGATACATAGGATGCTAATCACTCATCTGCAGTATGCAAACGGCAAGATGCCATCTCAATGATGAAATATGAGGTCAGTTAATGCCCCTTTGTTTTCCTTGTTTTCTAACATCATTGTTTGGCTGAATAATGTCCCACATCCATTGGTAAGCGTGAGCAAGCAGTGCAAGGAGTGGACATATTCCTCAGAGTGGTTACCTCCATACCTGGAATTGACAAGCACGATGCAAATACAGTAACTAATAATTCCTGTCCCAAATCCCTGAATAGTCCTGGATCCTGCATGATTTAAATTTCAAGTGCTATTATTGCAATTTCAGATGTTTGATTAATAATCAATGATCAATACATGATCTCTGCAGTAATAACCTTTTGGATTCTTAATTGTTTCATTGTTTACCATTGTGTGAAGTTCTGCCTCTATAATTCTTCTGCGAGTACTGTGTTCTATCTTCTCAACATCCAAGAAAGACTTGGCCTTTTGAAGTAAACTAAGAATTTTTGTTGCATTGGCTTGTAGCTTGCCCAAGCCATTGGTTCAATCGAAGCAATATCAAAGGCATCAAAGGACTTTATTCTCGAACATACAGACCTATCAATGGATAAAGCAGAAAGGATCATAAGGTTCTTCAGAGATCCAAATTACTATTTCAGTCCAAAATTCAATTGATTGTACAGGTATGATTTTCATCCGGATCAGACCTGCTAGATTCTGTTTCCAAAGATGAATATCACTGTTTTAAGGTTTTGTTCACTGTAACTGCAAATCATGATTATGCTTTGACCTTGCAAGCTTTCATAAAATGAGACACAATCATGTGGGTGTTTGGGTGGGTGCATGTGCATGCAGGCTTTTTTGTGAAAAGTGAAAGAATGATTCCTCCAAATTCAATGTTCACATTAAAGAGAAGTTGGAAGAAGTAAAACTCTGCAGATAACCTCTGTGGTTTCTTCATGGTTGTAGCTACACTGATATTTCCTCTTTCCAGTGTCATTAGGGCTAGGTATTTCTTACCGGGATATTTACAGGAGGCCACAAACCATAAATGGAGATGTAAGACATGCAATGTTGTGCATCAATTTTGAATCACATCATGGTCTGCCAATAGCATTAATTGCCACCACTGTTCCATCGAAAACAGTGGGCTTGATCATCTATTTTATAAAAGTCCATCGTTCTCTCAAAATTTTATTTTAATAGAGGTAAACAAATGGAACACCCTTTAGTTTTTCAAGAAAAACAATGAGGTTTATGGATCTGCCAGAATTGATATTACTTTCTTGTTTAAGTATATCAATTAGTCAATACCTTCATAAAATGGTCATGCACAGGTTGCACTGGTTACTTATGTTGAATATTGGATAACTTGGTCAGAGACCCTCTTTGATCACCTTTAATTAGTTTTCCTGTCTTGTCATTTTAGTTATTGATCTCTGGCTCTGTTCTTAGTTTTAGCTGCGTAGATTGTGTAAAAAAATGTTTTGTATATATCAGATGACAATACTTCTTTAGTTGAAGTAAGTGATTCATCAATAACTAGAAAACAGAGAGGCATAACTTTGCATCATCTTGAGTGTCCATGCATCACCATTGGCGGTTCTTACCCCTTAGAGTTCTTAGTTTTTCAAGTAATTTGATATTGTGACTCAATTAGGAACCACCATGTTCATTAGTACCAAAAACTTCTGCAATTATTACTGTTAATTATGTTTGTGGAATATAACTAACCTGTTTGATATTGCTTTTGTTTTATGGTGTTTTTGCTTTCAAAACCGAGGAGGAAAAATGAACTAGACTAAACAACACATAAGATGAAATCCCTTTCATAAAAAAAAATTATTTGTAAATTCCTGAGAGCTTTTGGAGGCAAAGATTTATTGATTTCAAACATCAGTCTACATAGGATTTCACCAAGTTGTAGACAAAAAAAAAAAAAAAAAAAAAAAAAAAAAAAATAAAACACTAAAACAACAACAATGCCAAACAGGCTTAAACTTCATTTGTAATGCACTTAGTTTCAGATAAGGATTTCTGATGCACTTGGATGCATGTTGTGAGTCAATTTTGCTTTAAAGAACCTCTCTATCTTGTATTCTAATAGATGTGCATGTCTCAGTGGTAGGATGTTGGAGACGGACAAGGCAGTTCTGATGGATTTCTTGAGTTCCTGTTCAGTTGCATTTCTTTTGGGTAGGATGAATGGCTTGATGATCTTTGACAATGCGCCGGGCAAATGTGCACATAACCTTGCATCTGAACTTACAGTTTCAAATCTTAGCTTAATTGCAACAATGAGATTTTCTGCTTTTTTTATTAAAAAAAAAATTCTCTGCATATCAAAGAGCTAGGTTGATGGATTTAGGAAAAACAGTGGACTTGTTTTTGTGCAGTTTGCTTGATGGTTATATTGAGATGGCTGTACAAGCTGCCTCATTGACTGATGACTCAGATTGCTTATAAAATTTGTTGCTAATTGCAGCTAGTTAGTTTCTGCTGGCTGACTAATTGATTGATGGTATTTGATGATGCGTTGCTTTTTATTTATTTTATTATTTTATTCGTTTAGGTAGTAGTGGTGGAGGATTAGAGCTTGGGGGGTTGGGGGTGGTCTTCTACAACATGGACATGAAATCTTTTTATGGATAGGCGTAAATAGGCGTACATAGGATTAGATGCTTTAGGTAGTGTTTGTTGGGGGTAAGGGATAGCTTAACCTAATCCAACCATGATTCCCTAGAGAATGCAGGAATAGCTGGGAGGGTTATCCTATGGATTTACCTTTTTGCATGATCAATGGGATTGGGGATAGTCAGGGGGTACAATCCATGGCAATCAAATTTGATACATGGCGATGATAGGATATCCCCTCTTATTCCCAAAAGCCATAACTATAAGGGATAGCAAGGAATAAAGTTAACCAAAGGGATAATCCATGGTTAACCATGGTTAACCATGGGATATCCCCTCAATTTATTTCCTAGAGAATGCAGGAATAGCTGGTTATCCCTCCAAATAAGAGTAAAAAAAGGTTATCCTATGGATTTACCTTTTTGCATTTGATGATCAATGAGATAGCTAAAGGATAGCCAGGGGATAAACTCTATCTCGTACACTTATCCATGGATAATATTTTTTCTATCAACTATCTAAGGGTGTTTGATATGGGGGATAAGGGGGATATCCTCCCTTTATCCTCAAAAGCTATAACTAAGAGGGATAGTTTTGAAAAAGTTTAACCAAAGGGGATAACCCATGTTTAACCATGGGTTATACCTTGAATTTATTCCCTAGGGATTTCAGGAATAACTAGAGTTATCCCTTGATGGCAAAGCTGTTATTTTAAAAAGGTAATTATCCCTTGAGCTATTCCCTGGATAAATGCTATCCTGTAGACTTATCCAGAGATAGCTTTTTATGAATCAAACACTACCAAAAGTCATAACTATGAAGGATAGCTGGGAATAAAGTTAACCAAGGGATAACCCCCATGGTTAATCATGGGTTATTCCCTCAATTTATTTCCTAGAAAATGCAGGAATAGCTGGTTATCCCTCCAAATAAGAGTAAAAAAAAGTTATCCTATGTATTTACCTTTTTGCATTTGATATGATCAATGAGATGCCAAGGGATATCCCTAGGGATAGTCAGGGGATAAACTCTATCTCGTACACTTGTCCAGAGATAATATTTTTTCTATCAAACACTACCTTAATAAATAAGCTTGGTTCAAGACCAAGCTTGTTTAAAAATTGCATAGAGATCAAGATGGTTTAGGGTCGAGTCTGTCTTACAACTTTCTATGACTTTCCAACCTTACAAACCTTCTACTCCCAAGCCCCACCAATTAACCCTTCCCAGATTCGGCCACCACCCTCTCACCAAATGCCAAGATCATCTTCGGGGCATTCAAGAATGTGGGTTTGGTCCCCAAAGATGAAGGCTTCAACCACAGAAGCACATCAAAGATGCAGCCCTGCTATAGAGAAAATAGCGAGAGAAAGCTCCAGGAATTGCGTTGCTACTTAATTTTGTAGGTTCTAGAGTCTGGATTTGGAAGAAGGGAATTTAAAGTGAGAGAAACAAGTTGGGAGGAATGGATTTGGAAGGCAGGTCAGCACACGCCTAACTTGATTTCAGTTAAACGGCCTAGTATTAAACATGCGAAAAAGACTTTATGTGCACTGGCATGCAGATTGGCTGCGCGTCCGTGTCATAATGGGCCGTGATGCGCACTGCCGATTAATTCCCCTGTTTCAAACCAGGGAAAAGTCTTTGTACAATGTCTCCAATGCAGCAAGTCCAACGTGGCTGCATTGTTCTTTATTATTGGTCCACATGGATCCCATATAGCCTGACGCGACAGAACAGGATAGTAGGGGGATAATGTTACTTTTTGATCATGACATCCATTAAAAGTCGTTCAGCCTTTCACCATTGGTGTGCAGACGAAAATGCCCTTTCCCTTCAGCCTACTTCAACCCGCCATCTCATTTGGATTTTATTGGTAAAAAACTCTTTCTGATTGTAAACCATTCTTCCTGTGGATGATGGTGCCGCGGAGCGGGAGTCTGGGGTTGAGGTTGTGGTTTATGAGCTTGACGATGGCTTCTAGGATCTCCTACCAGATAAGATGGCGGGTAGAAGTAGGCCTGCATGAGGGTGATAGTGTGGACTAGCATCACCGCCTTGGCGCACCTTGATGGAAGGGGCTCGGTGCCGATGACATCGGCATTCAGGAACTGGATGGTTTCGTCTGGAGATCAATGGTCTTTTTGGTGCGGCGATAGCTTTGGAGGATTCATCAGCTTTGGTGCTAGCTCTAATTATATAGGACTGGAACATAATTAATTATGAATCTCTAATAAATTCTGTTGTTAAAATAGAGAATTCAAAATTAATCAATGATGGTCATATGTGAATCGATCTTAATTCTGAGTAATTAATAGACTCCTAATTATTGTATTATTTTTTGACTTATCAAGTAATGACACAGAAATATAGTGTCAAATTCTTGATATATTGAAAATATAATAACATAAGTAGCTGGGAATATTAATATACACTATGAAATCCATTCCTTCGTAAAGAAGTCAAATGGACGGTTCCCATAAGTGTTGATTCGAGACTTGAATAATAAGAGCGCTCAATTTATGATTGGATCATAAATATATTATTCATTATAGAATCAATGGTACTTATGGATAAAGATGTGATTAAAGAGGTTAACGAAAATGCCTAGCTTTAATCATGAACCGTTTATGGAGGATTGATTTATATGTGGTGACTATATCAATGGATGATTCAAATCTTTTGAATATAATTAATTTTATAATTTTAAGAGTGCAGTTTCAAATTTTTAGTGGAGTAATTTAGAATTAATAATTTGATATTTTAATTAAGGTGTTAATTGAATGTCAAAATTATTGGAGCTTAGAATTATAATATCCATAGTTCCTCTGGACGGCTTCATTAAATTATTTATGATATGTTGGGTTGAGTTATTAATTTGGAATTGAGAATTCTAAATTATTTTTCATATAGAAATTAATTGGATTAATTTCTATTATACGGTGTACTAAGGAACACATCTTAGGCATATTCCACGAGAAAAGTCTTTGGAAATTATTTAGTTGTTTGAGAAATAAATATGGGATCGTGAGAGAGCCTTTCTCTTTCCGTAACGTCCAATGATAAATATATCTAACCAACAATTGGTTGTTTGATTGATATACGTTAAAGTAATTGTGATCTTTAAATATTAATTGATTAATTAATAAGGGAGGTTGATAGTTGTTATTAATATAAGATTCACGGGAGACAGAGAAGAACATTGGACAATAATGATCCAAAGTTTCCTCCTTCAACTTCACTTTATCTCATGAGTTGAGAATACAAAGTGAATTAAATTCAGTTGTGTAATCTCAACCAAATCAAAAGGAACGCCCACTCGTTCGTGTTCATCATAATCTGGAGAACATTTGGAAAGATCCGTGGTGATCAAAAGGATTTGGTGATTCTAGGTAGTGTTGGTGGAGAACGAAAGGTAAATTTATTAATCTCCTTATTGTTCTTGTTATTAAATTAATACGGGTATAGATCGTGCTGACTCAATTTTTAAGATATGTGATTTGATCCTTATCTTGTTTTCGCTAAGATATGTGATTTGATCCTTATCTCGCTTCCGCAAATATCTCAAAGTCGTATTGAGATTACCATCAATTGGTCTCAGAGCCAGGTTATACCCCTATTAATTTAATAATAGATTATATGATAATTAGGTAGGCACTCATGCATCGTGCGAATGGATTGGCATTTTTAAGATATGTGATTTGATCCTTATCTTGTTTTCGCTAAGATATGTGATTTGATCCTTATCTCGCTTCCGCAAACATCTCAAAGTCGTATTGAGATTACCATCAATTGGTCTCAGAGCCAGGTTATACCCCTTTAATTTAATAATAGATTATATGATAATTAGGTAGGCACTCATGCATAATGGTATTTTTTTAATATTTTCATGATGATGAATGCATGTGCGAATGGATTGCATTAATTTTTCTATTCCATGGAATAAGTTATGCAATTTCCTTTTGATTAGATCAATTGAATATATGATTCATTTTGTATTGATGAAGAAGAGTTCTTCATGGTTTGAGAAAAGTTCTCAATTAGAATTTTTTTTATACTTGTTACGGAGTCCTATTTCATTGAGAATTTTTTAAAGGTTGTCCGAGGTTTTGAGTTGGGAATCCCTTCCCTTGGCTCTGAGCCTCATCGTTTCCCAAGAATTTCGAAGTGATTCGAAAAGCCTCACTGGTTCCCAGGAATTCGATGAGTCTCACTGTCTCCAAAGACGTGAAGAGTCATGTATTCGTTTCGCTTCTTATTAAATGTCTTTGTTATGTTGATAATAATCACATTTACTTTAGAAGTTTTTTGTTTTAATTTTTTATGAAATGTTTTGTTATGACGATAATAATTACATTTCATGCCTAGAATATGTCATATTAAATAGAAATGTGTCTACCTAATTATTATATGTCATGCATCTGTGCATTATTATTTTATTATTTTTTACTAAAAAGTTTTTAGTAAATTATATTTAATGCACTTTGCAATAAATTTAATGAGATTAAATTAATTGAGCAATTGGATTTGCAAAATTAATGTGCCAAATGTGATGTTTTAAATTTAAATGTTATATTTAAGTTATCACATTTAGCTTATTTTATAATTTTAAAGTGTTTAACATTATAAAATCTTAGTAATTTAAATTATTTAAATTAACTAAGAGTTTATGAAATAAAAGTTGTTTTATAAATAAAATACACTTTTGCAAAATAATGAGTGGGAGGGGTAATATGACAATATAAACCCTTGGTCTCCATCGTTAGTACAACACCGTGAGTTATTAGTAGCGTCTCGTGGCGCTTTGATTTCGTTCTCCCTACGGAGGTGTCTACTAATGGCAATACCAAGGTTGTCTTTCATGCGATAGGACTTTTAAGATGTATTTTAGAATTGACCTACCTACGGCGGCAATTTTTAAGTTAAGTCTCAAAAGGTCTGATACGATGGGTCACATTCATGAAGAAATAATTAAATTAGTTAATTACTTTCTTGACCAAAATTAAGGAAATTAATGAGTATTAGAAATATGAGATATTTCGGGAGATATTTATTAATTGAGAAGTTCTCATTTTAATTAGCAACTATTTGACCTACCCTATGGCGCACTTAGTTGTGAGATTAAAATTCCTTAGGCCTTTAAAGTAAACATGTTTTTGTGTATTTTAACATGTGCTTTTATGCATCTTATTTACTTTGCCTTAAATTGTGTAATGATATTTATGTAATTATTTATTGAAATTTTTCTTATTTTTCAGCAAATATGTCAAACCCGATTTTTTCACTTCTTGCCTCTCAAGTATTAATTGGTGAAAATTTTGTTAAGTGGAAAAGCAACATGAATATCCTTCTCATTAATGAAAACTACCACTATGTCCTTAAGGAGGATTGTCCTTGCCTCAATGCCTCCAAGGTTGCTGCTGAAGAGTACAACGTTGGGTTGTTGCAAACAACAAAGCCCGCTGCTACTTGTTAGCAGCAATGAATGAGGTGCTTAGAACTAAGCACGAGGCCTTTGAAACTGCAAGAGAAATTATGGAATCTCGGCAGCAGATGTTTGGATGCCCATCTGATCAGGCTCGCTACGAAGCTGTAAAAGCCATTATGAATGGCAAAATGGAGAGTGGTTCTTCTGTTCGTGAGCACATCCTCAAAATGGTCAATCATTTCAATGAGGCTGAGATCAATGGAGCTAAAATTGATGAAAAGACTCAGGTTGGTATGATTCTGGAGACACTATCTCCCGCTTTTCTCCAATTCAGGACTAATTACATTATGATTCATAAAAAGTGTAATCTGACTGAACTCCTGAATGAGCTGCAAATATATGAGACTCTTATAGATGATAAGGGTGGTAAGGCAATTGTTGCTGAAGCCAACGCAGCTGAGGCAAAGCCTTCTTCTTTGAAGAAAAAGAAGAAGAATTATGTGGGAAAGAAAAAGGATAACAAGAAGAAGATCCAGAAGAAGAAAGGAAAGGCTGCTGCTCAGCCTAAGCCTAAAGGAAAGTGTTTCCACTGTCATCAAGATGGCCATTGGAAAAGGAACTATAAAAAGTACCTTGATGAGCTGAAACAGAAAAAGAAACAAGGTAAATTAGATTTACTAGTCATGGAAAACATGCTTAGTTGAGAATGATTTCTCAAGCTGGATTATTGATTCAGGAGCATCTAACCATGTCTGTGTTTCTTTGCATATGCTTGAGTTTGCCCGGGATCTTCAAGCGGGAGATTTCACAATGAGAGTAGGCAGTGGAAAAAAGGTGTCAGCGACAGCAGTAGGGATAGTTCGACTATCGTTTGCTGATAATAAATATTTGCTTTTGACAATATTTATTATATTCCAGATTTCAAACGGAATTTGATTTCGGTGTCAAAGTTGCATGAACAATTTATTTCTATTTTTTTTAGTGTTGACTCTGTTTCAATTTATAAGAATGGAATAAATATTTGTTATGGGTATGTTGAAAATGGTTTATATTTTGTTAAACCAAATTCCAACAACTTGCTTCAAACCGAAATGTTTACCGTCGCTGAACCAACTCCTAAAAGAAGAAAAGTTGCGAATAATGACAATGACACGTATTTATGGCATTTGAGGCTTGGTCATATTAATATAGATAAAATAGAAAGACTAGTGAAGGATGGTCCTTTAAGAGAGCTAAGGGTTGGCACTCTACCAGTTTGTGAATCCTGTCTAGAAGGCAAAATGACCAAAAGACCTTTTTCAGCAAAAGGTGAAAGAGCAAAAGCACCTTTAGAGATCATACATACTGATGTATGTGGGCCTTTGAATGTCAAAGCTAGAGGGGGCTATGAATATTTCATCACATTCATTGATGATTATTCTAGATATGGATATGCATATCTGATGCAAAGAAAATCGAGGCCTTTGAAAAGTTCAAAGAATTCCATGCTGAAGTAGAAAAACAACTCAGTAAATCAATCAAAACTCTTCGATCTGATCGAGGAGAGTACTTGGATTATGAATTTCAGGACCACTTGATTGAGAATGGAATATTATCACAGCTCACGGCACCTGCGACACCACAGCAAAATGGTGTAGCTGAAAGAAGGAATCGCACTTTGCTTGATATGATAAGATCAATGTTAAGCTATTCTTCTTTGCCTAACTCATTTTGGGGATATGCATTACAAACAGTTGTATACATTCTAAACTTAGTTCCATCTAAGTCAATCCCTAAGACTCCCTTAGAGTTATGGAATGGTCGCAAGCCTAGTTTGAGACACATCCGCATATGGGGATGTCCAGCCCATGTGCTGAAGGGAAAGACTGGAAAGTTGGAACCTCGTTCAGAAGTATGCATGTTTGTTGGGTACCCTAATGGAACGAGAGGAGGACTGTTTTATAATGCTCAAGATAACAAAGTTTTTGTGTCGACAAATATAATGTTTCTCGAGTACAATTATATGACAGAATTCAAATCTAGAAGTAAAGTAGTTCTGGAAGAGTTGCTAGCTGATGAGATCAGCCCCACACCAACAAAAGTTGTTGAACGACAAAAAGTTGAGACCACTACTCAAGATCAAATACCATCGCCACCACGATGTAGTGGGAGGGAAATAAGATTACCCATCCGCTATGGTCAGGATGGAGAAGCACAAGTTGCAGTCACCGATGGCAGTGATGATGATCCATTGACATACAAGATGGCAATGGAGGATGTTGATCAAGAGAAATGGCAGGAAGCCATGAAACTCGAAATGGAATCAAAGTATTCTAATTCAGTCTGGAAGCTTGTAGATCTACAGAAGGCGTAAAGTCTATTGGATGCAAATAGATCTATAAGAGAAAAAGAGGAGCCGATGGAAAAGTAGAGACTTTCAAGGCTAGGTTAGTGGCAAAGGGTTTTACCCAAAAGGAAGGAGTAGACTATGAGGATACTTTTTCGCCAGTAGCCATGCTAAAATCCATTCGGATTCTCTTGTCCATTGCTGCTCATTATGATTATGAGATATGGCAAATGGATGTCAAGACGGCATTTTTGAATGGCCATCTTGAAGAGACTATTCATATGGTCCAACAAGAGGGTTTTGTGGTTAAAGGCCAAGAGCAGAAAGTCTGCAAATTGCAAAGGTCCATTTATGGGCTTAAGCAAGCTTCTAGATCTTGGATCATCAGATTTAATGAAGCCATAAAATGTTATGGTTTTGAACAAAATTTAGGTGAACCTTGTGTCTATAAGCAAAAGGAAGGAAATAAAGTGGTCTTCTTAGTTCTTTATGTGGATGACATTTTACTCATTGGGAATGATGTAGGATCTCTGTCTAAAATAAAGAACTGGCTAGCCAGCCAATTCCAAATGAAGGATTTGGGAGAAGCAAGCTACATTCTTGGCATCCAAATTATACGGGATCGCAAGAATAGGCTTTTGGCATTGTCTTAAGCATCGTATATTGATACGGTGCTTGTTAGATTTGCGATGCAAAACTCTAAGAAAGGTAATTTACCTACTCGACATGGAGTTCATCTTTCTAAAGAGCAGTGTCCTAAAGCAGTGTCCCGCAAGAGGAGGAAGATATGAGATAGATTCCTATGCTTCGGGTTGGTAGTTTGATATATGCAATGTTGTGTACAAGACCTGACATCTGCTTTGCAGTGGGAGTAGTTAGTCGATACCAGTCAGACCCAGGATTGGATCACTGGGTTGCAGTCAAGCATATTCTGAAATATCTGAGGCGTACGAGAAACTATATGCTGGTATATTCCAGTAGGGATTTGATTCCTTTTAGATATACAGATTCTGATTTTCAATCAGATAGAGACTCTAAGAAGTCTACTTCTGGAGCGGTGTTCACTTTGGGAGGAGGAGCCATTATATGGAGAAGCGTCAAGCAAACCTGCATTGCTGACTCAACCATGGAGGCTGAATATGTAGTGGCTTGTGAAGCAGCTAAGGAGGCAGTCTGGCTTCGGAAATTCTTGAAAGATCTAGAAGTTGTTCCAGATATGCATGAATCAGTTAGACTCTACTGTGACAACAGTGGCGTAGTAGCCAATGCCAAGGAATCCAGAAACCACCGTAGAGGAAAGCATATAGAGAGAAAATTTCACCTTGTGAGAGAGATTGTCAGTAGAGGAGACGTTTCAGTTGAGAAGATCGCATCTGCGATCAATATAGCTGATCTGTTTACTAAGACATTACCGGCTTGAGGTTTTGAGCTACATCTTGATGGGATGGACTTAGAGATATGTCGCATTTGCTTTAGGGCAAGTGGGAGATTGTTGGGATATGTGCCCATAAACAAATGACATTTATTATTTTGCTAAATATTTGAGAAATTTTTCAATATTATACTTGCATGTTATGATGCTTTCTAAATATCAAAAATCCTTGGATTATTTAAATGTGACTTTAAATATTGTATATAAGTGTTATAGACAGAGGATAATATTTAAAATAAATAATCTTAATTGTTCGTAATTATAAATTAAAGTTGCAATCAGATCTTTAATTTAAAATTACTAGCGCGGTTCATTAGAAACGATCTTATCCGGATTGTTGATAATGAGATTATCGGAATGAAAGCGCTTTATATAATTTGATTATATAGGATTGGAACATGATTAATTATGAATCTCTAATAAATTCTGTTGTTAAAATAGAGAATTCAAAATTAATCAATGATGGTCATATGTGAATCGATCTTAATTCTGAGTAATTAATAGACTCCTATTTATTGTATTATATTTTTGACTTACCGGTAATGACACAGAAACATAGTGTCAAATTTTAGTATATTAGAAATATAATAACATAAGTAGGAATATTAATATACAAGATGAAATCCATTCCTTCGTGGAATAAGTTGATTCCATAAGTGCTCAATTTATGATTGGATCATAAATATATTATTATTATAGGATCAATGGTACTTATGGATAAAGATGTGATTAAAGAGGTTAACGAAAAATGCCTAGCTTTAATCATGAACCGTTTATGGAGGATTGATTTATATGCGTGACTATATCAATGGACGATTCAAATCCTTTGAATATAATTAATTTTATAATTTTAAGAGTGCAGTTCCAAATTTTTAGTGGAGTAATTTGGAATTAATAATTTTGATATTTTAATTAAGGTGTTAATTGAATGTCAAAATTATTGGAGCTTAGAATTATAATGTCCATAGTTCCTCTTGACGGCTCCATTAAATTATGTGAACTTTATGATATGTTGGGTTGAGTTATTAATTTGGAATTGAGAATTCTAAATTAATTTTATATAGAAATTAATTGGATTAATTTCTATTATATGGTGTGTTAAGAATACATCCTAGGCATATTCCACTAGAAAAGTCTATGTGGAAATTATTTAGTTGTTTGAGAAATAAATATGGGATGTGAGAGAGCCTTTCTCTCTCCCGTAATGTTCCATGATAATATATCTAACCAACAATTGATT
>UESW01005039.1:342183-466720 GCA_900491605.1 Calamus simplicifolius | reverse complement strand
CATCGGGATCGGAGGAGCCGTGGTAGGGCTCGATGGTGGGCAGCTTAACATGGGAGGGAATCACTTCCTTCATGATCCCCTTCGACAAGGGGATACCCTGCTCTACCTTGGGCTAAGGCGGATGAGCCTGCTTGGCAGCGTCCAGCTCTTGACACATCTTTCGGAGCTGTCGGTGGATCTCCTCTTCAGACATAAGAGGAGGGGCCGGGCAAGGAGAGTGCGGAGATGGCGTCGAGTCTTGGCGGGAGGACTCCGGAGAGAGGGACTGGGCCCGCCGAGATATGGAAAGATCCTTGTCGCAGCCCCCTTACAGGACTGATCTGGCATCTTTGGGTTGGTGTGGGGGGTCCGCGGCTCCATGCGGACCAAAAGAAGAGGTGGCCGGAGAAAAAGGGGCTGCGGCCTCCTCAGGGAGGCATGGAGCAGGGGCAGCTGCAACTGGATGGGGGGGCTGCAAGGCGCTCCTGAACCAGATGGGTCAGGGCTTGGACCTACTGGATGAGCGTGGCGAACTGGTCCTGGGTCACTGGGACAGCCGATGGCGATGGAGTCTCAACTGGTGGTAGCGGCGGCGCCACGCTACTCATCGAATCAGGTCTCTTGGAGGCGACCTGGTCCTGGGCTTCAAAAGTTGCTCTTCTCTGATTAGCCATTGGAGAGGTTCTCTTTCAGATCGAGATCCTTGTCTCCTTTCTTCAAGTTTTAATGGGACTTGAGGCCCTTCCTCTAGCGCCAATTGGTTGCCGCTGAAATCTATCCTCCGACTCGGGCGCGATCGGTCTCCTGATTGGGCTTCCTCCTAGGTGGACCTGCAAAGAAGTCCTCACGCGGGGGGCATTAGGGGTGGCCCTCTGTGGAAGACCCTCCGATGCTCAAATCAGTGGAGATCAACATACAATAAATATGTGGAGAAGGACCCCTTTGAAGAGTCTCTCCATGGGTGGCCTATCGGGAGCTCGAGTGGAGCGCCAATGGCGGAGAGGGGGGGAGCATTAAAAGAGAGAGTGATGCTGAGACTGAGCTAGGAGTCATGCGTGCGTCCCTGGGAAGACCTGGAAGTGTCCTATTTATAGGCAATCACCTGAATCTTGAGCGCCTTCTGAAAGGTTCGAGGGTTGTTGAGATTCGAATATAGTTCGAATCAAGCTGTTGTGAGGCCGGTAAGATCCGTATCCTGTCCGTTAGAGGATCGATGGCTGGGAGAACTTCTTGATGGCCCGAGATCCGATGACTGTGTAGGTCCTAGGCCGTTATTGCAGGCCCTAGGCCACGTCTTGATATGATTCATCGTTTGGAATTCTGTTACACTGAATTTGGGCCAGGTTCCGCAAGGGCGCGGGAAGGCTTGGTTCGGATGGTCGAGGGATGACCCGGCCTTGATGGCCAAAATAAAATATGTCGAGGCGTGAGCATGGCTTGAGCAGCCGAGGTACGGGGGCGGCTAAAATATGACAGAAGAAATAAGCCAAACATAAAAACAGTTTTGTTCCGCGGAGGTGCGAGTCGAGCTATGAGGCCGCTCGAGGAGGTCGAGCTACGGATTGCTCAGGGGAGCCGAGCTATGGGTTGCCCAGGGGAGCCAGGCTATGGACTGCCCGGGGGAGCCGAGCTGCGGGTCGCTCGGGGGAGCCGAGCTATAGATTGCTCGGGGAGGCCGAGTTATGGATCGCTCGAGGAAGCCAAGCTATGGATCGCTCGGGGGAGCCGAGCTATGGATTGCTCGGGGAGGCCGAGTTATGAATTGCTCGGGGGAACCGAGCTTTGGGTTGCTCGGGGGAGCCGGGCTATGGACTGCTCGGGGGAGCCGAGCTATGGATTGCTCGAGAGAATCGAGCTATGGGTTGCTCGGGGGAGCCGGGCTATAGATTGCTCGATCCGCCGAATTGTACCGGTTAGCTCATTCCTTGCAGGCACAGTGTAGCGAGTGGGGGCCAGGGCTGATCTTAACCCCTTCGCACGGTTATCAATGCAATGGTGATTTTACCCCTCAACACATCCTAATCTTGACATTATCCTCTTTCCTGGAAGAGAGGAGCTTTTGCCTAAAATAATTTTCCACAGCCTAATAATTATTATACTCATAATCAAAAAATAATAATTAATTCCTAATTTTCAAAGAAACAATGCCCAACAATACCTGTTGAAACTAAGGTCATTCATCATCCAAGAAATGCCAGATATGCCGGTCGGTATTGTTGACCTTAAATTGATTTTGATGATTACAAAACAATTAAGTAAAGACTAATTCTATTTATTGTGGAAACTAAGTTTAATGTAGGGATGTACAGGTGCC
Organism: Calamus simplicifolius; assembly: GCA_900491605.1. NCBI lineage: Eukaryota > Viridiplantae > Streptophyta > Magnoliopsida > Arecales > Arecaceae > Calamus > Calamus simplicifolius. Next base: position 464,427 of record UESW01005039.1, on the reverse strand, counting down.
TTACAAACGAGCCTTAACAAGCAAAAATTTTATGGGAGTATACCCCAGCCATTTTCTACTTATTATTTGTTACCTGGAAGCTAGTTTCTCTTGTCTTGAAGCTAGCTAGTTGATCCATTGTTCCCTGGCCATTTGCATGCTTAAATGAGCTAGCTAGTTAGCTAGCTTATCCTTCCTTCTAGCTAGCTGATGCATCTGTTAGCTAATTTTTTCTTGCATGTGGCCTAGCCAAATGGTTGCCTATTTTAGTTAGCTAGATAGCTAGCTGGTTACTTTCTTAGCTGGCTAGAATTCTATCTTAGCTAACTACTTATTCATGATCTCTATGCTAGCCGAACCATGCTCATTTCTAGCTAGCTGGTTAGCTAGCTTGGCCTCCTTCTCAGCTAGCTAAGTTGCTTCCTTAGTTAACTACTCTTTGTCTTGCATGTGGCCTAGCCGAATGATTGCCTATTTTAGTTAGCTAGATAGCTAGCTGGTTACTTTCTTAGCTGGCTGAAATTCTATGTGAGCTAACTACTTCTTTCTGATCTCTATGCTAGCCGAACCATGATCATTTCTAGCTAGCTGGTTAGCTAGCTTGGCCTCCTTCTCAGCTAGCTGAGTTGCTTCCTTAGTTAACTACTTTTTGCTTGTTACTATGCTGGCCGAATGCATGTTGGATTCAGTTAGCTGACTAGCTAACTTGTCCTCCTTCTTAGCTAGTTGGTTTCATTCTTTAGTTAACTATTTTTCCCAGTTATAGTGATTGGTCAAATCATGCTTGGGTTTAGCTAACTGGTGAGCTAGCTGGTTGTCTCTCTTAGCTAGCTAGAATGCCTTGTTAGTTAACTGCTTTACCTTGGGAGCTAACTATTTTTTGCATGTCCTTCTCCAAGCAGTGTGCATGCTTATCCTAGTTAGCTAGAGAGCTAACTGCCTCTTCCCCAAGCCGTGTGGATTCATGCTTTAGTTAGCTGAAGAGCTAACTAACTCTCTCCTAGGCGTATGGACTCAAAGCTTAGCTAGCTAAGGAGTTAGCTACCTCTCTCTTGGGCATATGATTGCTTGCTTGAGTTAGCTACACTTGGGCGGTGGATTCCTCTTGCCATGAAAGTTTGAATTTAGTTAGCTAAGGAGCTAACTACCTCTTTCTTATTGGGCGTATGGATTCATGCTTTAGTTAGCTAAAGGGCTAACTATTCTTCTCTTGATGGCAGAACTTTTCTCCAAGCAGTGAGGTCTTCATTTCTAGTTAGCTAAAGAGCTAACTACTCTTTGTGCCTCTTATCTTCATGAACGTATGGATGAATGCTTAGTTAGCTAATGAGCTAACAACTTTATGGATTTCCTCTCACCTGGCCGCCTGACTCTTTGTGTTAGTTAGTTAAGGAGCTAACTACTTTTCTTGAGATGAACTCCAAGCCATGTGGACTTTTGCCTTAATTAGCTAGAGAGCTAACTACTTTATTTTTTATGGATGAACCTTTCCCTCATGCCGTGGAGTTTTTAAATTTAGTTATCAGGGATCTCCCTTTAGCTAGCTAATGGGAACTCTGTGCTTCTTCTTGGCTGAGTGTTTCAGCTAACTGAAATTAATTCCAGTCAGCTACCTCATTGCAGCTTGGGCGTGCTCTCTCTCTCTCTCACTCTCACTCTCTTCTTTAATTTCTATTTTTAGCTATACTAACTTTTGATCTCTTGGATTATGGCAGAGATCTTTCTTCCTCAAATGGATTCAGTGCATTCAATGCTCAAGGGAAATAATCTCAATGGTTATATTTTTCTTTCCGTTTTACTTTTCATTTATTTCAAATGTGTCTGACGAATATTTTTGATGTTGGAATACTTTAAATAGCTGAGATTAGAAGAACAAAATGACGAATCTGAGAAGGAAAAAGAAGAGAAAGAAATCCAAAAAAAGAGCTTTTATTGCATATTTTCTAAGTGATTGAAAGCAAGTTCGTGTGCATTGAAGTTGAAAAGATCATTCATTACTCAAGTCGTCCAGATCCATTAAAGCCCTCAAGCATTCAAAGCTTTAGCTACCTCAGAGATATTCATTTATTGCTAAAGATTTGCTACAAAATTTGTAAAGTATTTCTTTGAATATTTGCTCATTGTAGGAGCTATTTGTTCTTATCTATTCTGAACATTCTTGTAAAAGGGTTAGATTTAACCCTTGGTTATTGTTGGCTTCCTTGTGCCGTTAAACAAGAGGACTAGTCGGGTAAGGCTAGGGGTTAGCTTCCTTGTGCTGTGAAATAAGAGGACTAGCCGGATAATGCTAGGGGTTTGGTTGTCTTGTGCTGTATAAACAAGAGCGCTAGCCGGGGAAGGCTAGAGGTTGTAATCGTTGTGATACGATTGGAGTAAAATTCCCAAAGAATTTTTTGGAAAGTGGACGTAGGTGCTGAGTTTGGCACCGAATCACTATAAACTCTCTTGTGTTTATGGTTGCTTAATTTTTTGTGATATTATTCTGTGCACTTCACTACACCGCTGCCAATTAAATTTTAATTAGTGTTAAAGCATATATCTGCGCTAGTAATTAATTTTTTAATTATCCAATTTACCCTTCTCTTGGGTTGCTACATCTAGGCAACAAGTGGTATCAGAGCAGTGTGCTCTTAATTTCTATAGCTTTAATTAGCTTGAAGCCAAAGATCAATAGTAATCCAAATGGGATCTATATTGACTGAAGGACAATCAACTAATAGATCACCTTTGTTCAATGGAACAAATTACACATATTGGAAAGCACGAATAAAAATCTTCATTCAAGCACTTGATTATGATTTATGAGGAATCATAATTAATGGACCGCACACACCCACCATTAAGATTGATAATCTTGATATCCCAAAACCTGAATCTGAATGAGATGAGCAAGAAAACTAGCTCAATTAAATGCAAAAGCTATGAATGTTCATTATTGTTCTCTTGATGCAAATGAGTTTAATCGTATATATACTTGCATGTCTTCTAAAGAGATTTGGGATAGACTTGAAGTCACCCATGGGGGTACTAATCAAGTCAAGGATCCAAAAAAAATATGCTTGTTCATAAGTATGAATTATTTAAGATGGATTCAGCTGAAAATATCACTGATATGTTTACAAGATTTACTGATATTATTAATGAACTGAAAAGTCTTGAAAAATCTTATGCTAACAGTGATCTTGTTAACAAAATTTTAAGATCTTTGCCTAGGTCATGGAAAGCCAAGGTTACTGCAATTCAAGAAGTAAAAGATCTCAACACATTATCACTTGAAGAGTTGGTTGGTTCTTTGATGACTTATGAGCTTCAACAACGACAACATATTGATGAAGATGAATTAAAGAAGAAAAGAACTATGGCATTAAAGAGTGCAACTCAAGATGATGAAAGTGAGGAAACCACTAGTGAGAGTGAGAAAGATGATAAAGTGGCACTTATCTCCAAAAAATTCAAGAAGTTTATGAAAAGAAAGAAGTTTGGAAAAAGAAAGTAATTTACCAAAGGGGATCACGACAAAGAAATGAATAGAGTAAAACTCCTACATGCTATGAGTGCAAAAAGCCTGGACATATAAGACCAGAATGTCCACTATTAAAGAAAGGAAAAAATTAAGAAGAAAGCAATGATGGCTACATGGAGCGATAGTGAAGTTACAAGTTCAAAAGATGAAGAGAAAACTGAAGTTGCTAATATATGCTTCATGGCTGATAATGATGAGGTAAGTCCTACCTTTCTTGATGACTTTACTTTTGATGAACTGCATGATGCATTTTATGAACTTGTTGATGATTTTGCAAACTTAAGTTCAAAGAACAAAGATTTGAAAAATAAAATTAAAAATCTTATTCTTGAAAAAGAAAGAATTTCAAAAGATAATGAATTATTGCTAAAGGAAAACCAAGATTTGAAAAATGAAGTAAATAGGTTAAACAAATTATTGATAGATTTACATTGAGTTCAGAAAAATTAGAAATGATATTAAATAGTAGGGTTGTCTACAATAGAGCTGGTCTTGGATATAATCCTTTTGAAAGACAAAAAAATTTTGAAAAAATATTTATGTGCATGCTAATGATTCTACTAAAATTACATGCTTTAAATGTAAAAATTAGGACATAAAGCTTATACTTGTCACACACACAATATGAGAAAAATATGGGTTCCAAAAGAACTATTTTGACTAACCCAAAAGGACCAAGAAAGCTTGGGTACCTAAGAGCAAAATTTAAAATTGTGTATGCAGGTGTGTCTTGCTACCCGAGCAACTAAAAGATAATGGTACTTGGTGGTGCTCAAGACACATGATAGGTGGTGAATCGTAATTCATCACTTTGGAGGCAAAAGATGGAGGTATTGTTACTTTCAGTGATGATGGCCAAGGAAAAATAATTGGCATTAAAAAATAGGTATCACACCTCATGCTTATATTGATATTGTCTTACTTGTAAAAGGACTGAAACACAATTTACTTAGCATTAGTCAATTATGTGACAAAGGATTTAAAGTTACATTTGAATCATCTTTATGCATTGTTAAAAATCCTACTAATGAAATATGAAATTTGTTGGTCATAGACATGGTAATGTATATATTGTTAATTTAAATGATTTGCATGATCAAAATGTTGATTGCCTAGTTGCTACAAATAATAAAACTGATAATAGTTGGTTATAACATCGTAGGCTAGCTCGTGCAAGCATGGATTTATTATCTAAATTAGTTAAGAAGGATTTAGTGCATGGTTTGCCGAAATTTATTTTTGAAAAAGATAAGATTTGCAATGCTTATCAATTTGAAAAAAAAACTTGAGTATCTTTTAAATCAAAGAATTTGGTTTTAACCATTAGACCTTTGGAACTCTTACATATGGATTTATTCGGTCCTATAAGAACAACTAGTTTAGAAGGAAAAAGATATGGTTTTGTTGTTATTGATGATTTCTCTCATTTTACATGGGTTTTATTTTTAACTAGTAAAGATGAAGCATTTTATATTTCAAAAATTATTTAAAAGAATTACAAATGAAAAGAATTCTTCTGTTTTATCGATACGAAGTGATCATGGAAAAAAATTTGAAAATAAATCTTTTGAAGATTTTTGCAATGAAAATGGTATTGAACATAATTTTTCTGCACCTAGAACACCCCAACAAAATGGAGTAGTAGAAAGAAAGAATAAAACTTTAGAAGAAATGGCCCGTACCATGTTGTGTGAGAGCAATCTCTCAAAGTACTTTTGGGCTGAAGCTATCTACACTGCATGCTATGTTTTAAATCGTGCATTGATTAGACCTATTTTGAAAAAGACACTATATGAACTTTGAAAGGAAGAAAACCTAACATTAGTTATTTTCATGTTTTCAGATGCCGTTATTTTATTTTAAATAAAAAAAAATAAACCTTGATAAATTCGATGCTAAATCTGATGAAAAAATTTTTCTCGGTTATTCTTTGCATAGTAAAGCCTTTAGAGTTTTCAACAAAAAGACTTTAATAGTTGAAGAATCAATTCATGTTATCTTCGATGAATCTAATGATTTCCATTAAGGAAGAGAAAAGGTATAAATAATGCATATGAAATTGAAGATCAACTCAAGGACATCACCTTGAAAGATAAGGATGACTCAGATACACAAAAGGTAAATGAAGAAAGGAACGCTGACCTACCAGAAGCTTCACAAGGTAATGATGAATTAGAAAGAGGATGGAGGTACGTTTATAGTCACCCTAAAGATCAAATCATAGGTGATCCATCTCAAAGTATAAGAACTAGATCATCATTTAGAGATACTTATAATAACTTAGCTTTTGTATCGAAAATTGAACCTAAATGCTATGATGATGCTAAAAATGATGTTGATTGGAAAAGGCCATGCATGAGGAACTTTACCTATTTGAAAGAAATAATGTATGGACTCTTACTCAAAGGCCTCATGATCATCAAATTATTGGAACTAAATGGGTTTTTAGAAACAAATTGGTAAACATGGTAATATAATTAGAAATAAAGCAAGATTAGTAGCTAAGGGTTATAATCAAAAGAGGGAATTGAATTTGATAAAACTTATGCCCCTGTTACTAGACTAGAAGCTATTAGATTACTTTTTGCTTATGCCTGCTTTATGAATTTTAAACTGTATCAAATGGATGTTAAAAGTGCTTTCTTAAATGGATACACTGCTGAACAAGTTTTTGTGGAAACAGCCACCCAGCTTTGAAAATCACTTGTTTCCAAACCACGTATTTAAGTTGAACAAAGCTTGTATGGTTTGAAATAAGCGCCCCGAGCTTGGTATGAGAGACTAAGTAAATTCTTGATCAGTAATGACTTCATTCGAGGAAACATGGATACAACTTTATTCATTAAAAGATGAGATGAAGATATATTAATTATTCAAATCTATATTGATGATATCATTTTTGGTGCCACTAATGATTCTTTATGCAAGGACTTTGCAAAGCTTATGCAGGGAGAGTTCGAGATGAGCATGATGAGAGAACTAAACTATTTTCTTGGACTTCAAATCAAACAAAGCAAAGACGGATCTTCATAAGCCAATCCAAGTACATCAAGGAAATGATCAAAAGTTTGGCATGGAGACATCTAAAAGTATCGGTACCCCTATGAGCTCATCTTGTAGACTTGAATCATATAATGCTGAAAAATCTGTTGATTTAAAACTTTATAGAGCATGATAGGATCATTATTGTACTTAACTGCTAGTAGACCTGATATCCTATTTAGTGTTTGTATGTGTGCAAGATATCAAGCTAATCCTAAAGAATCACACTTGCTTGCTGTTAAAAGGATATTTAAATATTTGAATGGAACTATGAATTTAGGACTATGGTATGACAAACAATTTAGCATTGACTTAATAGGTTACACAGATTCAGATTTTGCTGGATGTAAATTAGACAAAAAATCAACTAGCAGAACTTGTCAATTTCTAGGTGTTAACTTAATCTTATGGTTTAGCAAAAAGCAAACTTCAGTAGCATTGTCTATAGCTGAGGCCGAATACGTTGCAGCTGGAAGTTGCTGTGCTCAAATCCTATGGATTAAGCAGCAGCTAGAAGACTATGGCATCAAACAAAAGGGCATACTAATAAAATGTGATAACTCTAGTGCAATTAGTTTAACTAAAAATCTATTCAACATTCTAGAACTAAACATATAGAAATTAGACATCACTTTATTAGGGATCATGTAAACAATGGTAACATTGTAATTGAATTTTTAAGCACTGAAAATCAACTTGCTGATATTTTTACCAAACCACTTGATGAATCTAAATTTTATGAAATTAGAAGAGAACTTGGTATGATTGATCCATCTATTTAATGAGTTGTTTTCATGCTCCTTGACATTATATTTGAAAATCATGATTATCATGTGTTGCACAACATCTCTTAATACTTTCAATCAAATCAATTCATGAAACATCTTTTCAAATGCAATTGTTGCTCTTGTCCTTTAGTGTGTCAGTTAGCTGGAAAGTTAACTATTTTTAATTCATTCCTTGCACATGAAAACTTTTCATATTCAATCCTCACCAACTGGCCACTACCCTTTTTCATTCCATCTTTAAGGTAGTTAACTAACCAGGCAACCAACCAGTCACCTGGCCAGTAAACTACTTTAAGATCTTCCCTATATAAACCTTTTTCCAACTGGCTCCTCTCTATTCACTCGTCTTCTTCAACATCTCATCTCCCTCAAACAGTCTCATCTTCTCCATTCCATCCGGCTTCTCCTTCTACACATTCAAGCTCTTCCTCCTTCCACTCTACTTCAAGAAGAAAAAGAAGATGGCTCCTTAGAAGAAATCACTTTTAAGGGAAGATGATTCTTCAGATCTTCGTAGGAAGCCCACTTCATCTTCTTCACGAAGTTCTTCTCAAGTTAACACCCAAATCACCGCTAGAGCATTTGCCCACGGGAGGTTAGTAGATTTTAATTTTCTAGAATAAGAAGGTTTTAAGATAGGTAGTCTATTTGCCACTCAAGGTTGGACCAACTTATTATCTACCAAAAAGCCTATCTATCCTGAGTTAATTAGAAAATTTTATGAAAATATCACCTTTGGAAATGGAACCATAACTTCATATGTTAAAAAGACTAGGATAGAACTTGATTGCAAAATACTAGGTTCTCCTTAAATATTCCTTCTGAAGGTGTCCTAGAGATTTTTCCTGGTGAAAAAGGCTATAAACTTGCTATGATTCTTGACATAGATGATAATGAAGCCAATAACTAGTAACCCTTGATGCTAATATGCTATCTGTTGATCGAGAATAGATTCTTTCATAGCATCATTGCCAAAATATTTGCTCCTCATGCAGGATCTTTTAATGTTGTAACAGATCGAGACATTAGTATCATGTATGATATTATTGTAGAAGCACCTCTAGACTTTTCTGATCTTATATTAACTATCATGAAAGAAGCCTTAAGTAGGTCTAAAGCTGCATTACCATATGGGATGTTTATCACTTATGTTTTTGAGTTTTCAATATAAAACTTAAAGAAGAAACAGTTGTAGCATTGCGTCATTCTGACGTATTTAATGCTCATTCCCATCATGTTTGAATTATGCTAAGCGCAATGGTGTTTGGACTAAAGTTAGATCTAGGACTAGTGATAAACCTGCCCTTCAACCAAATAGCTTGCCACCATCTGACCTACCTCAACCTGCATGTTCACCACCTAATTTCTTTAACCTTGATTTTCATCAACCTAATCCGTTTCTAGCCGCCATGACTGAACCCAATCCATTCCTGACTGAGCCGCCTGATGTTGCTACTCCTGGACCATCTCACCGCAATGACAATTCTGCTCCTATTCCTTCCACCTTGCGGATCTATGAAAACAGATTCAGTGGATCATTCATGAGTTATCTCTTGCCCAATCTAGTCGGAGTACCGGGGATAGTGCATCATCTGTCAATGATCACACCATAGTACCCCATATCTCATCTATCTTTGAGACACTCTCTCAAGTTGTGTGATCCAAAATCAACTTGTCCTTGATAAACATTCTGAATGGACGAGTCTTCCACCACAACAAGACTGTCTTGGGCCAGATTCTAAATGAAATTAATTTCTTAAAATCCAAGCTTGAAAATTTTGAGACTAAAGCAGAATGGGTGACATTTCAAATGCAAGCCAATGAGAGTCAGACGAAGGATGTATCAAATGCAGTCGATCACTGGACCGCATCTATCATGAGGCTTAGCAATCTTGTGGAAATATATTGCTCTTTCTACTTCTTCAGCTGCAACTGCATCTTTCTTGCATCCTCATCTTTGGTCTCCTCTACCTCAACCTCCAAGTGACAAGCCTGGACCCTCTCGCCAACCAGATGGATCTTCAGTTCAACCTTCAGTAATTTCTTCTGATGATGAAAAATGATTGCCTTGTAATATTTACTATGTGATGATTGTTTAAGACTATGTTTTGTAATATTTGACATGACTATGCTTTCTACTTGAGCTTGAAACCTTAATGTTTTGTATGAATGTTATGAGTATGAATGAAGTATTCACTTTATCTTGATGAATTATGCTTTGAATTCTTGCACATTTCTTCAATTGTTTTTTTGATCAATGACAAAAAGGGGAAGAAGAATATTACATAAATTGAAATAATGGAGAAAAGAAAACACTCCATATTCAGGGAGGGATTAATTATTCAAATTGACAGGGGGAGAAAATAATGCATTCTACATTCCTATTTATTCTAAGTATTTCCTATTTTTTTTGCATGCTTAAGGGTTTTGTCATCATCAAAAAGGGAAGATTGTTGACCTAAATTGATTTTGATGATTACAAAATAATTAAGTAAAGACTAATTTTATTTATTGCGGAAACTAAGTTTAATCAGGGATGTACAGGTACCTTACAAACGAGCCTTAACAAGCAAAAATTTTATGGGAGTATACCCAGCCGTTTTTCTACTTGTTATTTGTTACCTGGAAGCTAGTTTCTCTTGTCTTGAAGCTAGCTAGTAATCCATTCTTCCCTGGCCATTTGTATTCCTAAATGAGCTAGCTAGTTAGCTAGCCTATCCTTCCTTCTAGCTAGCTGATGCATCTGTTAGCTAACTAACTTTGTTTTGCATGTGGCCTAGCCGAATGGTTGCCTATTTTAGTTAGTTGGATAGCTAGCTGGTTACTTTCTTAGCTGGCTGAAATTCTATCTTAGCTAACTACTTCTCCCTAATCTCTATGCTAGCCGAACCATGCTCATTTCTAGCTAGCTGGTTAGCTAGCTTGGCCTCCTTTTCAGCTAGCTGAGTTGCTTCCTTAGTTAACTACTTTTTGCCTGTTACTATGCTGCCGAATGCATGTTGGATTCAGTTAGCTGACTAGCTAAGCTAACTTGTCATCCTTCTTAGCTAGCTGGTTTCATTCTTTAGTTAACTATTTTTCCCTGTTACAGTGATTGGCCGAATCATGCTTGGGTTTAGCTAACTGGTGAGCTAGCTAGTTGTCTCTCTTAGCTAGCTAGAATGCCTTGTTAGTTAACTGCTTTACCTTGGGAGCTAACTATTTTTTGCAGGTCCTTCTCCAAGCCATGTGCATGCTTATTCTATTTAGCTGGAGAGCTAACTACCTCTTCCCCAAGCTATGTGGATTCATGCTCTAGTTAGCTAAAGAGCTAACTAACTCTCTCCTAGTGTGTGGACTCAAAGCTTAGCTAGCTAAGGAGCTGGCTACCTCTCTCTTCGGTGTATGATTGCTTGCTTGAGTTAGCTAATGAGTTAGCTACACTGGGCGGTGGATTCCTCTTGCCATGAAAGTTTGAATTTAGTTAGCTAAGGAACTAACTACCTTTTTCTTATTGGGCGTATGGATTCATGCTTTAGTTAGCTAAATAGCTAACTATTCTTCTCTTGATGGCAGAACTTTTCTCTAAGTTGTGCGGTCTTCATTTCTAATTAGCTAAAGAACTAACTACTCTTTGTGCCTCTTATCTTCATGAACGTATGGATGAATGCTTAGTTAGCTAAAGTGCTAACTACTTTATGGATTCCCTCTCACCTGCCGCCTGACTCTTTGTGTTAGTTAGCTAAGAGCTAACTACTTTCTTGGGATGGACTTCAAGCCGTATGGACTTTTGCCTTAGTTAGCTAGAGAGCTAACGACTTTATTTTTTATGGCTGAACCTTTCCCTCATGCCGTGGAGTTTTCAAATTTAGCTAACAGGGATCTCCCTTTAGCTAGCTAATGGAAACTCTGTACTTCTTGGCCGAGTGTTTCAGCTAACTGAAATTAATTCCAGTCAGCTACCTCATTGCAGCTTGGGCGTGCTCTCTCTCTCACTCTCTCTCTCTTCTTTAATTTCTATTTTTAGCTATACTAACTTTTGATCTCTTGGATTATGGCAGGGATCTTCCTTCCTCAAATGGATTCAGTGCATTCAATGCTCAAGGGAAATAATCTCAACGATTATATTTTTCTTTCCATTTTACTTTCCATTTATTTCAAATGTGTCTAACGAATATTTTTGATATTGGAATACTTTAAATAGCTGAGATTAGAAGAACAAAATGATGATCTGAGAAGGAAAAAGAAGAGAAAGAAATCCAAGAAAAAGATCTTTTCTTGCATATTTTCTGAGTGATTGAAAGCAAGTTCATGTGCATTGAAGTTGAAAAGATCATTCATTGCTCAAGTCGTCCAGATCCATTAAATCCCTCAAGCATTCAAAGCTTCACTACCTCGGAGATATTCATTTATTGCTGAAGATTTGCTACAAAAATTGTAATTTTCTTTGAATATTTCTCATTGTAGGAGCTATTTGCTCTTATCTATTCTGAACATTCTTGTAAAAGGGTTAGATTTAACCCTTGGTTATTGTTGGCTTCCTTGTGCCGTTAAACAAGAGGATTAGCGGGTAAGGCTAGGGGCTGGCTTCCTTGTGCCGTGAAACAAGAGAACTAGCTGGGTAAGGCTAGGGTTTGACTTCCTTGTGCCATATAAACAAGAGGGCTAGCCGGGAAGGCTAGAGGTTGTAATCGTTGTGATACGATTAGAGTAAAATTCCCAAAGGATTTTTTGGGGAGTGGACGTAGTTGCTGAGTTTGGCACCGAACCACTATAAACTCTCTTGTGTTTGTGGTTGCTTAATTTTTGTGATATTTTCTGTGCACTTCACTACACCGCTGCAATTAAATTTTAATTAGTGTTAAAGCACATATCTGCGCAAGTAATTAATTTTTAATTACCCAATTCACCTCCCTCTTGGGTAGGTATATTCAAGTTTCTTCAGATTGGACACTAAAGAAGGTACCCAACTGCCCACATGATACTTATATATCCCCATAAATACTGTCGATAAGATTACTTGAACTATGAATAACCTCAATAAAGATGCTAGAATGAACATAAAACAGCTGCACATAGATTATCAAATAAAACTGCAGACAGATATTTCGAGGGTTATGGAATTTACAAGCAAATTATTAAAAGACTGGCTCACAGTAGCATGTGTCACTTGTACATCATAAATTAATTTATTAACTTTTATGATGAGTTGAGTCCTATAGATCAGAATAGGTTGATAAACTTACAGCTATAGTACCAGCAACCAGATATGCCTCTATTTCAGATCCAACAGTCTCCATCTTCTCATTCTGGAAGATGATATGGTAACGCGAATCAGGACATACAACAACTGTGCCTACGGCAGTCTCATGAGAGAGTATACTGCATAAACAATCTTGTTCCCAGAAAAACAGTGGAATTATTGCTTGATCTTCCAAATTTAATTGTCAAAACCTGTAGTTACCTGTGTCCCTTGTGAATCTATGTATAGGTATATAGGCTTGGAGGGGTTAGCATAATCCAACCGCATAAGCAGAGCAACAAGAAGCTCAGTCACTGCTGGAACCATCTGTTAACCAAATGAGGAAGAAAATATATGCGTACATCAAAAAATAAATCATGCATGAGAAATAGGATACAGCATCTTAAACAGTGACATCTTACAGGCATTCCAAGGTACAGAATTCGAGCATCTAAGAGCCAAGATGGTAAATCTAGAGGGGCAGTTCTTGGCCTTCGCAAGTATCACACAACCCCATATATATATATATATATATTGGCGTGCAAAAAAATTGATAGAGAAATTGTTCAAAAGCTTGCATGTTAGGGAAAGATGGGAAGGAATCCAGGTATCACATGATTGTTGACTAATATTTCGTTAAACGAATTAGTTTGTGTTTATTCTTGAACTTGACGTGTTTCAAAATATGTTTTGGCCAAGGATCAGAGCTAGTCATATAGGACTTCGGTTTAGATTTGAGAGAGATTTATTGCACCCTAAATTGAGAAGGGAACTAGAGACTCATGAACCATTAATTCTTGAGGATTTTCTCTTTGAAATCTCTATCCATAGGAGCTATTATTCAGAAAGTTATATTCTCCTTGACTCTTGGAGCCATTTATTCTAATGAAGACAGAGAGGCTCATAACTGGATGAAATGTTAAACTACAACCCAAATTAATTAGGATGTTGTACATCTCTCCTCTTGCAAATATTTTATCCTAATTAATAAAATGAAGAGTTTGTCTCCCTTATTTTCAGTCCAAGAAAACAAAATAAATAAATAAATAAAAGAAAGGGAGACTAGACATCGTATGACAATTTCAATATGCAAAAGGTCTGGCCATGTGAGTTAAGTGCTCAGGTCAGGGGAATTTCTATTTGCACCGCCCAAATTATTCAGTACACCCCCCCTCATTTAAAAAAAAATTCTAAACTATCCTTTTTTTCTCTCCACACACCCGTTCCCCTATACATCTTCTCTTCGATACTACCCCTTTCCCCCTCCCCGGCACCACCCTCCTCCCTTCCGTCTCCTTCTTCCCCAAAATCCTCCCCACTCCTCGGCATATGCTCTTTCGGCGTCCCTCCCTGGCTTTCCGGCATCGGCCCCCATCGCTCTCCTCCCTTCCGGCATCATTCAACCAAATAGAACCGAATTAAGGGCCTTTGTTCGATTCTGTTTGACCAACAGAGGGCCTCCGTTCGGCCATAACATGACCGAATGAGGTCCTTTGTTCGATCCTGTTTGATCGAACGAAGGGCCTCCGTTCAGCCATAACAGAGTCTGTTCGGTCCTATTTGGCCAAACGGTGCCAGAAGGGGGGGGCGCTGGGGCCGGTGCCGGAAAGCCATGGAGCGGCATCGGGAGAGAGCCGGTGCAGGAAAGCCGGGGGGCACCGAAAGAGCACGTGCCGAAGAGTGAAGAAGGGTGATGGGGAAGGGAGAGAAAACGAAGGGAGGGGGTGGTGCCAGGAAGGGAAAGGGGGCGGGGCATTGCTGGGAGGGGAGGAGACGGGGGACGTCGGGGGGAGAGGAGATGGGAGCGGGGGTGTGGAGAGAAAAAGGAGAGGGTAGTTTAGGAATTTTTTTTTAAAATGAGGGGGGAGGGGGGAATTCTATTTGGCCCGCATCTTTTGCTCAGGAGACCCCCATTTTTCTTTTTTTTTACTCAGTAGCCCCAAAATTACTCAGTAGCCCTCCAAAATTTAGAAAATACCTAAACTACCCCTTTCCCCCTTCACGTCCTCATCCCAACGATGCAGATGGCACTCAAATCAGGACTTGGTTTGCCAAAATAAGGAAGAAATAGATGATTTCGCAAGATTCCTAGTGCAAACTAAGGTAGGTGATATTGAACGGATGGTTGAGAAATTTTTTATGATTTTGAACGATCTTGAGCGCCCGATTGACTCCAACTTTGACTAAAAGGAAGCTCTAGACAAGCTTTATAAAAGGAGTACCTCAGGCAGTAGTTGGGGGACGAGTTTCTACAAAGCTATTTTTATTATTTTTTAATTTAAATTATTGTATTTAGGTCTGAAAGAGGAAAATTATGGAGGGAATGCTGGTGGCAGCAATGCATGGCTAGATTCCTTCAACTTGGGATGATGACGAAGCCTGTAATCAAGTTTTATCTTTCTTTTTATTCTTAATTTCTATGCAATAAAAATTATGCTCTAATTTATTATATCTTTTGAGTTATTTTTCTGATCAAGATTTTGATCTGGCATATATGGCCTGTACCCTCTATCAACGTACCATGATCTCAAGATACGGTACATGCCTAAGAGAGACAGATCATAGTATGATAGATTAGACCCTTAACCTTACAATTATTAAATAATTTATACTCTAAACGGACATGCAGTGATCTCTTGACATGGTCCATGCCTGACAAAAGATAAATTATTCTAATTTTAAATTTGTAAAAATTATTACTATTGCAATATTAAAAAAAAGATAAAACATGTTTGTATGGCGGATTCGGTTCCTGGATTGCTTCTTCTGCTGTTTGAATTTCATTAATTAATTAGTTGTTACCTTTTAATAATTGCTATTCTTAATATAATCCTTTACAGATAAGTTTTTTTTATATGAAATAATTGCCTTTCATCCTGAAGATACGATCCTGATTCACCACTAGCTATAATAGTGAGTAGGTTTTATTTTTGATTGCCAACGATAGCAATCAATTATCTCATTATAGAATGGAAATGTAGCATACTACGGATTGCCTTACTATATACTAGAAATATGATTATAATATTCATAAAAATAGTCTCACATTAGATAAAAAAATAGTTTAAAAAGTTTATAACTCAAGTCGACCCAGTTTGCTAGCAATTTGATTGGGCCAGCAAGAGGGCTTATAGTGTTACAAATGCTACCAGAGCCAATCTGAATATGTAGAAATTGATAGGCAGGAAGAAAGGACTATCTATAGGGAAATGATGGAGAGAATCCTACCATGGTGTAAAGCCACCTCTACAACACTAATAATCCTACTTGGAGTAGATCCGATTCCTAATGCAATGAGGATGTCACTTGATAAAGGAAAATATAATAACTTATAAAAAAGTCGCACATTGGATAAGAAAAAATGGTGTAAGAAGTTTATAACTCAACTTCATATGCTACCAATTAATATGAACTCAAATTTTTACGATCACATGGATTTAGCTTGCTAACAAGTTAATTAGACCAATAGATGGACTTAAGGCGATACAATAGAAATTTATTGATAGGCCCAATGCAGACTGAAAATATGACAAATTTTTGATTATCCCATGATCATGGCTATTCCAATGCTAATGAGATAATTTAATTTTATTTGAGCACATTTGAAAATCTTGAATTGGATTGCAACAAACTAATTATGATAATTAGTATTAGGCTATGACTGAGATTTGAGTGAGAAGCATAATGATTAAACTATTTCTGATACTAGATGAGCAAAGAAAGTTATACTTAAATAATTTTAGTATTGTAGTAGTGAAATTTCATAGTTTTGAAGACTAATAATGATATATTATGTTACTATTTAAATTATTAAAAATAAGTTTTGTATGTTTTGTCGGGCTACATTCCAAAGGATATGCCGCCATGTTGCATGTCTAACTAAAACCTAGGTTGGGGTATAACTATTTCTTAATAAACCTTTCTTAAATTATGTCTTGCTTTTTGCTTTATACATTGGTAACATATAAGAGGCATGATAAGTTCTATGAAATTATTTTACTAATTATCATGTGATTATTTTCAGAAAAGTTAACCTTTTAAAATCATTACTCTTGTCAATGATACCATATTTACCTTAGTGACATTTGAAATTCATATTCTTGAAAGCAAATGAGTTCCCAAAACTAAATAAAATTCATGCAACAGAACAATAAAATTGCAACAGAACACTATTGAATATCTTGATTGAATTTAACAATAGTATCATTAAGTAGAAAAATTACCAAAATCATTAACATTATTTGAACTAACTATATATCTATTATCTTCTAGTAAGTGGTAGCTATCCATATTGGTTGTATCAAGGGAATCATGATGACTGAAATCAAATACTAAAACTTGCGTTCACATAGTTTCAATTTCAAGGTCTTGAATCATATTGAAGTGGCTCTACTGATTCCCTTGGCTCCACCAAGGGAATCGTGATGACTGAAATCGATCAAACACTAAAAACGGCTCCACCAAGGAAATCATGATGACTAAAATTGTTCAGTCGCTAAAAACTTATTTTCCTTCATGGTCCTGGGTCATATTATTGAAGAAGTTCTATTGATTACTATTATTTGTATCTTCTTTATAAAAAATCATATAGGAATAATTGCAATATACTCAATGAATGCAAATAATTTGATCAATCATAAATGAAACATATCTTATAAACAAATCTCAAAAGATGAGTGCAACAATCATCACATCCTCAATTTCTACATATACATACTATATGTCGAGTATGACAAGTGTTGAACAGATGTAGATAATGATAAGAATAAGAATAAGGACCGATAGAGATTAAGTTAAGGATAGGCTTGAATCACGTACGAAATGCTTTCCTTAAGTGTTATTTGCACCCTCTTAATGCTCTGTCGGTGAATAGCAAATACGCCGTAGGATACGAGAAGCCTCGGTGAATAGCAAATATGCCATAGGATACGAGAAGCCTTAATCGAGTTTGCACCAAAGAACTAATGAAAACTTGATTGTAGACAATAACTTTTTCTTACACTCTGTTGATTTTTTATTTTGTTTGTGATCTATTTTTGGATTTATATACTATTGAGAGAGTTATCTTCTTTATATAGCCATTGCTCCATCAATAACGGCCTACCGTTATAACACCGTAATATAGAATGGCCACTGATAACTAAAATTATCATTATTCAAGTTAATGACCATTCAGTTAATATGAATGAGCATAGAAGACCTAGAGACCAAGAGGTTACACCAACTAAATTGTCATTACTCAAATTAATGATCATTAGTTACAAATATGAATGGTTATAGAAGATCAAAATATTACACCAATTAAATTGTCATTACTCAAATTAATGACCATTCAGTTACAAATATGAATGAGACCAATAGACCAAGAGGTTACAGTTCTCTAAATACATCCGCAAACACCTAATTAGTTTATTTAAAAAAATCTCAATAATTCCTATCCCCACTTGTTTAAAATAAAGTCCACATCAGAAATTAAATACAATAAGCATTAATATAGCTAGGTATCTTTCGATTTGAACCTAACCTTAGTGAAAATATTACAAAGCTTTAACGAAATTTCAGGCAGCATTAACGCTTTGAACCAGTTATTCCTTGTGTCAAAACCGATGATACTTCACACACACTCCTTAAAGTTTCTTGTCTATACCACTCGCTTAGCACAATTTATGGCCATATGCTTATCTTATTTCATGAATCTTTCATGAGAGAAACTTCAACTCTCACTTGAGATGGCACCATCTCAAGGTTCATGTAGGTGAAGTTCTTTCAGTATCTTTGTTACAACAGATACTTATCCACATGACTGAACTTTATTAAGAGTTTAAAAAACTCAACCCTCCAACTTAAAACAGTTAGCACTATATACTAAGTGCAGCTATAATCCACTTATCAATGACTTGTTGTTACCCATTGAACCTAAGACTAGTCATTTTCTAGTATTAGGTTGGGTTGCCATCATTGGTGGACCTATACTCAAGGAGTTTTAGACCCATCCCTCTGGAAGTCATCTTCACTAAATCTCTTGTTAGAGATTTAGTAAGTGGATCAGCTAGATTATAGCTTGATCGCACAAAATGAGATAAATTATTCCATTTTTGATTAATTTTCTCACATACTTATGTCTTAGACTAATGTGTTTAGACTTCCCATTGTACACTTCATTGTGCGCTCTGGCTAAAGTAGCTTGACTATCACAATGTATCGATACGGTTAAAATATTCTCATAAGTCAATAGAATTTTTAATAGAAGATTCCTTAACCACTCAGCCTCATTTCCTGCTGAAGCTAAAGCCACAAACTCTGACTCCATTGTTGAGTGTGTAATACAAGTTTGTTTCTTGATTTTTCAAGATATTGCACCACCTACTAGTGTAAACACCCAATCAGTGGTAGATTTACTATCTTCCACACTCGATATCCAACTTGCATCGGTATATCCTTCCAATACAATAAAAATATAGAGTATTGTAGACCTAGTCTTTTAGTTTTCAAAAGAAACCAAAGACTCTACCAACGGCCTTCCATATTCCACACTCTGATTGCTAGTAAACCTACTTAGCTTACTGACTGTAAATGCTATATCAGGTTTAGTGCATTGTATCAAATACATTAGACAACTAATAATACTTGTAACTCAAGTTGAGCCACGACTCGTCCACTATTCTTTTCAAGGTTTTGACTTGGATCGAACGGGGGGTGTTTACTTCTTTGAACTTCAAGTGTTTGAACTTGTGTAACACTTTTTAACATAATGTGATTGATCAAGTTCAAAAACCCCACTATTTTGTTTCACTTTGATGTCCAAAATAGTATCAACTTATCTAAGATCTTTCATCTTGAAAGCAGATGATCAAAACCTCTTTGTTTCTTGTATGCCTTTCAATTCATTGCTAATGATCAACATATCATTAACATAAAGGCACACATATACCATAAAGTCATAATGCACTTTAATATATAAATACTTATCAAAAACGTTGTGAACAAATCCATTTGAGAGTATGACTGAGTCAAACTTCTCATGCTATTGTTTGGGTGCTTATTTCAATCCATACAAGGATTTAACAAGCTTGCACACTTTATGTTCATTATTGATAGAATAAAACCCTCTGGTTGTTCCATATAGACCTTCTCATCGAGATCACCATTTAGGAATGCCATTTTGGCATTCATTTGATGAACATAAAGGTTGTGTAATGAAGCCAATGCAAATAATACTCTAATTATTGTTATTTTAGCTACGGTGCATATGTATCAAAATAGTCAATTCTTTTTTTTTATCGAAAACCTTTAGCTACTAGTCTCGCCTTATAAGTATTTAAAGTATCATCACTATGATACTTCTTCTTCAACAATCTTTGAAGTATTATTCTCGCAAGAATCTTCATTTATGAAACTTTAAGAATTCTTTTCGAAAGTGGTCAAAGTCTCAAAGAACTATACATCTCTAGATTCTATTATCATATTAGACTCCAAATTAAGGAGCCTATAAGCTTTGCTATTTGTAGCATATCCTACAAAAGCGCATCTAATTCTATGAGGACCCAACTTAATCCTTTTAGGATCGGTGTTCTTATAATAAGCAAGACACCCCCACACTTTAACATAGCCTATATTAGGCTTTCTGTCTTTCATAACTCATATAGAAAGGTCTTATTCTTTTTAGTAGGAATTTTATTAAGAATATGACATGTAGATAATAATGCTTCATCCCATAAATTAAAAGATAACTCAGAATATAACAACATGGCATTTATCATCTCTAGAAATGTTCTATTTTAACGTTCTGCTAACTCATTTTATTCGGGTGTGTGTGGTGCGAAACACTCATGTATGATTATGTTTTGTTCACAAAACATATTAAAATCATTAGAAAAATATTCTTCACTCCTATCACTTCTAAGGATTTTAATATTTCTATCTAATTGATTTTCAACTTCTGCTTTATAAACTTTAAACGCATAAAAAGCCTCATCTTTGTGCTTAAGTAAGTAAATGTATGTATATCTAGAGTAATCATCAATAAAAAATAAAATATCTATTACCACCTCTAGTTATCATACCATTTAACCACAAATATCATTGTGCATAAGTTCTAGCAAAATTAGTATTTCTTTCTACACTATGAAATGACTTCATAGTCATCTTTTATTTAATATAAATTTTATATTTATTAAACTTATCAACATTGCAAGAAATGATGCCATATTTAATTAATCTTTTATAGTGCTAATACCAATATGTGTTAATCTACCATGCCATAAAGTAACGAAATCATCAATATAAGCAGAAGATATATTATTATTATTATTGTCAACAATACAAAGCTTGACCATTCCATTAGTAGAATAGCCTTTTTCAACAAAAATACTATTGCAAGATAGTATAAGTTTTTTCGATTTAAATACACTTTTAATCTTCAGTTTGTCCAATAAATTCTTACTAATCAAGATTCCTCATTATATCCTGTACATACAACATATTGATCAAAGTGATCTTCTTGCCGGATGTGAAATGGAGATCTACACTTCCTTTCCCAAGCATCTTGGACCGGCCTTAATTGTTCATTTGAATTTCTATGTATCGGTGATATCTACACAAGTCTTAAAAATTGACTTGTCATAGGAAATATGGACGATGGCATAAGTATCATACCACCAAGTAGGAATCTTGCCTCTGACCATCATGACTTTGCTCACAGTGGCAACAATCTCATCATCTACTTCGATTGCATTTGCCTTATTGGTTTGCCCTTTTCGGTGCCTACAATCACGAGCAAAGTGCCAATGTTTGCCACAAACAAAGCAACTCACATTGGATTTATTTTTGTTAGATTTTTTGAACTTATCTTGATCCCTTTTAGGACCGAGTTTGTTCTCTCTGTTTTCTTGGACTTCTTAGGATTGCTCACAGCATTTGCCTTTGAAATACCAAAATCTGCTTTCTCAATCTTTTCACTCACCCTTGATTCCTCCTCGATTCGAAGGTGTTTTTGCAATTGTTTCAAGGAATAATCCTCGGAGTTGTGAAGCAATTTCTTTCTGAATCCATTCTAAGATGATGACAACTTTGCAATAATCACACCTACTTGAAAAGGTTCTGGAACCTCTATCTTTACAGCTATCAACTTGTTGATAATAATTTGTAACTCATGCACTTGTGCAAGAATTGCTTTCTCATCATTCATCTTGAAGTTAAAGTATTTAGAGATGAGAAATTTCTTAGTACCTTCTTCTTTAGCCTTATACTTGAATTCAAGTGCATTCCAATTCTTTTGCAAAAATTATGTATTGGTGTAGAAATCATAGAGGCGATCTGATAATGCGTTGAGAATGTGTCCACGACATATAAGTTCATCTTCATGCCTCTTCTTTCTTTTAGTCTTGAGTTCATCAAAGTTGGGAATTGGGGCCAAATCTGGATCCAACACATAGAAGATCTTTAATGTTGTGAGTAAGAACTTGAGTTTGTCTTGCCATCGTGTGAAATTGGTGCCATCAAAACGATCTAACCTCACAAGGTCTTGGTTCATGAGTTTGATTATGCACATGGTAGTCTTAGTCTCCATACAAATAACACTTAAGATTGTTGAACTAAATATAGATAATGATAAAATAAGGATAAGGACCGAGAAAGATTAAGTTAAGGATAGGCTTGAATCAGAACACTTTTCTTAAGCGTTATTTGCACCCTCTCGAATGCTCTGTGGGTGAATAGCAAATATGCCGCAGGATACGATAAGCCTTGATCGAGTTTGCACCAAAGCACTAATGAAAACTCGATTGTAGACAAAAACTTTTTCTTACACTATATTAATTTTTTATTTGTTTATGGATCTATTTTTGAATATATATACTATTGAGAGAGTTATCTTTTTTATATAGCCATTGCTCCATCAACAACGGCCTATCGTTAACCTTAAATAATATAAAATGGAATTACCATTATTCCAGTTCAATTACAAATATGGATGGTTAAGTCGACCAAAAGGTTACACCAACTAAATTGCCATTACTCAAATTAATGAACGTTCAGATACAAATATGAATGTACCAAAAATGACCATCAATTACAAATATGAATGGTCATATATAGACAAATACCTATCTAGTTTATTTAAACAAAATCTCGATAACAAATATATAAAATAGGCAGGTTCCCCCGCAATAAATTGATAACTATGACGTATTAATACCACCACAACAATGTTCATGATCTCATTGTCTGACAGCCGCAGCATTGCACATTCCGTGGTCGCGTCCAACCTTCGCCGTTAAACATAGGCAAGAACCGCATGACTACCTTGATCGAATCTTCCAAATTAAATGCATCATCTTATCCAAGAGATTGCTAGTAATCTCCCCGTTAAATTCATAATATATACTGTCTGGAACCTTCGAAATTAAATGCATCATTATTCAAGAAATTGGCTATAAAAAAAAAAAAAGCATACCATCGCACTAAGAAGTCTCATACTCTGGCCAGAGGTTGAGAAGCCTAAACGATCCAATGCCGTCCAAATACATCCGGGCACCGGCACGTCGAAAACCTCCGGAGAGGGGTCCGGCCAAGGTCCTCGGCGCCGTGGTTGGCGACTCGTTCCATACCACCCATACCTAAAGATTCTGCCACCCGGAGGGCATTTATGGGAAGAAATGGAAGAATCAAGAAACGTACATGTTCCGGATGGCGTACGTAAGGCGCGGGCGTTGAAGAAGGCTGGGCGTTAGAGGGCCAGAGGAGTCAAACGAGATGGAAGAGCAAAGCTGGAAGAAGTTAAAAGGTACATGAAGCTGTTTCTTGTAATCCTCTTGAGCCCGTAGCAAATCAAACTGTATGATTAGTTTCAACGTTCTTGTAATTTTTATTGCAACCATTTGCACAATTTTGATATCATCTCTTTACTACTACCAGTTTTTTTAGCAAGCCAAATAGTATAATTAATTAGACTCACCAAATAAATCGATATATATATATATATATATATATATATATATATATATATATATATACACGTAATGAATTTATCCTTATCCATAAAAAAAAACCTAGTTAAAACTTTGGTAATCCTTTTACTAGCTGCACTAAATGACATCCTCCTCAAATAGATTAAAGATAATTATTTTATTAAAATATAAAAATATAATTATAATGAATATTTATTAAAATTATATTTTTCGTTAGTTATATTTACCAGTTTTATAAGTCCATGTAATTTTGCATAGCAGTGAATGAAATTCGTTACATAAAACCATTTAAAAGCTTTGCTTATGATCCACTCGCCTGTTTTAAGGCAAGCCGATAGTATCTCCTAATATGCTGGTGGTTTTTATTATGAGAGTGAGTTCAATTTATTTTAAAAAGATCTTAGAAGACATCGCTATACTGCTATAGTGAAAAAAAGTCGACCCTCATATGTTTCTGTAAGTGCCTATGCCTAAGTGATCATCAGTACAAAAAAAAAAAAAAAAAAACTAAAGTAAACATTTAATCCTTAAACTTTGAAGATGTTTCGCTTAAATCCCCATCCTAGTGAAAAAAAATTTAAGATCCCCTTCAATATTTTTTTATTTTAGTTTATACCCTTTCAATGAAAAAGGCCGACGACGTAAATCATCCACTGACGTGACATGCGTTCATGGTCGAGGATGCTGAGCAGGCCTCATATATATTTCTCTATGGCCTGTGCCCAAGTGATCACTAGTTAAAAAAAAAAGGCTAAAGTACATATTTAATTCTTAAACTTTAGGAAGTATTTCATTTTACTCTCTATCCTTGAATCATTTTTAAGATATTCTTGAACTTTTTTTATTTCAATTTAATTAGTCTTTACCGATAAAAAAAGATGATGCTGCAAATCATTAGTTGAGTGGCATGCGTCAATTCGTGGTGGATTAATTAACCAACTACAATCTATCCTCAACAACCCATTAAGACAAGTTTTACGAATTCCAACGCTTCATCGCATTTGAACTAATTTCCTTTCTCTCAAACCCTAACTCACCACTAACCCTATCTCACGTTTGTTGGCCCTCCACTGCCTCACACAGCTCGACTATTGTCTCTAGTTGGCCACCAGCTATTCCACACCAATCAACTACTGTCTCTAGTTGTAAGGAGACCTTTCAGGAGTCATGCTCTAACGACTTCGGTGCTTTTTACAGCATCACTGCTCTCATCGGCTAATTTTGAATTTTGATAAGGTAAAATATTGCTACTCTTGTTGGTGCTCAATTGGTAAGAATTTATACAAACATTTCACTCTTGAGATTATGTTGCTCAAAAGAATTATGGGAAGGGTTCTTCCTTATGATAGCCTTCAGCAAATCCTCTTGACCCCTCAGAAATCCCTTATTTGCAAACTCATCTTTATCTGAGTCAACCTTTTGCAAACCCTATTAACCAACTATAATCTATCCTCAACAACCCATTAAGACAAGTTTTACGAATTCCAACTCTTCATCGCATTTGAGCTAATTTCCTTTCTCTCAAACCCTAACTCACCACTAACCCTATCTCACGTTGGTTGGCCCTCCACTGCCTCACACAGCTTGACCATTGTCTCTGGTTAGCCACCAGCTATTCTACACTGTTACAAAACAGGGGCTGAAACTGTTTCAGCCCGTGTTCCCCTATTCCTTTTGCGGCTGGGACGGAGTCGCCCATGAGGAACACGGGAGGCGTGCTCCTCCCTCCGAGGCTCCGACCGGAGGAGACGTCCACCCATGCCTCATTAATGGGTTGTCACTTGGACAACCTCTATAAAGAAAGGGAGACGAGCTCCCGGTTGCTATGACAGACAGAGAAGAACAGCCATCTTCTTCTCTTCTCCCATTGCCTTCTCCTTCTCCGGCACCACGGCCCAAAGGTGTGGGCATTTTCGGCAACTCTTGTAGCCCCCCGATGACCGACGATCCTCGCCGGAGGCACCCACTACACCGCCGTGAAACAGGTGAGTTGGCCTCCCCTGTTCCACGGCTACAGAAAGATACCAATAGTGGTATCAAAGCCTCGTCGGCCGTCACCACACTATAGATGGTGGGCGGCGAGGGGGAAGGGGGAGGAGCAGGCAGCGGCGGCAGCCGTGATCAAAAAAAAAATTGCTGGCGGCCGTTCGGGGCCATCCGACCCCGGCACGGCCACCGGCATCATCTCCGCCGACGCCGGAGGTCCTCCCCCTCTCTTTCCCGGCCGCGAAGGGCCGGGGAAGCCCTATCGCTATTAAGGAGGGCAGCGGCTCCCTGTGCGTCCATATGACGTGGGGGCCGCCGGACCCCCACCGGAGGTCGGCGGTTTCCCTTCCCCGCCGGAGGGTCGGGACGGCCCTGCCTCATGGCCGTGTGCAGCGCGCACGGCTGCGTTCGAGAATTTACGGTGGCATCACCCATAAATTCAATAACTAATCAGGGGCAATTCCGTCTTTTCGTGATGTGATTTAATAAAAAAAACTGGGGAAATTAATTGTGACGTGGCAGCTTACGTGGCTGTGGGCCCCGTCGACGTGGCAGTCCATGTATCGGCCAGGCTGACATCAGTGCCTGCGTGGCATTTAAATTATTTTTTCAGATTTTTTATAATTTTAAAATACCCAAAAAATCTAGAAAAAATTAAAAAATTACAAAAAAATCACAAAAAATTATCAGAAAATATAAAATTTATTGAAAACTTTGTTAATGTGGCATGGGGGTTTATGCTCTATGCATGAATATTTTTGTTGTCATTCTGTCTGATTTTTTCTGTAAAATTTTTTTGATTGCATAATTATTTATTCTTAGTGTATAAATATGATTTATGCATTTTTTTGCATCTTATTATTATTGACATAATAATTTATGCTTAGTGCATAAGGGGCATTTATATAAATTTTATGTATTTTTACAAGCATGTTTATTTATGCTTGGTGCATAAATAATATATATTAATTTATGTCTTTAGTTGATATGAAATATATGCTAGATGTAGCATACGCGGATTTGTTCCAATGCCGATTTTGTGGACAACATAGATATGTTCTATGAAAAATTATTGGATTCAGTGTTCTATCTTATTAAATGAGTGATGAATATGAGCTTAGCAAAATTTTTGATCTTATTTATAAGTAAGATTATTTGAAATTGAATATTTTTTAAATAGAGATATACACTGATTATGTGCCTAATATCCATATTTTGCTTGACCAAATGTAGTGATGGCCTTTCGATCTGGTGTAGTTGGCCTCGATAGAGGCAAAAAATTGGAAGGACAAAATTATAATGTATGGCACCGAAAGATCCAATATCTACTCAATGAGCAAGTAGTCTTGGAAACCCTGACACACAGTATGACACCACCAGAACTTGGTACCTCTGAGCAGAATCGTCAGGATCACGAAGTCTATGAAAAATGGGTAAAGAAGGATCGTTGTGCATGCTTCACTATGTTAAGCTATATGCACAATGACCTGATTGGAGATTTTGAGGGATTTTTAACTGCCCAAGATATGGAATCAGCTCAAGATTCGGTTTGGTCAGACCTCAGCAACAAGGCTACGGGCCTTGAACCTCAAATTTATGTAATATGTCAAAGATCCAATCATTCAATGTCTGAACATCTCCGCATGATGAGTGGCATGATTAGGGATCTGAGGGAGGCTGGGGTTGATCTCACTGAGGAGCAGAAGGTCCTTGCAGTGATTCGTTCGCTGCCTGACCCTCAGTGGAGTCAGATGAAGCTCTTGATGACTCATAGTGAGCACATCAAGACTTTTGAGGACATATCTCGTCATCTCGAGCTGGAGGCTGAGCGCATAGAGACTTCCCACTCCTCTGCCTATGTGGCTCACTCTAGAGCTTCGCGTTCAGAGGTAGAAGGAGTAAATCCAAGTGACAAGAAAGGTTCACAGAGTTTCAAGGAAAAGAAGTAGCCAAGCCTAAGAAAGGCCAACAAAGGGTAAGAAGAATGTGGCAAAGATCAAATGCTACAACTGTGGTATGAAAGGCCACTTCGCTCGTGAATGCACAGAACCAAAGAAGGTATATTCCACATTAACCTCTCTCTATGTTTGTTCTTATGCATTAATTGCTGACACTCTCCCTGATTGGATCGTAGACACGGGAGCGAACAAACACATAGTTCGAGATCGAGCTGATTTTATGGATTTTCACCGAATTTCTGCAGGCACCCAATATGTTGTTCTTGGGAATGGCCTACATGAGCAGTTGTTGGGTGTAGGAGCATATCGCATTAGGTTGTGAGGAGGACATGTATTGCTCCTACATGAAGTTTTGTACGTCCCAACTATCCGGTGTAATCTGTGCTCTGTCCTTGCCCTGTTAGCTCTTGGCTATACCTTTTATTTTTCTGGTGATCATATGTCTGTGTATCTGAATGGTGTGTTATCCTTTTGTGACTATTTATCATATGGGTTTTTCAGACTTGATGTGGAAATATCTGACTCCTACTCTTCATATGCTTGTGCTTCTTTTCCTGCATGCGATGATTCTTCACTATGGCATGCCAGACTTGGCCATGTGGGCCAAGATTGGATGGCACGGATGGCTAGAGAAGGGCTATTGGGCCCCCTCAGCAAAATAAGCCTCCCTGTGTATGAGTCTTGTTTGGTGGAAAGGCATCAAGAAAGCCTTTTGGTAAGGCTTCTAGGGCCTCTCAGTCATTAGAGCTAGTACACTCAGATATCTGTGGACCCATGAGTGTCAGAGCATGCCATGGCGCATCTTATTTCCTCATTCATCGATGATTATTCGCGATTTGGGTATATGTACCTAATCTCCCACCGCTATGAAGTGCTGGATTGTTTCCGTCGCTTCTTAGCTGAGGTAAAAAATCATAAGGAGAAGACTTTGAAGTCTCTCCGGACTGATAGAGGTCGCAATATTTATCTGATCAATTTCAGAAGCTTTGTGAGGACAAAGGGATACGCAGGCAGCTCACCATTCCTGGGACGCCGCAGCAAAATGGTGTTGCAGAGCATCGAAATAGGACTTTACTGGATATGGTTAGGTCAATGATGGCGCAGGCAAATCTTCCGATTAGTTTTAGGATGATGCACTTTTGACTGCTGCCTACATCCTTAACCGCATACCCAGTAAATTGGTGTCCTCCACACCATATGAGTTATGGTATGGCGCGAGACCTTATGTAGATCATTTGCGCCCATGGGGTTTAGCAGGATATGTTCACAACACCTCCCATAAGTTGGGAAAGCTGGGTCCTAAGGCCAGCAAAAAGGTGTTCATTAGGTACCCTCAAAATTTAAGGGTTACGTGATGTATGGTGAACATCTTGATGGAGGACTGACTGAAATAGAGTCTAGAGATGTGAATTCATAGAGAATGAATTTTCAAGCATTGGTGAGATTAAGAAGGACCTAACCCTGTATGAGTTAAAGGAGGACCTTCCTACTATCTCTAGCGAGGGAGGGCATTACGGCCTGTTCCAGATATCGCCACAGATAGTGGGGGTGCTGGGCCCAGTGGGAGTGCGCACCAGACAGTGGGAGCGCACAGGCTGAGCCCAGTGGGAGCTCACCCATAAGGGTTAATGTACCTTCAGGGAGTAGCTCTCAAAGTCTAGATCCATTGTTACAAAGAAGTACACGTGGAATAGTTCCATGGCAATACTTTGAGGTCGAAGGGAATGTGTTTCTCTATGCCCCGTTGGATCCAGATGAGCCAGTCTCTGTTCATGAGGCACTTGATTCATCAGTTTGTAAAGAGTGGCTAGCTGCTATAGAAGATGAGATGGAGTCTATGGATAGGAACCATGTGTGGGATAGACTTAGCGCAAGGCTAATGGATAAAGCGCAAGGCTGATGGGTCAATCAACAAGTACAAGGCTTGACTTGTGGCGAAGGGCTATACCTAGATGGAGGGTGTGGACTATGAGGAGACATTTTCTTCTATGGTGAGATTTGCCTCATTCGCCTGATCCTAGCTATAGTGGCTCATTTAGATTTGGAGCTACATCAGATGGATGTCAAGACAGTGTTTCTTAATGAAGCCTGGATGAAGAAATCTACATGGATCAACCTTTGGGTTTTGTGGCTAAAGGAAAGGAGGGCAAAGTGTGCCACCTTAAAAGATCCATATATGGTCTCAAGCAATCATCAGACAGTGGTACTTTAAATTTCATGAAGCCATTACATCGATTGGCTTAACCATGATTGAAGAGGACCACTGTGTATACATTAAGAAATCAGACGATGGGATTCTGTTTTTAGCGTTGTATGTGGATGATATCCTAATAGCTGGGAGTTCTATAGGGGTGATCAATGCCACTAAGGAGTGGCTATCCTCCGTTTTTGAGATGAAGGATATGGGTGAGGAAAATTTTGTGCTAGGAGTGAGGATCCTAAGGAATTGTGCTAAGAAGTTTCTTGGTCTGTCTCAAGAAACTTATATTTAAAAAATCTTGGAACGATTCCGAATGCATTATTCGAAACCCGTTGATACCCCAATAAGAAGGCCTGCACTTTGAGTATTGACCAGTGCCCTAGAATGAATGAGGAGAGAGAGAAGATGAGCAGATTCCTATGCGAGTGCTGTGGAAAGTTTGGTGTACGCTATGTTGTGTACACGTCCTAACATTAGCTTTGCGGTAGGCTTGGTCAGTCGGTACCAAAGCAACCCAGGGCTTGCTCATTGGGAAGCAGTAAAGAGGATTTTTCGCTACCTTCGTGGTACTGCTAATCTTGCCCTATGTTATCAAGGAGGGGATTTGAGATTAAAGGATTTTTGTGACTCTGATTGGGCTGGTGATAGAGATGAGCGTAAATCCACTTCAGGATATGTGTTCATCTTTGGAAGTGGAGCTGTCTCTTGGTGCAGTAAGAAACAGAACTGCACAACCCTGTCCACTATGGAAGCCGAATACATTGCTTGTTCGACTACTGTCTAGGAGGCCATGTGGCTGAGGAGGTTCTTGAGATGACTCAAGATATTAGCCAGTGCTCATGAGACTATTCAGATATGTTCCGATAGCATGACAGCATTGCAATATGCTAAAGATTCAAGTATCATGGAAGGTCTAAGCATATTGACATTAGATATCACTTCATTCAAGATATGGTCAAGCAAGGAGAGGTTATCCTTAAACATATCTCTACTAGTAGGATGTTGGCTGATCCATGACTAAGCCTATTGCTAGAGATGTCTTCCAGACTCATATGAGGAGTCTGGGTCTGCATTGTATTTGATAGACATGGATTGTATGGATATGTAGACTGTGTGTTATTTATGTTAAAATAAAATGCTTGTTTTAATTATTATCATGATGAGTTCATATTGGCAGGCATATATGTGTATAAATGTCATAGGCTTTGATCAGCCCAATCATAGGGGTGACAACCTGACACTTTTGTAGTGGGCAGGATGAGACTAAAGTAGCCATGATAGATGCTTGAGTGAATGAATGGGTTGCATATGATACTGTATGAGTTACAGACTGCATGAGTTGCAGATTGCATAAGTTGCAAAATGGGCTACACAAATTATTATAATAAGTCGCCTCAGTTTGGACTGAGATGAGACTCAGAGAGTCAAGTACGGAGTATGTTCATGTATGTCCATATATCCGTGCTAAAGCCTGTTGTAGCCGAACTGGGAGCATTGGTGTGTGCTCGAGTCAGCAACTTTGTGATGCCTGGACTTGTGTTCGTACGGTGTTTGAGTATGACATAGCCCATTGAGTGGGAGCTCCACCGTAACATGCATTATGTTGCATGTGCTAAAGTCGACCAGTAGGGGTAACAGGATACTCCCTCTCCGTTACTGTGTGAGCCCTACAACTTTGCAGTGTCCTTGGACTTGAGCCTATATCATGAAGTTGGAGTTCAGAATGACTTTCTTAGCCTTATCCTCCAGGGTCATGAAATTAATATGACCACATGAGATAATCCTAGGAAGTCAACTGGACAAAGATGGATTAGTATGAGCGTTCAAGGAAGATTATTTGTGACCGCACCTTATCTATTGTGATCCATAGCCCGGGTAATCATGTGCATGAGTTGCATATTATTATGGACACAGATACTTGACTTAGTGTTTTTCAAGTACTACTCAGGTTAAATGCTTAAGGGATTGAGAGCACTTGATTGTGGTGTGATCGGATTTTTGGGATACTGACGAGATTGGATTGCATCGTTTAATGTACTGCATTAGTTATTCATTAACTTAGTGCAGCATTTTCACTGTGTGTCACTGTGTGTGAATTTCGGGTCGCACACCTCACTGCACTGCAAGAGGAGAGAGGTGAGATGGCATTAAAAGTAAGGTCCTGTGTGGACGAGTGGGAGATTGTTACGAAACAGGGGCTGAAACTGTTTCAGCCCCTGTTTCCCTATTCCCCTGTTCCTCTTGCGGCTGGGACAGAGCCGCCCATGAGGAACACGAGAGGCGTGCTCCTCCCTCCGAGGCTCCGACCGGAGGAAACGTCCACCCATGCCTCATTAATGGGTTGTCTCCTGTACAACCTCTATAAAGGAAGGGAGACGAGCTCCGGTTGCTATGACAGACAGAGAAGAACAGCCATCTTCTTCTCTTCTCCCATTGCCTTCTCCCTCTCTGGCACTGTGGCCAAGGGTGTGGGCATCTCCGGAGACTCTTGTAGCCCCCCCCCGATGACCGACGATCCTTGCCGGAGGCACCTGCTGCGCTGCCGTGAAATAGGTGAGTCGGCCTTCCCTGTTCTACAGCTACAGAAGGATACCAACATACACCAATCAACTACTGTCTCTAGTTGTAAGGAGATACTTTTTAGGAGTCAGGCTCTAACGACTTCGGTGCTTTTACAGCATCACTGCTCTCGTCGGCTAATTTTGAATTTTCGATAAGGTAAAATATTGCTACTCTCGTTGGTGCTCAATTGGTAAGCATTTATACAAACATTTCTCTCTTGAGATTATGTTGCTCAAAAGAATTATGGGAAGGGTTCTTCCTTATGATAGCCTTCAGCAAATCCTCTTGACCCCTCAGAAATCCCTTATTTGCAAACTCATCTTTATCTGAATCAACCTTTTGCAAACCCTATTAACAAAAATGTTATCATTTTCACTACATAATGGGACAATAAGTTTATAAAAGCCCTACCAACCAAACAAACTGGTTAAAAGTAACATAAACATCAAGGTAATGAATGTGAATCCATAATACATGGCATTTAAGCAAAATAACTGCAATTCAAAATCACTAAATATGTTGTTGCTTATGAAAAAGAATTCCCTTGAAACCTCAATTGAGAGGTAATAGTTCACAAATCACAATTCAAAGTAAACATGATGATTTATGGTACATGCATACAATTTCTTATTTCAATTGAGCTTTAACAGTGTACAAGGTGAACTCTGATTGGATATTGCTCTTTCGGCATAAACCACATAGGTAAATTTCTTTAGGAATTTAGTTGTAGTAATGTATAAAGTATAATGAGAGTGGATTTTGATCTTTCAACATGAATCACAGTAAAACTTGTTCAAGTTGGTGTTTCTTTGAATAATAATGAGGACAAACCAATAGAAAATAGCAATAAGAAATTTCTTGTAAATAAAGGTTTTTCTAGCTTCACCTCTTAAATTTTTGTATCTGTACTCTAAAATATGTCATTTATATTAATATATATCATTGGAGTTTGTCTTGAAATTTACAAGCTCAAAAAAAAGGGATTTTTATATCCAAGTAATACTTCAGTCCTAGTCCATACATCTTGAAATCCAAAAAACAAAGTAGGATACATTTCAATAAATATGTAGGATTCTAGCCCTGGTCTTTGTAGTACATTGTTTGTCCCTCCTTTATTTAAGTACAGTTAATCCTACCTTTCAAGGTAGCTTTGGCTTAGGCTAAGCCCCAGGGCTCTAGTCCTAAAGCATCATGGATAATTTAGAGAGTTATTGAGAGAGTTCAATAGAGGGTACTGCTTACGTATGAATCTAGTGATTTATGTGAGAGAGAACCTACGGTGAGGAAGAGATTCTACTAATTTCAGAGTTTGGTAAGGAACAATCCGTGCAATCTTCAGTTATTTTTGTTAGTAAAATTCTTTGCTCCTCTACTCATAAATATAGACCAGTGAGCCAAACCACATAATCCTTTTTTTTTTCCTTATTTTGATTTTACTCTCTTATCTTCTTCATTGATCTTCTGTCTTCTACATGCCTTTGTCATACCAACTGGTATCAAAACTTTCATTAACATAACAAGTATTATCAGAGCCTAAGATTTCTTAAGCCCAAGGCTTGATATCTTGAAGCAGTCCAAAATATAGTGAGCATCCATCAAAGCCTAGTTCTGGAGTATGCGCAGGAAACTGTGTGAATGGCAATAGCAACACTGACATCAGATTATAGTTATGGTAAGGGGATTAAGGATTGCAAGGATCTCAAGATAGTGAGAACGTGGAACCAAAGGTTCCAATACAACTAGGACTGCACCACTCAGAGCATGCAATCTTCTGTATCCTGGAGGCACCAGCGGTTTCCATTTTGTTTTGGTCCTATGCAAGCAAGATGAACATGGCGTTGGAAGATCAAGCCGGCCTCCTCCTCCTCCTGCTCATCAATATCGAAGGAGGGTCCCAAATCGATGGCCTTCTGAAGGAAGACACTGGCAAGAGACCAACAACAACCTAGCATTCATTTGAGAGGCTGAAGAAGTACAAACGCCATCCAAGAAGGAGAAGAGCGAACCCTTCTCACATGTACTGTGATGATTAAAATCGAATACAAAAACTTATTTTCATATTATCAAGGTAGTTCTACTGATTACTGTTCTCAGTATCTTCTTAGTTAAAATGATGTAAGAATAATTGCAATATACTTCATGAATACAAATAATTTGATTGGTCATAAAGGACACATATCTTATAAACATATCTCAAATATGAGTAAAACAATTACTACATTCTCAATTTCTATATGAGTTCATCCATCGAGCCTTTTTTATTATTTTTTTTGAATTGTATTATATTCTAAAATAGGAAGTAAATATATTTGATTCTGTTTCATAGGATTATTATAGATTGCATTTCTAGAATAGGAAGTAGATTGCATTTGTATAATAGGAAGTAAATATATTTGATTCTGATTTATAGGGATTTGATGTAATTAGTTTTTCATCCTAACATAGGATTTGTAACTTGTATATATATCTAAAAGATTGATGAATAAAAATATATAGAAATTACTTTCTTTTTCCTTTTTTTAGAGTTCTAGTTGTGTTTCATGGTATCAGAGCTTTCACGCTTATAACTCTAAAATATATAAACAGTGAGGTTTTAGGGTTTTCTTGAGTTTCTATTTTCGATAATTTTTTTGTTCTCACCGCCTACACCTGGAGAAGCGCCACTCATCGATCAGCCTTCGTCCGGAGTTTCATTGTTGGAATCTGATCTTTTTTGTTCGGTCTGCTCGCCTCAACATTCATAATAAGTTTACTACCTGTTTGGGTTAGCATCTATTCGGTGTGTGATCTATTTTTGGACATATTCAAATTGTTTGGATATTTTTAACTTTGTTGTGGTTTTGGCTTTGTTATTGGCTGATATTTGATAATATGGAGGAAAAGAAGTCTGTTATTATGTCTGATATAGTTCCTGTGATGTCAAAAATCATAAAACACAAACTTAATAGATCTAATTATTTAGATTGGAGTAAAACTGTTAGACTTTATTTGTAGAGTATTACTATGGATAATCATTTAACTGATGATCCACCTAGCGATGACTTGAAAACCTTATGGCTAAGAGAGCATGCCCATTTATTTTTGCAAATACGTAATTCTATTGATGGTAAGGTGGTTGTTTGATAAATCATTGTGAATTTGTGAAAGAATTGATGAATTATTTAAAGTTTATGTACTCTGGCAAGAAAAATATCAAATGCACTTATAAGGTATGCCAAACCTTTTATTGTGCAGAAAATGGTAACATATCCCTCACTGACTGCTTTATGGATTTTATGAAGACTCATAAGGAACTTAATATGCTACTTTCATTTAGTACTGATGTGAAAGTTTAGCAAGCTCAGAAAGAAAAGATGGCGGTTATAAACTTCTTGGCTGATCTTCCTTCTGAGTTGGAAGCTGCTAAATCTCAAATTCTTTCGAGCCATGAGATATCTTCTTTGGAAGAAGCTTTTAGTAGGGTACTCTGCACAGAAAATTTAGCTCCCGCTCAGCCTAATAGTGCTTTTATCAGCCACACTTCTAAATATGAGAGACAACTATATAGACAGCAATAGAGGGGAAGACTCAAGTAGTTATGATCGAAATCTTGGTACTCGAAGATAGGATTTGGAAGGTGTTGTATCTTACTATTATCATAGGCTAAGACATGTGAAGAAAGATTATAAAAAGTTGTAGCGCAAGAATCAATCAAACCAGTCAATCTATGTTGCCTCTACTAATGATGCTTCTGAGTCCATTTAATATCTGCAGATGAGTATGCCAAGTTCTCATAGTATCAGAAATCTCTAAAGTTTTTATCTACTCCTATTACTGTCATCGTTAATTCAGGTAAAATGAACACATGTCTTACTTTCTCATCCTTCAAATAGATCATTGATTATGGTGCTACAGATCACATAACAGGTAATTCTAGTCTATTTTCTTCTTTTAAGTCAGATGCTTCTAGTTTTACAGTTACTTTAGCAGATGGGTCTACATCTCATATTTTAGGATCTGGCACAATTATTCCAACACCCTCAATTTCTATAAAATTTATTTTAAGTTTACCTAACTTGTCCTTTAATTTAGTCTCCATCAATAAACTTACTTGTTCTCTTAATTGTTGTATCACATTCTATCCTGATTTTTGTCTATTTCAAGATTTTATGATGAAAAGGATTATTAGTAAAGAACATGAGTCTGGAGGCCTCTACATTCTTAATACACAAGTACCAAAGTTTGTTGCTTGTTCTAGAGTTGTAACCCCTTTTGAAGCACATTATCGGTTGGTCATCCTTCATTGCCTATGTTAAAGAAACTTTATCGATCCTTAATTTTTTAACCTATCTTCATTAAATTATGAATCTTGTCAATTTGTCAAACATCATCGTTTGAGTTATAGTCCCATAATCAATAAAAGAGCTAGTGCTCCTTTTAAGTTAGTTCACTCCGATGTTTGAGGTCCTTATCCTGTTGAGCTAAAATTGGGTTTAAATATTGTGTTACCTTTATTGATGATTATTCTTGAATGACATTGTTATTTTTAATAAAAAAACTATTTAGAATTATTTTCTCATTTTACTACTTTTTGTGCTAAAATCAAATGTCAATTTAATGTGCCTCTACAAATTTTGAGAAGTGATAATGCTAAGGAATATTTATCAAATACTTTCAAAATTATATGATTCAACATGACATTATTCATCAAACTTCTTATGTAAATACACTATCTCAGAATGGAGTTGCTGAACAAAAAAATAGACATCTTCTTGAAATTGCCAGAGCTTTATTATTTCAAATGCAAATCCCTAAACAATTTTAGGCTGATGTAGTTTCTATAGCCTATTTTCTGATTAATCATATGTCTTCTCTGTTCTTTCTGGTGAGACTCCCTTTCATGTCCTCTTTCCTAATGAGTCATTATTTCCTATTGAACCTAGGATATTCGATTGTACTTGTTTTGTTCAGGATGTTCGACCTCATATTACAAAACTTGATCCTAAATATCTAAAGTGCATTTTCTTGGATATTCTCGTGTGCAAAAAGGATATAGATGTTATTGTTTCAGTCTTAACAAGAACCATATGTCAGTTGATGTTACCTTTCTTGAACAAACACCATTTGCTTCATCTTCAGATCCTATCAGTAAGGGAGAGAAAGATGATTTACTAATATATACTATTACATTACCTAGTTCTAGTCTTATTCTCTCTAAACCTTTATTCCTGATCCAGTTTCTATTCCTACGCCTCCTACTCCATGCCCTGCATCAGTTCCTTCATCATCGGATCTAGTTCTCAGTTATAGTGATGATCTTCCTATTGCCCTTCACAAAGGTAAACTTTAATGTACTTATCAGTATCTTCTTTTGTGTCATATAACCATTTGTCACCATCCTCTTGTTCTTTTATTGCATTTATTGATTCTGTCACTATTCCTAAGACTATTCATGAAGCTCTATCTCATCCTGGATGGTGTAAAGCTATGATTGAGGAGATGAATGCTTTAGATGATAATGATACTTGGACCCTGGTACAGTTACCTACATATAAAAAGGCTACTGGATGTAAATGGGTGTTTGCAATTAAAGTCAATCCTGATGGGACTGTTGCAGATTAAAAGCTCGACTGGTTGCTAAAGGATATACTCAAACGTATGGAGTTGATTATTCTAACACATTTTTCTTGTTGCTAAACTTACTTCTATCCGATTATTTATTTTATGGCAGCCACATATAATTGGCCTCTGCATCAGTTAGACATTAAGAATGTATTCCTTCATGGTGATCTTCAGGAGAGTTTATATGGAGCAACCATCTGATTTTATTGCTCATGGAAGGTATGTGAAAGTGTGTCATCTTTGCAAATCCTTTGTATGGCTTGAAACAAAGTCCTTGGACCTAGTTTAGAAAGTTTAGTCAGGCTATTGAAAAGTTTAATATGAAGAAGAGTAAGTTTGATCATTTGTTTTCTATAAGCAGTCTGTAGCTGGTATCATCCTATTAGTTGTCTATGTTGATAACATTGTTATTATTGAGAGTGATACTAATAGTATTTCATTTCTCAAATCTTTTTTCACAGTCATTTCATACAAAGAATTTAGGAACACTAAAGTATTTCTTGGGTGTTGAGGTGATAAAAAGTAAGAAAGGGATCTTCTTATTTCAAAGAAAGTATGTGCTTGACTTATTGTCTGAAATAGAAAAAATTGGGGGCTAAACTATGCAGCACTCCAATGGTTCCTATTTTGCAACTTACAAAAGATGGTGAGTTGTTTGAAGATCCTGAAAGATATAGAAGATTGGTTGGAAAGTTGAATTATCTTATAGGTACATCCATAAACCATATATAGAATTTGACAAACATATTAAAAAGGCATTCAAGAGGTTCCAGTGTCATAAATTGATATTCATAACGTATTCATAAATTACTCATTGTCTAACAGCCGCAGCATTGCACATTCCGTGGGCGCCTCCAACCTTCACCGTTAAGGCACAGGTGCAAGAACCGCGTGACCACCTCGAATCTTCCAAATTAAATGCGTCATCCAAAAGATTGCCAGTAAAATCAAGATAATATCTTCCCATTACTTGCGTAAGATATACTGTCTCGAACCTTCGAAATTAAATGCATCATTCAAGAAATTGACTATAAAAAAACAGCATACCACCGCACGAGGAAGTCTCATATTCTGGTTAGAGGTTAGGAAGCCTAAACGATCCAATGTCGTCAAATACATCGGGGGCACCGGCACGCCGGAAACCCCCGGAGAGGGTCCGGCCAAGGTCCTCGGCGCCATGGTCGGCGGCTCGTTCCATACCACCCATACCTAAAGATTCCGCTACCCGATCGCCGCGACGCCGGCTTCATATCTTCAGACGAGCGAAAGGGTCGACGGATCGAAAGCACGACGCGGCAGCAGCTTGCAAAGTGTAAGGCAGGCATTGATGGATGCTGTGTGTTGGACCAACACCAACAGAGATGGAAGAAGAAAGCTTTGAAGAATTCAAAGCACATGGATGCGGTGGAATAAGAGGGGGCTGGAAGAATATAGTGGCGAGTGTGCGGCGGTTCATGGACGGAACCAAGATTGTTTTGGCCGTGCTGATGGCCTTCAAATGCTTGACTGACCTGAAAGAGCTTGACCGCATGTTATCGGTGCAATGCTGTTCAGCACACGATATCGATATTGTAATCATCTCAATAGTTATAGAAATGAATGAAAGCATTGTTTTGCCCACCGAAAGAAGAAAAGTCAAATGGAAATGAGCATATCTTTTACGGTTGTTACTGTGTTTTGATTGAAGCTTATTGTAGCTGCACTTTCAAATCTCATTTTAAATTTTCTTGAGCTCAGCTTGTCCCAAGAGAATACATGTAATTTTTATTACAATCATTTACACAATTTCAATATTCATATATCATCAGTCTGTACTCACCAAATAAATGGAATATATCTTCACGCATGATGAATTTATCTTTATCTGCCAAAAGAAATCTAGTTATAATTGGGTCCTAATATTACATCCTCATGAAATAGGTTAAAAATAACTATTTTATTAAACATAAAATATAATTATAATGAATATTTATTAAAATATTAATATTTAAAAAGCTTTATTTTTTATTTTTTTAAATTAGAAATTAGCTTTTTTACATCAATTATGGAATAGCAGAGAGCCAGTATTTTTGGATCCACTTGCATGTTTTATGACAACTGAATATATCCAGTAATACTGATTTTTCTCTAGCTATTAGCTATTATCAAAGTGAGTTCAGTTTATTTTTCAAAATATCTTTTATGCTCAAGACGATTATCATATTTTTTCAAGTGTCTGTGTACATAGCTCCAAGTCTACCCCGCTTGCTCAATTAATCATATTAGTGGACTGAAACCACGTAACCCAAAAACTCAAGTTAAAGTTAATGGGTGGCTAGTGGACTTGAGTTATAAGCACATAACGCATACCTCTCCTATTCAATATGGGACTATATGTGGGGTATCACAATCTACCCAAAAGGGTCCTCTGGTAAATTACAAGTTCAAAAAAAAAAGAAATCTTATTTACCAAAAATTTGAATGATACATTTGCTGGTAAATTCGATGATTCAGTTTCCCTTCATTGAAACCAGGATTTTGTTGGGTCACTGTTAAGGAGTTTACTTCTAGTTCCCACAATTAGGCCTTAAATGTTTTTATCTTAAAAATAGGTGTCAAATACCTAAGCAATAGGATAAAAATGCAGAGAGTAACACTAGAGAAAATGCCTATATCCACAGAGATTAACAAGATGGCCTTCAATAGCTTTTGCCAAAAGAATCGGGTTGGTCTTCTCCCTTAAAAGAAATTGCAGAGAGAACCAATGGATGCAATCAGACTTATCGAAGAAACCAGAAAGGGTCCTCCATCAAGCTAGAATACATGGAAGGAGACTAATTCCTACCTTCACAGGATTATCAGAACTCATCATCTCTCAGAGATGTTGGAAACTAAACTTGATTGTTGGAAATTGCTGCATAGGAAATTGCTGCATAGGAAGTTGATGTTATTTAATTGCTGCATAGGAAGTTGATGTTATTTAATTGCTGCATAGGAAGTTGCTATTTTGAATTAAGTATTGTGGAAGACCAAGAGTCATTTTGTAATTATAAAAGGCCATGTATCCCTTCACGTTTCAGTATGAAAAAAAATAGAAAGAATCCAGAAATTTGCCAAAAAGAAAATATCTTCTCCTCTTCCAACAAAGTTGGTATCAGAGCCACAAAAGATCCATGGCCTCCATGAACTTTGTTCAATCCCAAATACCCAAACTCACCAAAGACAACTATGACAACTGGAGTATCCAAATGAAGGCTTTGCTTGGATCCCTTGATGTTTGGGATCTTGTAGAAGACGGCTACATGGAGCCGACCGAAGGTGAAGCAATGCTCACACAAGAGCAAAGAAAGCAACATAAGGAGTCAAAAAAGAAAGACAAGAAAGCTCTCTAAACACTATACCAAAGTGTAGATGAAGGCACATTCGAGATTATCGCTGGAGCTGCAACATCAAAGGAGGCATGGGACTTATTGCATAAGGCACATAAAGGGGCAGAAAAGGTGAAAATGATAACTGGGGAATCAATTTCTAATTATTTTTCAAGATTAATGTCTATAGTCAATCAATTGAAAAGAAATGGAGAAGAAATTACTAATGTTCGAATCATGGAGAAAATTTTGTGCTCTTTAGATACAAAATTTGACTTCATTGTTGTAGCCATTGAAGAATCAAAGGAATTAGAAGAGATGACTATAGAGAAACTCATGGGCTCTTTACAAGCACATGAGCAAAAGCTGTCTAAAAGGATGGAGGAGAAACCCATTGAGCAAGTACTTCAAACAAATCTTACACTATAAGAAAAAGGTGATCTTAAAGATCAAACAAGTTTCCATGGTCGAGGCCATGGAAGAAGAGAAGAGGTGGAAGATTTCATCAAGATCAACCTCAAAGAAGTCAAGGAGACATAAGAGACCACCATGCCCGAGGTCGTGGTAGAGGAAGATTTTTTAATCCAAGAGGAAGAGGAAGGTATGGACAACAAGCACTACAATGTTTTATTTGCAAAAAATATGGGCACTATGCTAAAGATTGTTGGTACAAAGATAATGTTAATTATGTTGATGAGAAAATTCATTTTACAAAAGAACAAGAAGAATAAGTAACTCTACTTTTGGCCTACAATAACATTACTGGTGCTATCAAAAGAAGTACTTGGTATCTAGACACAGGTGCTAGCAATCATATGTGTGGGATAAAGGACATATTTTTTAAGATGGATGAAAGCTTCAAAGGCTCGGTGACTTTTGGAGACTTCTCTAAAAGGCCAGTTGAAGGGAAAGGTAAAATCCTTATCAAGCTTCAAAATGACACTCAAAATTTTATTTCAGATGTCTATTATGTTCCAGACATTAAAAATAACATTCTTAGTTTGGGCCAATTGCTTGAAAAAGGCTATGACATTCACATGAAAGAATTGGGTCTTTCTATCAGAGACAACAAAATACTCTTATTGCACATGTTCCTATATCAAAAAATAGAATGTTTGAGCTAAGTTTGCATGTTGATGGCTCCTCTTGTATGTTAACATAAAGTCTTGATGACTCTACTCTATGGCATCTTAGATATGGACATTTAAACTTTGATGGATTAAAACTTTTGTCTAGCAAGAATATGGTGACAGGAATGCCTTGGCTGAAAATGTCTAAGAAAAATGTGAAACTTGCATAGTTGGAAAGCAACAAAGGAGAACCTTCATTTCAGGAAGATCAAGAAGAGCAACAAAACCATTGGAATTGATACATTCAGATGTTTGTGGCCTAATCAAACCAACAACTATGGGAGGTAATGAATATTATCTTTCCTTCACTGATGATTATTCTGGAAAGACATGGGTTTATTTATTAAAAAAAAGAGTGAAGTGTTTCAGAAATTTAAGGAATTTAAGTTGCTTGTTGAAAAACAAAGTGGTTTTCAAATTAAAGCTTTGAGATCGGATCGTGGTGGTGAGTATTTATCCAAAGAGTTTACAAATTTTTTCAAAGCATAAGGAATTTTTCATCAAGTTACTATGCCTTATTCACCTCAGCAAAATGGGGTTTCAGAAAGAAAAAATCGATCTATTTTAAATATGGTTCGATGTATGTTGAAAGATAAAAATATGCCTAAAGAATTTTGGGGAGAAGCAGTTGCTTGTGCAGTTTATTTATTGAACAGATTTCCATCAAAAAGGCTTCACAATATGACACCTGAGCAAGCATGGAGTTCATACAAGCCTAAGGTTGATCATCTTCGCATTTTTGGAAGTATTGCTTATGTCAAAGTGCCTGATGAGAAAAGGATCAAACTTGATGACAAAGGAGAAAAGTGTATTCTTTTAGGATATGCTGAAAATTCAAGTGGCTATAAGTTGTATAATCCTATTACAAAGAGAGTGATTTTTTCAAGAGATGTTGAATTTGATGAAAAGCAAATGTGGAGCTGGCAAGATAACAATAAAATACAAGAAAATAATGAAGAAGAAGAGTCACAACATCAAGAAGAAATTCCATCAACTCCAACAAAGTCCAAGACATTCATCTCCACAAGAAAGTTCCAGTGGCTCATCCTCAAATAGAGCACACAAAACTCGGAGTGTGCAAGAATTGCTTGACGTCACAAAGCGTCTTGATGCTAATGATTATACTATGTTTTATCTTTTTGCAGGTTATGATCCAATTGAGTTTTATGAAGCAAATAAAGAAAAAAAAATGGAGAAATGCCATGCATGAAGAAATTTCATCAATAGAGAAAAATGACACTTGGGAACTCACAAATCTTCCCCAAGGTCATCAAGCCATTGGAGTCAAATGGGTGTATAAAACAAAAACAAATGCAAGTGGAGAAATAGAAAAACACAAAGCCCGCTTGGTAGTAAAAGGCTACAAACAACAATATGGCATTGACTATGATGAAGTTTTCTCTCTGTTGCTCGAATGGAAATGGTACGCCTTCTCATTTCCTTAGCAGCTCAAATGAAATGGAAAATTTTTCAAATGGATGTGAAATCAGCTTTTTTGAATGGATATTTGAATGAAGAAGTCTATGTAGAACAACCTTTGGGTTTCATTCAAAAGGACAAGAAGACAAAGTCTACAAACTCAAATGAGCTCTTTATGGATTGAAACAGGCTCCACGAGCTTGGAATACAAGGATTGACAAGTATTTTGCTGAAAATGGTTTTCAAAAATGCCTTCTTGAACATTCTCTTTATATGAAGTCTAATCATGTTGGTGATATTCTATTTGTTTGTCTATATGGATGGTTTGATATTCACAGGAAATAATCNGGTTTGTCTATATGTGGATGATTTGATATTCATAGGAAATAATCTTGCAATGATTGAAGTTTTCAAGACTTCAATGATCAAAGAATTGAAATGACAGATTTTGGCTTAATGTCTTATTTTCTGGTTATTGAAGTAAATCAATCAGATGAAGGCATATTTATTTCACAAAGCAAATATGCAAAGAAAATTTTAGAGAAATTCAAGATGAAGAATTGCAATTCAAGCACCACCCCAATTGAATACAATACTAAATTAAATAAAGATGGAGAAGGAGATCTTGTCAATCCAACATATTATAAAAGTTTGGTTGGAAGCTTAAGATATCTTACAAATACAAGGCCGGATATTGCTTATAGTGTTGGAGTTATAAGTCGTTACATGGAGAAGCCAAGAATGGATCATTTAATTGTTGCAAAAAGAATCCTTCGATATATCAAAGGTACGCAAGATCATGGTATTTTCTATTCATCTACTAATCCAATAAAATTAGTTGGTTTTTGTGATAGCAATTGGGCAGGAGATATTGATGATAGAAAAAGTACGAGTGGATTTGCCTTTTATATTGGAAGTGCAACATTTACATGGTCTTCAAAGAAACAACAAATTGTTACACTTTCATCATGTGAAGCAGAGTATGTTGCTGCAGCAAATTGTGTTTGTCATGCACTTTGGCTTCAAAGACTACTACAAGAAATGAAGATTTCACATGAAGAGCCAACCAACATTTTGTTGATAACAAATCTGCTATACAACTTGCAAAAAATCCAGTCTTCCATGATCGAAGTAAGCATATTGATACAAGATTTCACTTCATTCAAGATTGTATCAAAAATCAAAAAGTACAACTTCTCCACATTTCAACAAAAGATCAGGTAGCTGATATCTTCATAAAAGCCCT
Source organism: Calamus simplicifolius (assembly GCA_900491605.1). Taxonomy (NCBI): domain Eukaryota; kingdom Viridiplantae; phylum Streptophyta; class Magnoliopsida; order Arecales; family Arecaceae; genus Calamus; species Calamus simplicifolius. Next base: position 419,458 of record UESW01005039.1, on the reverse strand, counting down.
CAAGGAAGAAGAGTTCAAGAAGTTAAGAAGCATGCTTGGAGTCATGAAGAATCAAGTTTTAAGGGGGGTGTTGGAAACTAAATTTGATTGTTGGAAATTGAAATTGATATTTTCAAAGTGACATTGAAAGAAGAACTTTCTATCTTGAAAACCTACTAGTGGCATAGGAAATTGCTGTTATTTAATTGCATATGAAGTTGATGTTATTTAATTGCATAGGAAGTTGCTATTTTGAATTAAGTATTGTGGAAGACCAAGAGTCATTTTGTAATTAAAAAGGCCATGTATCCTTTCACGTATGAGTATGAAAAATAGAAAGAATCCAGAAATTTGCCCAAAAGAAAATATCTTCTCCTCTTCCAACACCAATAACCTGCAAGGAAGTATTCCTCCCGAGATTGGAGACCTTACTCATCTCACTATCCTGTATCTTTACAAATCCTTGGTTTACTCATCTCACTATGTTTAGCCAATAACTGCACCAAGCTAACGCTTTAAAATGGTCGCTTTTGACCCTCGGTTTTGGCAAAGCTAATGTTATTATAGGAGGCCGAACAGGACACAGTAATAGACACGGGGAGAGAGCGTATTAAGGAGAGAGAGAGAAAAGCTCTAGGCTATTAGCCTTGGCTACACCGCCTTCCGCCGTAGTCTCTTGCTGGCCCTCCACGAGAACAAGACGACGAGCTGCCCCAAGCCACCTTTGCCCAAGTGCCCATCTTCGAAGCTATAGAACAAGCCATAGTGGTATTGATGATGATCGTTGTAGAACATCCTCGTGAGCCCGGGATGCACGAGGAGGCCGACGAGCAGCCCCCCCAAGGTCCCGGCAATGGCGTGGGTGTGGAACGCCACCAGCGTGTCGTCCATGTTCTGAAAGAAAGTTGTACGTTTGTGGAGCACCATCATGGTGTACCATGGCAGGGACCCCGACATGAGCCCCATCAGCATTGCTGTGGCGTTCTGAAAGAAAGCATTGTATTTTGCCGACATTTTGAAAGAAAGCATTGTATTTTGCCGATGCTTTAAAAAGCGTCGGCATTGTATTGAAAATTTTGTTTCCACTCCCATTTTTCGATGCTTACAAAAGCGTCGAGAAGCTATTTCCCGACGCTAAAAAGCATCAGAAAATTACTTTAAAAGCGTTGTTATCCCCAAAAATTACTGTTGTGTATCTTTTAAAAATGACTCTTCCTTTCTCCCATGAAGCCTTTGGTTTTTTCAAGAGTGACTCTTCCTTTCTCCCATGAAGTCTTTGGTCTTTTCAAGAGTACATTAAAACAAGTTTAATATTTTAATATTTCCTCCCATAAACTTGTTTTTTCTTGGTGCCATGACTCCAAGCATCTTTCTCAGCTTTTGAAAATCTTTACCTTTGAGTGATTTTGTAAATATATCAGCAATTTGCTCATTTGATTTACAGTACACAACTGTCATAATACATTTCTTAACTTGATCACGAAGAAAATAAAATCTTGTGTCAATGTGTTTGCTTCTTCCATGTTGAACTGGATTCTTAGCTAGTTCAATAGCAGACTTATTATCAACATATATCTTCACATGCTCCTTTTGTGAATGACTCAATTCTTTCAATAACTTGCGCAACCATATGGCCTTACAAGCACATGATGCTGCTGCAACATACTCTACTTCACATGTAGATAATGCAACAATGGATTGTTTCTGATACGGCTGGCCGTTTCCCCGGGGTAGTATTATCTTCTGCGCGGTTTTTGAAAGCAATGATGTGACAACAAAACCCAAGGCCAGCGTCGGCCTCCAAGCCGGTCTCCAGCATCGGCCTCCAGTGCCGGCCTCCACGTCGGTCTCCAGCATCAGCCTCCAGTGCCGGCCTCCAGCGTCGGTCTCCAGCGTTGGCCTCCAGCGTCGGCCTCCAGCGCCGGCCTTCAGCGCCGGCCTCCAGCGCCGTCCTCCGTGCCGTCCTCTAGTGTCGGCCTCCAGCGTCGGCCTCCAACAACAGCACCAAAGACCGGCACCCACCGTCGGCATCAAGTTACACGTTAACACCAAAGACAGACGTCCAGCATCGGCCTCTAGTGCCGGCCCAGCGTCGGTCCTCAGCGCCGACCTCCCATGTTGGAACTCTGACTCCGGCCCCTAGCATCGGCCCGCAGTATCTCCCACATACACAATGTAATTTCATACAGCCGACCCCGCAGTCTAAGCACCTCGCTCACCAAAATCACGGGCAAGTGTTAGCCTAATAGGCAGTTACCGCTATAAGCGGCCCTTATCCAGCAACAGTCCAACGACTTGCCGTTCGATGAAACATCACACAGGACGGATTTGATGGTTCCAACAGACCGAGGTAAACGGGATCCCCAACAGGTATAAAAAGAGGACCCGTGCTCCATGTAAGGGGACTCTCTCTGGAAATTCCTCTAGAACAATTCTACAAAAATCATATCCCTGTTCGACGACTCACTAACTTGGGCGTCGGAGGGTCCCCGCCGGAACCACCGGTCCGGGACTTTTTGCAGGCTCCAGGAGGAAGACGGTGGTCTCTCTGCTGCACACGGTGATCCTAGCCTGCCCGACGTTCATCATACGTGATTCGGCCGCAACAGATTGGCGCGCCAGGAAGGGGGAGACCAGGTCAAAAATTCTCCCTGGAACCCCTCCGATTTTGCAAAGGAAGCGATGGTGACTACGCGAGCACAAGAGGCCTCCTCCAGCCAGGCAGCCGGGCGCATCCCACTAGCTAAGCATTCGGAGGCCAATCTCCATGTTCCGCCCCTTGCACCTACAAGCCAACCCGACCGGCTTGATGTCTAGCCCACCAGGTCCAGGATCTGACGACGATGGTCCGGGGGCTGCAAGAGCATTATTTGGCTGCTGTAACTCAACCCCCTGTGCTGGACGAAGGGGTGCGAGGAACAGTCCAGTCTCACCAAGGAGGGACCCCGCTTGAGGTCTCCCACCGCTCACCCCCCGAACCTCATCGCCAAGGGACCTCGAAGCGACGACGGTCTCCCTCCGTCGCTCCGGTCGTTCCCACCACCGACTGGAAGAAAGGAGTCCAAGCGGGCACGTTCTTTGTGCCGGCGATCTTCTTCTTCCGATTCATCCCGAGGTAACACTCCCCGGAAAACCACCCGTCGGGCCAAACAAAGGCTTGACGAGTACCATCGGCGGTTGGACGAGCTCAGCCGTCGATCGCCGATCCTTACGCGGCGGAGTATGAGCGTCGCCCCCGCTTTCTCGCCATATCATGGAGGAACCGGTCCCACCCCGGTTCCGTCTCCCTCAATTGGATCCATATGATGGAACGACGGACCCCCTGGACCATCTGGAAAGCTACAAAGTCCTCATGCAGGTCCAGGGAGCGACGGACTCCTTGTTATGCGTCGCCTTCCCGGCCACGCTCCGCAAGGCGGCGCGCGCGTGGTACTCCCGTCTGCCCCCACGCAGCATCAACTCATTTCGGCAACTTGAGCGATCCTTCCTGGCTCATTTTGATGCCTGTCGAAAGATCCCACGAGTTGCCGATAGCCTCTTTGCTGTCCAGCAGAAGAGTGGCGAGACCTTAAAGGATTTCGTCGCTCGATTTAAGAAGCAGCGCTGGAGGTGTACAACCTGGAAGACTCCGTAGCCACCTTGGCCCTGAAGAGAGGACTTCGCCCATCCAGATTCGCTTACTCCCTGGATAAGAAGCCTCCGCGCTCCTACGCCGAGCTTCTGAGCCGGGCACAGAAGTACATCCGCGCTGACGAAGCAGATTCTTCTAGGAGAGAAGTTGACAAGAACCCCGGTAATAAACCGCCGCCTTCTGACCGCGCTGGTGCACAACCACGGAAGCCCGAGCCTCCACGACGCTCAGATCGCCGGCCACAGGCGCTGGTTCCCAAAGAGCAGTTCACTCCCCTCATGGCTCCCATCTCTCACATCCTACTGGAGATCGAGGAGGAACCATATTTCAAGCGTCCGGCTCCCTTGAAGTCCGGGGGCCCCCGCAACAAGGAGTTTTACTGCCGGTACCACGGGACTACGGCCACGACACCGAAGACTGTCGCCATCTAAAAAGGCCATCGAGGAGCTGGTTCAGCAAGGCCCGACAACTAGTTGAGAGTCGGTAAAAGCTCTAAGGCGTTTCATCCCAAGCTCTCGAGCCAATCTTACTCCGGATAACAAAGGAGTACGAGGCAAAGGATCCCATCATGGCCCGCTACTTAGACGCGGTGCACTCAATGGTTTCCCCATTCACTCACTTCAGCGTCAGCTACATTCCTCGACAAGAGAATGCTAGAGCCAACGCCCTATCCCATCTCGCCGCCTCAGCTGATGGGATATTGGGAAAGGCTTATGTGGAGCACTTAGAAGCCCCGAGCATTGATGTACCAAGAGAAACTTTGCCAGTGGAGCAGGAGCCCTCCTGGATGGACGCCTATGTTCAATACTTTACTGAGGGCATCCTCCCAGAAGACCCTGCCGAAGCTAGGAAACTTAAAAGACGAGCCCCAAAGTTCTTCCTTATGGAGGGAAAGCTCTACCGAAGGTCATTCTCATATCCTATCCTCAGGTGTGTCGGTCCCACCGACGCCAATTATATTTTGCGAGAGATACACGAGGGGATATGCGGAAGCCATCTGGGGGGCAGGGCCCTTGCATATAAAACTCTACGTCAAGGGTATTATTGGTTGACAATGAAAGAGGACGCATCTGAGCTCGTTAAAAGATGTGACAGCTGCCAGCATCATGCCAATGTCCAACATCAATCGGCGTCCCAGCTGACCCCTCTAGCTGCACCGTGGCCCTTCGCACAGTGGGGCATGGACATCCTGGGACCTTTCCCTCCTACCTCTGGACAACGTAAGTTCCTAGTTGTGGTCGTCGATCATTTTACTAATGGATCGAGGCGGAAGCTCTCGCTAAGATCACGGAAGCCAAAGTAAGGGCTTTCTTTTGGAAATCCGTGGTGTGCCAGTTCAGGTTACCGCACACCCTAGTTACAGACAACGGCCGACAGTTTGATAACACGGCCTTTCGGGAATTCTGCGAGGGCCTGGGCATCCGTCACCGATTCACCTCAGTAGGGCATCCCCAAACCAACGGCGCAGCCGAGGTGACCAATCGTATCATCCTCCAAGGGCTCAGGGCTCGGCTAGATAGCTGTAAAGGGCGCTGGGTGGAAGAACTTTCTAGTGTGCTGTGGGCCTACCACACGACACCGCGAGCACCCACAGGGGAAACCCCTTTCAGCTTGGTCTTTGGGACCGAGGCGGTCATCCCCGTGGAAATAGGAGCTCCTAGTCCCCGGACGGAATTATACCACGAAGAAAGCAACTCAAACCAGCTAAGGGCTGATCTGGATTTGGTGGAAGAATTGCGAGATCAAGCGCAACTTCGTATGGCAGCGTTCCGTCAGCGAGTTGCCAAACACTACAACTCTCGGGTGCGACCCAAGACATTCCGCCCAGGAGACCTTGTCCTACGAAGAGCTGAAGTATCAAAGCCGACGGAAGGGGGCAAGCTAGCACCAAAATGGGAAGGACCATACCATGTCAAGGAGGTGCTCCACCATGGGGCGTATAAAGCCGAAGAGCTAGACGGGAAACTGCTCCCTCGAACTTGGAATGCCGACAACTTACGCCGGTACTATCAATAGAACTCTATCGTTATTAATTTGAATCTGTTTGATGCATGAATAATAATATGTTCTTATTTTCGAATGAGTATGTTTAACACAAGACCGGATCCGCTCCGGCAATCAAAGACCGGCTCCCCGCATCAGCACCAAAGACCGGATCCACTCTGGCAGCCAAAGACCAACTCCGCGTTGGCACCTAAGACCGGCGCCCAGCGTCGGCAATAAAGACCAACTCCGCGTTGGCACCAAAGACCGGATCCGCTCCGGCAGTCAAAGACCAACTCCCCGTTGGCACCTAAGATCGGCGCCCAGCGTCGGCAATAAAGACAAACTCCGCGTCGGCACCAAAGACCGGATCCGCTCCGGCAGTCAAAGACCAACTCCCCATTGGCACCTAAGACCGGCCCCCAGCGTCGGCAATAAAGACCAACTCCGCGTTGGCACCAAAGACCGGATCCACTCCGGTAGTCAAAGACCAACTCCCCATTGGCACCTAAGATCGGCGCCCAGCGTCGGCAATAAAGACCAACTCCGCGTCGGCACCAAAGACCGGATCCGCTCCGGCAGTCAAAGACCAACTCCCCGTTGGCACCTAAGACTGGCGCCCAGCGTCGGCAATAAAGACCAACTCCGCATCGGCACCAAAGATCGGATCCGCTCCGGTAGTCAAAGACCAACTCCCCGTTGGCACCTAAGACCGGCGCCCAGCGTCGGCAATAAAGACCAACTCCGCGTTGGCACCAAAGACCGGATCCGCTCCGGCAGTCAAAGACCAACTCCCCGTTGGCACCTAAGACCGGCGCCCAGCGTCGGCAATAAAGACCAACTCCACGTCGGCACCAAAGACCGGATCCGCTCTGGCAGTCAAAGACCAACTCCCCGTTGGCACCTAAGACTGGCGCCCAGCGTCGGTGTTGGCCCAGATGGCAACCCAAGAGGGGGGGGGGTGAATTGGGTTCTTAAAAATTTAAGTCTTTTTAACGTTAGTTGATTAGTTAGCAAAATGTGCAAGTGAGAGGCTAACGTAAATCAATACACAAGCAAATAATAAAGGAAGGTAGAGAGAGAAAATATAGCACGGCAAACACAAGATAATTTTATAGTGGTTCAGCGCAACCAGCACCTACGTCCACTCCCAAGATTCACTTGGGTCCACACTATAATCTCTCTAGATTACAGCCGAGTTGTTTTCCAAGCTCACAACTCAAACTTGTGTTTTTCATGGGCGCACAACGAACCCAGCCGGTTTTACACGGGTTTACCAGCACAAAACCCTACACGTTGTTTTAAGCGGGTCACAACTAACCCAACACAAGCACTCCGGCTTGCTACGAGGTATAATAACCTCCACTGATTCAATCCACTGATTGAATCAGCAAACAACCAAAATAACAGAGTTTAAATATTGAAGTGCTCCCCTTGAGCAAATATACAAATGAAGTACAAAATAAAGAGTTAGAAAAGCCTGATAGTATTGCAGATGGTTGTGGCTTTGGCTTTCTTCCTTCTCCTCTTTAACTCCTCTTGAAGTATTGAATTAGGCCTCAGCAAGATTCTTGACCGTTTGAAAACTTTGGAGTTGAGATGAAGCTTTTTCCTCCTTTTGTTGAAAGTTGAAAATCCTTCGATTTGATCTTTGAAACGCTTGTGGATTTCTTTTGACTCTTGTGGATTGATGAGATGGAGCAGACGGAACTTCCTCTTTGATTTCACTCCTTTTGAATCACTCTATTTTGAACTAGAAGATTTCTCCAATAAAGCTCTATTTTTTCCTCTTTTTGAAAGATATTCTTTTCTCTCTTTTTGATATTCTCTCTATATTTTGATTTGAAAAGAGCTCCTCTATTTATAGATTCTGCAAAAATATATCCGTTAGAGACAAAGAAAAATAGCCGTTATTTGAAAATCTTACTGTTGGGGCTGATGTGTCATCGTGAAAATCGCGCCCATATTTCGTGGAGTCGACTCGAGCTTTGTGGAAGTCGGCTCGCACAGTCGATTCCAGAAACGCCTAACTTTCAGGGGTCGACTCGCGATATGCGGGGAGTCGACTCGAGAAGTGCTCAAAAATGAGCCTTTCTGCCGTCTGAGTCGAGTCGGCTCGCACAGTCTTGAGTCGGCTCGCGAAGGTTTCAGGGGTCGACTATTGAAAACTCAAATGTCGACTCAGGACAGCATTGAAAATCAGACAATTGGGGAGTCGACTCGGAAACCCTTGAGTCGGCTCGAGAGCGATACAAAAATCAGAAAAAAGTTCTGATTGACTTTAAAACTCGTCCCAAATAAATTCAAATATAAATGTGACTTGAATACATTAAATATGACATCAAGCATGGATTCAAGACATGTTTCAAGAATTCATAGATTGAATTATAGTGTGTAAAAATTTCTTTTTGAAATCTTCAATAGAGAGTTTGAAACTTCTTTTTCAAATTGATTCAAAACTCAGTGAGTTTAAACATTTAGAGTCCATTCCTTTCATTTTGAGTAAGCTCAAGGTTTTTGATAAATAATCTCATTGTTTCCTTTAAAATACTCCTGTCTTTTGGAAATCATCAAAATCAATAAAGTTGGGGCAATTATGTTTCAATAATTTCTCAACAATCTCCCCCTTTTTGATGATGACAAAAACATTGAGTATATGCATTATAAAATTGAAAAAATTTGTGATTCCAAAATAAACTTTTATGTTCATGGAAAGGCTCCCCCTCAATGAGGTAGCTCCCCCTATGAACCTCAATTTTATAATTCATTCAGAATTTTTTAAATTCAAAAACTTAAGCAAATAAACCTTTTTCTTTATGAAATTCAAATTATCTCTTCCCCTTATACTCTCCCCCTTATTTAATCAGGGCAATTAAAATCATATAAGGTTAAGGTTTAAGTTAAGGTTTAAACAACTCTCTTCCTCTTAAATATGATGATGCATATACGATTAAATCATATAAATCTCTCCCCCTTTTTTGTAATCAACAAAAAGGTTGAGTTGCATCAGAGCATCAACTTGATTAAATTCATTCAAATTCATTCAGCATCTAAGTTATAAATTGAGTATAGAGATATTCAAAATTATATCAGATTAAACATAAGCATTCATGGATATTCAAAGGTACTCATAATTGAAATGAACATAACTTTTCTCATTACTTCAAAAGCAAGTCAAATTACATCAAAATGTAACATAGTCTCATTGTAATGAAATTAAACTAACTTAAATTCATCAAGGTTCAAATACATTCATATTAAACACAACTTCCTAGATACAATCTAGTAAGGAAATGATAAGTATCAAAATCATTTGACATGCTTGAAAATTAAACTCTTTAAGTGTCCAATCATCTCCATGATATCATCCTTTTGAGATTTGTTAAAATCATTCATAGTTACTTGAATCTGATCAACTGCTGCATCTATATCTCTTCTTAACTGATTGGTTCTATCAAGATACACATTGGATCCATCAGCTATCCCTTGAAGTCTTTCAAATATTTTCTTAAGCTCAGCATTGAGTGAATCCATATTGGTACCAACAGAAAATGAAAGTAAGTCAAGTCTTGAAATGATGCTTTCCTTTAATTCTCTAAAATCTTCTCTCAACTGACCAATTTCATCTTTCCTTTGATTATCAAATTCTGCAAACATAGATCTAAGTTGACATAACTGCTCATCTGAAAATCTCACAGAAGAAGATGAAGCCTGAGGTGGAGGAGAATAATGCATGCTAGGTCCTCCCTCAGATGGTCCAGCAACAGAAGGTCTAACCTCGACCTCAGCTCCAATGTCTTCAACTCTGTCCTCAGCAGCTCTAACATCATCTTGACCTTTTCTTATCCAATTACCATTTACTTTCTTGAAGCCCATGCGGTGAATAGTGGCCAATGAATAGTAGTCAGTATGTCTCAAATTTTTCCTGGGCTCACTATCACTAAATTCAATACCTTGGCTTCTGAATAACTGAGTCAAGATCATGCCATAGGGAAGACAGGATTTCCTCTTACTGCCACAATCAGCTATATACCATAATATCATGATGGGTAAGTTGATTGGCCTGCCTGAAACTACAGCATCCATAACAAAGATATCCCTCTCAGACAAGTAGTCAAAATGTCCGGCCTGTCTTAGGGAAAAGAATCCTGCTGCAGATGTTATGTAGCAATCTTAAGTCCAGTGGCAGCTGATTGGCAAAGACTTCTTCAAATCCCTTAAAATTTCTATTCAATAATCTGGTGAGGGCAGGTGACCTATCCTCTGGGTCAAAAGTGGAAGGTCCAGATAGGGGTAAGTCCAGTAACTTAGAGAGAATTACGGCAGTGACATTCAAACCAACTCCTCTAACAATACTGACCAATCCATTGTCTCCTCTAGTCAAATTTCTATAAAACTCTTTAACTAGTGCTGGGTATGTTGGGCAGTCTAAGGAGCATATCTTTTCAAATCCCATTTCTTTCAACTGTGATCCTACAAGTAATCCCTCTCTCTCAAATAAATCAAAATCAAACTTTCTTCCTGTAGTAATGACTCTACTCGCAAGTTGATCTACCTGAGGAGTAGTGGCAGTAGGAGCAGGTGAGTCGTCCGAAGAGGAAGAAGGCGGAGAGTTCGGAGTCGGCTCGCGAACGGGTCGACGCACGGTCTTCTTCCTTTTCATCCCGGTACGGCTACTACTAGCACCACGGGTTTTGGGGGCCATTGAATCAAGGTGGAATGATTGTTTAAGGATTTAGGAAGATTTTGGAAAGTTTGAAGGGCTTTGGAGGGTTTTGAGAATGATTTGGAATGATTAGAATCGATCGATGGGTCGGCTCGTGCCCTAATAAAGCGATTTGGGACCACATCGAGTCGACTCACGCAAAGCATAGAGTCGGCTCGGGTAAGTCACAGAGCACAGACACGATCTCGAGTCGACTCGCTCAGAGAAGGGGTCGACTCCTTAGTTTCAGCAGAAACTCGAGTCGACTTTGATACTCTCGAGTCGGCTCCGAAACCATTTCAGAGTAAAAAATCAAAATTTTTTAGAGTGTCTGAAATGAACCCGGATTTGATCTTTGAGTATGATTAAAAATCATGGATTTTGATAGATCAAATTGATATGAGTTCTAGATAAAATTTTCTTAAGATTTTGAGAAATTGAAAGAACTCTAGTTATGTTTCCTTAGAGGTTTCAAAATCTATTCAAAAGGGTTACAAATTCCTAACTCTCCTCTAAGATAACAAAACCTTTCTTCGCTTAAAGGTTTTGTAAAGATGTCAGCTAGTTGTTCTTCAGTGTTTACATAATCTAAACAAACTTCATCATTAGCTACATGTTCCCTTATAAAATGATATCTAATTTCTATGTGTTTTGTCCTTGAGTGTTGAATCGGATTTTTAGTTAAATTGATTGCGCTAGTGTTATCACATCTTATTGGAGTTTTATCAAGTGTGATACCATAGTCTTCAAGTTGTCGCTTAATCCATAGGATTTGCGCACAGCAACTTCCAGCTGCTACATATTCAGCTTCAGTAGTTGATAATGCAACTGAATTTTGCTTTTTGCTAAACCATGTGATTAAGTTACTTCCTAAGAAATGGCATGCACCACTTGTGCTCTTTCTATCTAATTTACATCCAGCATAATCAGAATCTGAATATGCAATTAGGTTTAATGTAGAGTCTCTAGAATACCATAAACCTACATTTTTTGTTCCATTTAGATATCTTAAAATTCTTTTAACAGCTATTAAGTGTGATTCTTTAGGTTCTGATTGAAATCTAGCACATAAACATACTGAAAACATAATATCTGGTCTACTTGCTGTTAAATAAAGAAAGGATCTGATAATACCTCGATAATATTTTTTATCAATCTTTTTACCTTCTTCATCTTTGTCTAGCTTGCATGAAGGACTCATTGGAGTTCCGAGGGGTTTCATTGTTTCCATACCAAACTTTTTGAGTAGTTCTCTTGTGTATTTGGTTTGGTTGATAAAGATTCCCTCCTTGCATTGTTTGATTGGAGTCCAAGGAAGAAGTTGAGTTCTCCCATCATGCTCATCTCGAATTCTCCCTGCATCAACTTTGCAAATTCTTGACAAAGAGAATCATTAGTAGCACCAAAAATAATGTCATCTACGTATATTTGTACTACAAGCAAGTCTTTATTTCTTCTTTTAAAAATAGTGTTTTATCAACATTACCTCTTGTAAAATCATTTTCTATTAAGAATTTACTTAACCTATCATACCAAGCTCTTGGTGCTTGTTTTAAACCATAAAAAGCTTTGTGCAATTTAAAAACATGATTTGAAAATTCATGATCTTCAAAGCCTGGTGGTTGTTCTACATAAACTTCTTCATTTATAAATCCATTTAAAAATGCGCTTTTGACATCCATTTGAAATAAGTTAAAATTCATATGACATGCAAATGCAAGTAGCAGTCTAATGGCTTCTAATCTAGCTACTGGTGCAAAGGTTCATCAAAATCAATACCTTCCTCTTGATTATATCCTTTAGCAACCAATCTTGCTTTGTTTCTAATTACTATGCTATTTTCATCTAGTTTGTTTCTATATATCCATTTTGATCCTATTACTGAATGATTTTTAGGTCTTTCAACTAAAGTCCAAACATTATTTCTAGTAAATTGATTTAGTTCTTCTTGCATTGCTATCATCCAATTATTATCTTTCTTGGCTTCTTCAATAGTTTTAGGTTCTATTTGAGAGACAAATGCAAGATGATTACTAATATTTCTCATAAATGATCTAGTTCTTATTCCTTGAGAAGGATCACCTATAATCAATTCCTTAGGATGACTATAAGCATATCTCCAATCTCTTGGAAGATCTGATTCATTATGATCATTATTAACATCATCGACCTTATGTGAATCATCATCTTTAGCCTCTTGTTCATGATCAGAAGATACTTCAATATTAAGTTTTTCAAGATCTTTTTCAATTATGTTTGTATCTTCCTCATCATCAATCTTTTCAGATCCAGTTGCTAAAGATTCATCAAAAACTACATGTATGGATTCTTCTACTATTAAGGTTTTCTTGTTAAAGATTCTATATGCCTTACTAGTCGTTGAATAACCTAGAAAAATTTCTTCATCAGATTTAGCATCAATTTTTCCTAAGTTGTTTTTACCATTATTATGAATGAAACATTTACATCCAAATGCATGAAGTATTTTATATTTGATTTTCTTTCATTCCATAATTCATAAGGTGTTTTCTTTAGTATTGGTCTTATTAAAGCTCTATTTAAGATGTAACATGCTGTGTTAATTGCTTTCGCCCAAAAGTACTTTGGTAAGTTGCTTTCGCATAGCATGGTACGGGCCATGTCTTCTAAGGTTCTATTTTTTCTTTCAACTACACCGTTTTGTTGTGGAGTCCTAGGGGCTGAAAAGTTATGATTAATTCCATTTTCAGAACAAAAACTTTCAAACAAGTGATTTTTAAATTCAGTTCCATGATCACTTCTTAGAGATACTATGGTAGTGTTTTTCTCATTTGTGACTTTCTTGAAGAATTTCAGGAATATCGAGAAAGTCTCATCTTTGTGAGCTAAAAATATTACCCAAGTATATCTATAATAATCGTCTACAATCACTAGACCATATTTCTTTCCTCCTAGACTTGTGGTTCTAGTTGGTCCGAAAAGGTCCATGTGAAGTAGCTCTAAAGCCCTAGAAGTTGAAACAACATTTTTAGATTTGAAAGAACTTCTAGTTTGTTTTCCAAATTGACATACATCACAGATTTTGTTATTTTCAAAATCTAACTTAGGTAAACCTTTAACTAAATCCATCTTAATTAGTTTTGAAATAAGGTGTGTGCTTGCGTGACCTAATCTACGATGCCATAACCATCCAATATCATTTATGTTAGCATTGTCAGCAATTAGGCAATGACTACTTTCAGATAGTTTGTCTAAGTCAACTAAGTACACATTGCCATGTCTATAACCAGTAAAAACAATGCTATCATTAATGGAATCAGATACTATGCAAATAGAAGATTTAAATGAAACATTAAAGTTCTTATCACATAGTTGGCTTATACTAATTAAATTATGCTTTAAACCATCAACATAAAGTACATTATCAATAACTATAGATGGAGTTATGCGAACTTTACCAAGGCCCATAATTTGACCTTTACCGTTATCGCCAAACGTCACAACTTCACCTTTCTTTTCTTCTAGGGTGATGAATTCCTCTTTGTCACCCGTCATATGTCTTGAGCAGCCACTATCAAGATACCACTTTTTCTTTGATCTTTTGGCTACAAGACATTCCTGCAATATAATCAAACTTTATGCTTAGGTACCCAAGCTTTCTTGGGTCCTTTATGGTTAGTAGCAACAAAAATTGTTCCTTTCGGAACCCATATTTCTTTGCTTTAATATTCAACTTGTTGTTATTATTTAATGTTTTGCATTCAAATGATTTATGACCTTTTTCATTGCATTTAAAACAAGTTATATTACTTTGATTGGCTTTTACAAAAATATTCTTTAAAAATTTTTGTTTCCTATACGTATTATAACCTAGGCCAGCTTTATCGAAAACAGCTTTTTGATTATCTAAGATCATGTTAAGTTTAGTTGAACTTAAGGTGAATTTCTCAACAATGTCTTTATATTTTATAACATCTTTCTTTAATGAATCATTGTCTTTAACTTGCTGTTCTTTTTCTAAAGCTAAGGTTTCTAATTGATCTTTTAAATCTTTTTTTGAGTTTTTAGTTTCAGATTTCAACAAGTCTATTTCTTAATTAAGATTATCTCTTTCTTTGCTAAGTTCTTCTTTTTCATTAGTTAAGTTCTTAACTTCTAAAGCTAATTCATTTTTACTTTTAGCTAAGCTAATATTGTCATTTTTCAAAAACTTATACTTCTTTTTCAAAGATTTAAAATCAATCATAAGTTCATTGAAAGCCTCAAACATTTCATCAAAAGTGAATTCATCATTTGAGTTTCAGAACTTACCTCATTGTCGTTGTCATCGTTGTTGGCCATGAAGCAGATATTGGCAACTTCCTTTTATTCATCTTCTTCCGATGAGGAAGATCCATCAGACCATGTTGCCATGTATGCTTTCTTCTTTTTCTTGTAGGCCTTTTTCAGCAAAGGAGAATCATATCTAAAGTGCCCTGGCTTTTTACACTCATAACATACTAAGGGCTCTTTCTCTTTTTCTTTCTCCTTGTCCTTTTTCTTATCTTTTCTCCATCAAATCTTGCTCCAAATTTCTTTTTATGGAAGGGCCTTTTTCTCATAAACCTTCTGAATTTTTTGGCCAAGAGAGCAGTTTCATCATCATCCTCATCATTACTTTCACTGCTGCTTTCTTCCATTTCTGCAGTCTTGAGGGCAAGTGTTTTCCTTCTTTTTGTTTCCTCCTCAACATGCTGCTTCATTGTCAGCTCGTGGGTCATTAAGGATCCTAGAAGCTCCTCTAAAGGTAATGCATTGAGGTCCTTTGCTTCTTGGATAGCAGTGAATTTTGCTTCCCACGATCTTGGTAGTGACCTAAGAATTTTGCGCACAAGATCAGCATTAGAATAAATTCTTCCAAGACTCTTTAAACCATTCATAATATCAGTGAATCTAGTGAACATGCATGTGATGGTTTCAGTTTGTTCCATTGTAAACAATTCATATTTATGAACCAAAATATTTATCTTTGATTCTTTTACTTGGTTTGTTCCTTCATGAGTTATTTCCAACCTATCCCAAATTTCTTTTGCGGAATTACATGTTGAGATTCGGTTGAATTCATTAGAGTCTAAGGAACAATATAAAATGTAATGACTTTAGCATTCAATTGAGCCATTCTTCTATCATTATCATTCCAATCCCTTTCGGGCTTAGGAACAATAGTGCCATCTATTAAGTGTGTGGGTGTACTGGGTCCATTGATTATTACTCCCCATAATTCATAGTCAGAAGCTTGAATGAATATTCTCATTCTAGCTTTCCAATATGAATAGTTGGTTCCATTAAATAAAGGAGGTCTATTCGTAGAATGACCTTCAGCAAAACTTGAACCACTTTGTGTTGCCATAAGGATCTTTAGCCCTTGATCGTGAGATCAAATTCTAAATGAGCACTTGCTCCGATACCAATTGTTGGCCCAGATGGCAACCCAAGAGGGGGGGGGGTGAATTGGGTTCTTAAAAATTTAAGTCCTTTTAACGTTAGTTGATTAGTTAGCAAAATGTGCAAGTGAGAGGCTAACGTAAATCAATACACAAGCAAATAATAAAGGAAGGTAGAGAGAGAAAATATAGCACGACAAACACAAGATAATTTTATAGTGGTTCGGCGCAACCAGCACCTACGTCCACTCCCAAGATTCACTTGGGTCCACACTATAATCTCTCTAGATTACAGCCGAATTGTTTTCCAAGCTCACAACTCAAACTTGTTGTTTTCACGGGCGCACAACGAACCCAGCCGGTTTTACACGGGCTTACCAGCACAAAACCCTACACGTTGTTTTAAGCGGGGTCACAACTAACCCAACACAAGCACTCCGGCTTGCTACGAGGTATAATAACCTCCACTGATTCAATCCACTGATTGAATCAGCAAACAACCAAAATAACAGAGTTTAAATATTGAAGTGCTCCCCTTGAGCAAATATACAAATGAAGTACAAAATAAAGAGTTAGAAAAGCCTGATAGTATTGCAGATGGTTGTGGCTTTGGCTTTCTTCCTTCTCCTCTATAACTCCTCTTGAAGTATTGAATCAGGCCTCAGCAAGATTCTTGACCGTTTGAAAACTTGGAGTTGAGATGAAGCTTTTTCCTCCTTTTGTTGAAAGTTGAAAATCCTTCGATTTGATTTTTGAAACGCTTGTGGATTTTCTTTTGACTCTTGTGGATTGATGAGATGGAGCAGACGGAACTTCCTCTTTGATTTCACTCCTTTTGAATCACTCTATTTTGAACTAGAAGATTTCTCCAATAAAGCTCTGTTTTTCCCTCTTTTTGAAAGATATTCTTTTCTCTCTTTTTGATATTCTCTCTATATTTTGATTTAAAAAGAGCTCCTCTATTTATAGATTCTGCAAAAATATATCCGTTAGAGACAAAGAAAAATAGCCGTTATTTGAAAATCTTACCGTTGGGGCAAATGTGTCATCATGAAAAATCACGCCCAGATTTTGTGGAGTCGACTCAAGCTTTGTGGGAGTCGGCTCGCACAGTCGATTCTAGAAACGCCTAACTTTCAGGGGTCGACTCGCGATATGAAGGGAGTCGACTCCAGAAGTGCTAAAAAATGAGCCTTTCTGTCGTCTGAGTCGAGTCGGCTCGCACAGTCTTGAGTCGGCTCGCGAAGGTTTCAGGGGTCGACTCTTGAAAACTCAAGTGTCGACTCAGGACAGCATTGAAAATCAGACAATTGGGGAGTCGACTCGGAAACCCTTGAGTCGGCTCGAGAGCGATACAAAAATCAGAAAAAAGTTTTGATTGACTTTAAAACTCGTCCCAAATAAATTCAAATATAAATGTGACTTGAATACATTAAATATGACATCAAGGATGGATTCAAGACATGTTTCAAGAATTCATAGATTGAATTATAGTGTGTAAAAATTTCTTTTTAAAATCTTCAATAGAGAGTTTGAAACTTCTTTTTCAAATTGATTCAAAACTCAGTGAGTTTAAACATTTAGAGTCCATTCCTTTCATTTTGAGTAAGCTCAAGGTTTTTTGATAAATAATCTCATTGTTTCCTTTAAAATACTCTTGGCTTTTGGAAATCATCAAAATCAATAAAGTTGGGGGCAATTATGTTTCAATAATTTCTCAATAGTCGGCAATAAAGACCAACTCCGTGTTGGCACCAAAGACCGGATCCGCTCCGGCAGTAAAAGACCAACTCTCCGTTGGCACCTAAGACCGGCGCCCAGCGTCGGCAATAAAGACCAACTCCGCGTCGGCACCAAAGACCGGATCCACTCCGGCAGTCAAAGACCAACTCCCCATTGGCACCTAAGACCGGCGCCCAGCGTCGGCAATAAAGACCAACTCCGCATCAGCACCAAAGACCGGATCCGCTCCGGTAGTCAAAGACCAACTCACCGTTGGCACCTAAGACCGGCGCCCAGCGTCGGCAATAAAGACCAACTCCGCGTCGGCACCAAAGACCGGATCCGCTCCGGCAGTCAAAGACCAACTCTCCGTTGGCACCTAAGACCAGCGCCCAGCATTGGCAATAAAGACCAACTCCGCGTCGGCACCAAAGACTGGATCCGCTCCGACAGTCAAAGACCAACTCCCCGTTGGCACCTAAGACCGGCGCCCAGCGTCGGCAATAAAGACCAACTCCGCGTCGGCACCAAAGACCGGATCCGTCCCGGCAGTCAAAAACCAACTCCCCGTTGGCACCTAAGACCGACGCCCAGTGTCGGCAATAAAGACCAACTCCGCGTTGGCACCAAAGACCGAACCCGCTTCGGCGGTCAAAGACTAACTCCGCGTTGTCACCAAAGACCGGATCCGCTCCGGCAGTCAAAGACCAACTCCCCGTTGGCACCTAAGACCGGCACCCAGCGTCGGCAATAAAGACCAACTCCGCGTTGGCACCAAAGACTGGACCCGCTCCGGCGGTCAAAGACCAACTATGCATTGATACCTAAGACCGGCGCCCCAGCGTCGGCAACAAGGACCAACTTCGTATTGGCACAAAAAACCGACGCCCAGCATCAGCAACAAAGACCAACTATGCGTTGGCACCAAAGACCGGCACTTAGCGTTGGCACCAAAGACCAGCACTTAGCATGGGCAACAAAGACCAACTACGCGTTGACACTAAGAACCAGCGCCCCGCGTTGGCAATAGCAACTGACACCCGCGTTACCACCGGATATTGGCCTTGTCAACACTTAGGACAGCGTCACGGCTCGCGGTCCTATTTAGCGTAACCTACTGTACATAATCCTATCAATTGGCGGTTCATAGCAGTTCGAACAAATGAAGTTAATCATAATCAAAGGGGTGAAAGAGATTGAAAACATTCATTGATAGTAAAGGTTACAAAATTGCCGACTCAGGTCAAGCACAACCGATACAAGGAGAAAAACCAAAAGTTGTTAATGACCATCCGGAGCCAGGGCGTCATCCTCAGGGACATCGTCGGGCTTCAGCCCCTCGATATCCTTCAGTTCGTAAAGCTCCTGGATTTTATCTTTACAGTCTTGGAAGCCGGCGTCATAAGCTAGCGCCGCTGACTCAGCTACCTCATTGTCGAAGGCTTCGGATTTCTTATAATCTTCTACGGCATCGGCCCCCTTCTTTTCAGCCTCGATGACCCTCCTCTGGGCCTCCGCCACGGTCACCTCCAGATCCGCAATTTTAGTTACGTATTGGCGGGTGGCTTCCTTGGCCGCATTTGTCTCAGCGGAGGTAGAACTCAGTTGAGTCTTTAAAACACATACCTCCAGTTCTGCCGCCCCCAGGTTCTCCTCAGCCGCTCTTTGTTTTTCCTCTGCCACCTTAGCATTGTCCAGCTCATTGGCGGCACGGCACTGAGCAACCTCCAGCGCATATTCAGCCTTTTCGGCTCTAAGCCGAGTAACCTCGATCTCACCCTTCAGGGTGGCCCGAGTATCCGCTAGAGCCATTGCCGCCTTCTCTGCTTTGACTTGGAGGGAGACCATCTCCTCCCGCGCTTGTTCAATGGCGGTGTCGCTCAGAGTCCAGAGGATTTTAAGGGCGACAAGAGAATTCAAGGCCTAGAAAAAAATATCCAGATATAAAGAAAGAAAAAGAGGGAAGGAAAAGGACAATAATGGCACAAAAACTCACCCAGAGATGCGCCACCAAGGCTTCACGAAAAAAGGCAACACACCCTTGACCTCGGAGGTATTCTTGCACCTCATCCACCGAGGCTTCCTCTATGATCCGTGCAGCCCAACAGCCGTGGTTTGCCAGCAGCGACTGGAAGGAAGGATCGACGCCCCTCTCTTCCCTAGACATCGGCCCTACAGAGGCTGATTCCGCCTCTGAGCCTGCCACCTTCGGCTCTTTCGCTGGCGGAGGCGCTTCGGCTATCGCCCCCATGGGGGGCAGGGCAGCGATTGGAGTCGCCACTATTGCTGCCGAAGTTTTGTCCATCTCTTTGAACGTGGGAGATGGCGTCTCCCCCTCGGGAGATAAGTCAAGCAAGATAATCGGAGGAGCCGAAGCTGGAGATTCTCCCTCCGGTGGGTTCCGTTCCACCTCACCGGCCTCGGCCTTCGCCGCGTCTGCCGTGACGGGTTTGTCGGCTTGGATTTGAGCCGCCTCGCTTACGCGCAAGGATTCCACTGTTTTGGCCCCCTGGGCCTCAGCCTCCTCAGCGTCGGCCCTTTTGGGGCCGCCCTTCTTCAAGACCTTGGCACGGAGGGGCTTCACGACTTTAGCCCCTCTGGTGTCGACCTCCCCAGCGTCGGTCTCCCTAGCACCAACTCTCCCAGTGTCGGCCCTCCGGGGAACTTTAGCGGCGGCCCTTCCTTCGGTAGGAGGCGCAGTCCCGGCAGCCTTCCTCTTCCTGGCGGCCACCTGTTTAAGCTTATGAAGCGTCAGCGCCATCCCTACACAATCAAAGGATAGTTAAAAAAAAAAAAAAAAAGAGAAAAAGAGAAGCAGAGAAGAGAGGCGAGTAGTCTAATGCTCACCCCTTGCGGGAATTAGACCGGCACGGTGAAGATTCTCCTCGGCTAGAAGCTTATTACACCGAGGAATGTCGGCAGTCAGAAGCTGCCCAAACGCCATCCGGTCTCGTGGAAGGATGGAGGGGTCCCTATTGGCGTCGATGTTGGGTATCCCCCAGCTTCCACGAACCCCGCTGATGTCCGCAAAGAAAAACTTGTCCTTCCACCCTTTAACGGAGGAAGGAAGGCACAGTTTAAGAATCCTATTAGACCTACGAGTGAAGGACCACCAGCCCGACTGTTTGCGAAGGGTATAGAAGCTGCGAAATAGGGAAATACTAGCCTCAATGCCCTGCAGGTGGCAGAGTACTAAAAAACCAACAATGGTTCGGATAGAGTTGGGAACTAGTTGGGAAGGGGTCAAGGAGTACCGGTCTAGAAGATTAAGAATAAAAGGATGGATCGGTAACCGGAGCCCGGCCTTAAAAAAGGCTCCGTACAAAGCAACCCTTCCGGAACGGGAAGAGGTTGCCCTGTCGTTAGGGGTAGGAAGGAACAGATGAAGGTCTGGAGGGAAGCCATATCTGGCCCTTAAGTTTGCTATGTCTTGAGCAGACATGGAGGACGCAGTCCCTCGGGGGACTCCTTGGCAACCCTAGAAGGACCGGTAGCCACCGACCAGTT
This sequence comes from Calamus simplicifolius, assembly GCA_900491605.1. NCBI lineage: Eukaryota > Viridiplantae > Streptophyta > Magnoliopsida > Arecales > Arecaceae > Calamus > Calamus simplicifolius. The sequence goes on along the minus strand of UESW01005039.1, from coordinate 398,529 downwards.
CTGGACGGAAGTCCGCCCGCCGGCCGAACGAATCCCGGTTAGGGGACGATTGACTGGTCATGGCTCCGGTGAGTGGTTAGAAGAAGGGGTGGACCATTGGCTGGACAGGGAATCGGAAGTCTGGGAAGAATGGTGGGAACCCCCCCAGGAACCAAAAATGGAGCAAGAAGGAGAGGAAGCCATGGGAACTAACCTGAAAAGAAAAACTCGAGCCAAGAACAGGGCACGGAGAGAATGGACGAGAGATAGAAACGCTGGCGGACTCAAAAGGGGGCAACGGCGGAAGAAGTGGGGAAGATAGGAAGATAAGGGCTATTTGTCCTCATGACGCCATCTCGAAACACCCCACGATCGTCCGATCTAACCACGCGTCCATCTTCAGTTGAGAGGCGTTTCGACGACCTGCCAATACGATAAGCTTGAAAAGACCACCAATGAAAAGGAGGGCGTTAACCTTATCGCAATGATGCCGTTCGCCTTTTCGTAGCACTGCCCGAGGGAAATCCTCCCTAATCCCAACAAAGGAGAAATAATGGCGCGAAAACCAGCCACCTAGAGGATATTCACACCCCTTTCGCGGGTAAGTAAATGCTCACCCATCTCAGGGGCGGGGGGGCATCTGATATGGCTGGCCGTTTCGCCGGGGTAGAATTATCTTCTGTGCGGTTTTCGAAAGCAATGATGTGACAACAAAACCCAAGGCCAGCATCGGCCTCCAGTGCCGGTCTCCAGCATCGGCCTCCAGTGCCGGCCTCCAGCATCGGTCTCCAGCATCGGCCTCTAGTGCCGGCCTCCAGCGTCGGCCTCCAGCGTCGGTCTCCAGCATCGGCCTCAAGCGTCGGCCTCCAGCGCCGGCCTCCAGCGCCGGCCTCCAACAACAGCACCAAAGACCGGCACCCAGCGTCGGCATCAAAGTTACACGTTAACACCAAAGACAGACGTCCAGCGTTGGCCTCTAGTGCCGGCCCCCAGCGTCGGTCCTCAGCGCCGACCTCCCGTGCTGGAACTCTGACTCCGGCCCCTAGCGTCGGCCCGCAGTATCTCCCACATATACAATATAATTTCATACAGCCGACCCCGCAGTCTAAGCACCTCGCTCACCAAAATCATGGGCAAGTGTTAGCCTGATAGGCAGTTACCGCTATAAGCGGCCCTTATCCAGCAACAGTCCAACGACTTGCCGTTCGATGAAACATCACAACAGGACGGATTCAACGGTTCCAACAGACCGAGGTAAACGGGATCCCCAACAGGTATAAAAAGAGGACCCGTGCTCCATGCAAGGGAACTCTCTCTGGAACTTCCTCTAGAACAATTCTACAAAAATCATATCCCTGTTCGATGACTCACTAACTTGGGCGTCGGAGGGTCCCCGCCGGAACCACCGGTCCGAGACTTTTTGCAGGCTCCAGGAGGAAGACGGCGGTCTCTCTGCGCACACGGTGATCCTAGCCTGCCCGACGTTCATCATATGTGATTCGGCCGCAACTGTTTCTTTGAGCTCCAAGAAAAAGCATTAGCACCAAAATAAAAGATATAACCAGAAGTGATTTTCCGTTCATCAAGATCTCCTCCCCAATCACTATCAGAAAAACCAATTAAACTTGCATCATTGGAATGAGTATAAAACATACCATGATCAAGAGTTCCTTTGAGGTATCTTAGAATCCTTTTTGCTGCCATCCAGTGTGACTCCTTTGGATGTTCCATATATCTACTAATCAAACCAACTCCATAGACAATATCAGGTCGGCTTATAGTAAGATAACAAAGACTTCCAACAAGGCTTTTGAAGAGAGATGAGTTCACCTCCTTTCCTTCTCCTTCTTTACTAAGCTTGGCTCCATAAGCAACTGAGGTGTTTACTTCTTTGCAGCACTCCATTTTAAATTTTTGTAGAATATTTCTTGCATAACTTTCTTGAGAATTAAAGATGCCATCTTCACTTTGCCTTACTTCATTGCCAAGAAAATAAGACATCAAGTCTCCTCCCGTCATTTCGAACTCCTTGCTCATGGTTGCTTTGAACCCATATATCATTTCCATGCAATTACCTGTCACAAGTAAGTCATCCACATATAGACATATAATTAAAATGTCATCTTCTTTTTCTTTACATAAATAGCATGTTCATAGGAGCATTTGTTGAAACCACAATCTTGAAGATAGTGATCAATTCGAGCATTTCAAGCTCTCGGTGCTTGCTTTAATCCATACAAAGCTTTGTGTAACTTGTACACTTTATCTTTCATGCCTTTATGGATATAGCCCTCAGGTTGCTCAATATAGACTTCTTCTTCAAGGTAGCCATTGAGAAATGCCGACTTTACATCCATTTGATATATTTTCCACTTGTGATAAGATGCAAGTGAGAAAATAAGCTTTATTGAATCAAAATGGGCTACAGGCGCAAAAACTTCGTCATAGTCGAGCCCTTTCTTTTGCTTGTAGCCTTTGACAACCAAACGAGCTTTGTATTTTTCTACCTCTCCATTAGTAGTGCGCTTCACTTTATACACCCATTTGACGCCTATCGCCTTTTGTTCTTTTGGAAGTGAAGTCAACTCCCAAGTATTATTCTTTTCTATGGCAAGAATATCCTCCTTCATTGCTTTTCTCCATTCAACTTTCTGCATAGCTTCATCAAATGTTAGAAGTTTAATATCAGCAAATAAACAATATAAATCAACTTGTTCAACTTCTTCTGTTTCATCATTAAGATCACTAATACTTCTAAACTTTCTTGTTGACTCTTCAAGGCTTATAGAACTTCTTGAGGAAGTCGGTGTAACTTGTGGTGATAAAGATGATCTTGCTGGTGACAAGATTGGTTGAGTAGCTTCCTCATTTGTATTCTCCTCAGCTTCATTATAAGGTGTTATATATTTGATATGAGAATCTTTGCCATTCCAATCCCATACTCCATCTTCATTGAAAATCACATCCCGACTGATGATGACCTTATTTATCATTGGATTATACAATTTGTAGGCTTTGGATTGCTCACTATATCCTATGAAGATGCATTTTGGCTTCGATCATCAAGCTTCTTCCTCTTCTCTTGTGGTACTTGGGCATAGGCAATACACCCAAAGACCTTCATATGGCTTACTCCTGGTTTGTAGCCACTCCAAGCTTCTTCTGGTGTCATACCTTTGATGGCTTTTGTTGGGCTTCGGTTGATAAGATATGCTGCACATGCCACCCCTTCAGCCCAAAAATGCTCGGAAAGGTTCTTCTCTTTCAACATGCTTCTAGTCCTGTCAAGAATGGTCCGGTTCTTCCTCTTGGCCACTCCATTTTGTTGTGAACAGTACGAAGCGGTGAATTGATGTCGAACTCCATCACAATAGCTTCTAAAAGCATTTGACATATATTCTCCGCCTCTATCGGATCTCAAAATCTGTACTTTATTGTTACTTTCTTTTTCAACCAAAGATTTGAAATATTTAAACATAAAGAGTGTAGCCGACTTTTCTTTAAGAAAATAAATCTACTAAAGTCATCAAAAAATGTTATAAAATATTTGTTACCACCACAAGATTCTGGAAGAGGTCCACATATATCAGTATGCACTAGTTGTAATGGTCTTGTTGCTTTCCAAGATTTTCTTCTTTTGAAGGGAGCTCTTGCATGCTTAGCTAGTGTGCACTTCTCACAAACTTCATTTGGATAATTTATGTGTGGAAGTCCTTTCACCATTCCCTTATTAGATAGTAATTTCAAACTTCCAAAATTTAAATGTCCAAACTTGAGATGTCAAAGCCAAAAAGGGTCCTTGATATCTACTTGCAAGCAATTTGTGCTTCCGTCTTTAAGATAAGAGGAAACATCCTGTTCTTCGCTATCTGGACACAAGTAATCAGCTTTCCATTCCGATCTTTTAGAGTTAGAGATAGTCCTTCCATATTGATGCAGGGCGATATTCAAAACGCCTACAACTCAAGAACGATCTAATCTACGAGAAAAGAATTCGTCCAGGTTTGGTTCAAATCTTGACAAGAAAAGGGGAAAATTTCAAATTTTGATCACTCACAATCCGAAATTGAAAGGAAGAACAATTAAATTTTCAATTCAATTGTTTTTAATCAGAAAAAAAAAACATTCATCTTTATTCAAGAGGAAAAAAAAAAAGGAAATCTAAAACAACGTCTTTCTTCTCTGCCTCTGACGGCCGCCCAAAACCAACTTAAATAAGAGAGAAAACCCTAACATCATAAGTTCAGAAAAATTACAACTATGCCATTAAAAACGAAAACAGGCCCAAAACTCTTATCAGACGAGCCCGGATGGCCAAATTCCACAGCAGCTCATCGCCAACGGCGATGACTTTGAATCAGCAGCCCGTTTCCATGTGACTATCCAAGTTTGAGCCCAGTCCGACACAGTAGCTGACCGGATTCTATTGACCCCAAAGTGTCAAAATAAAGTCGGGTCAATTCCGTACACTCGGCCCAAACATGGAATTTCAAGCCCGTTTGTTCTGCAACCTCTTGGACCTTCGTAGACTACCTGGCATGGGCTTCCCTGAAGTGGCCTGCTGCCCCTGGGTTGCTGGTACAGGAACATCCAAGGACTAGTTCGACTGACCCGAACTCTGGTCTGAACTGATGTCCTCATCACTCTCCCCTTCCTCTGAAAAGATTGACCTCAAGCTCGAGTTCTCTCCTGCATAAGGGGTCAAATGCCGAATGTTGAACACATCCGAAATGAAGACATCATCTGGTAACTCAACCCGATAGGCATTGTCACCAAATTTCTCCAATACCTGGCATGGACCTATCTTCTTCGGCTTGAGCTTCGTTAAAGCTCCCTATGGATATCGCTCCCTCGGTAAGTAAACCCATACCAAATCGCCCACTTCAAAGGACTGTTGCCGACGCTGCTGATCAGCTTTCGCCTTGTATTTGACGTAAGTCTGCTCCAATTTGGCTCTAACAGTAGCATGTATCTTCTGCAAGTCAGACACTCTATCTTCGACCTTCTGACTCACCTTCTCTGGCGACTCAACTGGCAGAACATCCAAAGGACCTCTTGGCAAGAACCCAAACAGTATCTGAAACGGAGCAAACCCTATAGAATGGTTCACTGAAGAGTTGAACTCAAACTCAATCTTCGGCAAACACAAATCCCAGCTCCTGAATTCATGCACATTTGCCCGCAACAGATTACCCAAGCTACGGTTGACAACTTCAGTCTGTCCATCCATCTGAGGATGATAAGGACTGCTGAATTTCAACTTTGTGCCCAACTTCTTCCACAGCTCTCGCCAGAAGTGTCCCATAAACTTGTTGTCCCTATCTGACACTATGGATGCCGGTATACCAAAATGCCGAACCACTGAAGAAAAATATAAGTCAGCAACCTTTGACAAATCAAAAGTGGTTTTGCATGGCAAGAAACACACCACCTTACTGAACCGATCCACAATCACCATAATCGAATCCAGTCCCCTTGCTGTCCGTGGCAATCCTACAACAAAGTCCATAGAAACATCTCGCCATGGTGCCTCTGGGATAGGTAAAGGCGTGTACATACCTTGGTTCGTGTCTGTCCCCTTCGACTCTTGACACAACCTGCACCTCTTCACAAAAGCCTTGACATTTCGGTCAAGACCAGGCCAATAAAACCGCTGCAGAATCAACCAGGTTGTTTTATCCCTTCCGAAGTGACCCTGGTTATGCAGTTCCTGGATGATCAACACACGAAGAGACGTATCCGGAACACATAAGCAGTTACCTCGAAACAAATATCCATGATGGAGAACGAAATCAGTTCGCTCCCCGCCTCAATTTTGGCCAAAATCTTCTTGAAGTGCTCATCCACACGAATGTCCTCCCTTACACTCTCAAAGCCGAGAGTGTACACATGCATAGCGCCAATCAACAAGCTCCGCCTACTCAAAGCATCAGCCACTCTATTCAATGTACCAGACTTGTGCTTGATGCTGAAAGTGTATTCCTGCAAGGCACTCACCCACTTCGCATGCCTTGAACTCAGTTTATGCTGACCCTGTAAGAACTTCAGCGCCTGATGGTCTGAATACAGTACAAACTCCCGCTGAATCAAGTAGTGGCGCCAATGCTGCAAGGATCTCACAATGGCGTACAATTCCAGATCATAAACCGAATAAGCCAGTTTAGCTCCTCCCAGCTTCTCACTGAAGTATGCGACTGGTCTTCCTTCCTGGTTAAGCACTGCCCCAATTCCAGTCTTCGAAGCATCACAATCCACCTCAAAAACTCTATCAAAATCAGGAAGACCCAATAAAGGAGCTTCGGTCAATCTGACTTTCAGCCCATCAAATGCCTCCTGTGCGGCATCATTCCACCCGAATCTGGCTCCCTTCAACAATTCCGTTAAAGGTGCAGCCAGCTCACTGTACCCCTTGACAAACCTGCGATAAAACCCTGCAAGACCCAAAAAGGATCTCAATTCTGTCAAGGTTGAAGGTACTGGCCATTCCACAATTGCATGCACCTTATTCCTATCTGGGAGAATCCCCTCTCCAGTCACAACGTACCCCAGAAAAATCAGTCTCCCAACCATCCAAATGCACTTCTCTGGGTTAGCAACTAACTGGTTCTCACGTAACACTGACAAAACCTGTGCCACATGGCCCACATGCTCTTCGGCTGTCCTGCTGTATATCAAAATATCATCAAAGTAGACAACCACAAATGAGCTAAGAAATGGACGTAAAACCTGGTTCATTACGCGCATGAACGTGCTCGGCGCGTTGGACAACCCGAATGGCATTACCAACCATTCATACAGCCCTTCCTTAGTCTTGAAGGCTGTCTTCCATTCATCTCCAGGCTTCATCCTTATCTGATGGTACCCACTCTTCAAATCAATCTTCGTGAAGACCTTAGCACCACTCAACTGATCAAGCATGTCGTCCAACCTCGGTATCGGGAACCTGTACTTCACAGTAATTTTGTTAACCGCGTGGCTGTCGACACACATGCGCCACGTACCATCCTTCTTCGGTACCAAAAGGGCTGGCACCGCGCACGGGCTAATGCTCTCCCGTACGAACCCCTTGTCCAAAAGTTCTTGGACCTGCCTCCTCAATTCCTCATGCTGTTGCGGTGTCATCCGATAATGAGCCTTATTCGGCAACACTGAGCCCGGAATAAGGTCAATGCCGTGCTGAATATCTCGGAGAGGTGGTAATCCGGCCGGTAGCTCCTTTGATACAACATCTCGGAATTCCTCCAAGATAGACACCAACTCCTCAGGAATCATATTTGGCCTTTGCTCCTCTTCCACGCCGAAGTCTCCTGACTTGCTCACCAAAGCAAAACAAACATCCTCTCCATCCAAACTCGCATCGAATTCTGTGCTTGGTAAACAAATTACTGTATTCTGTCCACTCACTTCCTGAAGCGGCTTCAAAATAACTTTCCTCCCATCTGGACGCAGCATATAACTGTGGGTGTACCCGTTGTATACTGCCCTGTTATCAAACTGCCACGGACGCCCCAGTATGATGTGAGTAGCATCCATTGGAACAACATCCGCCTCAATAGTTGTCTCGAAATGAGGACCAAAACACAGTGACAACTTACACCTTCGGCTGACCTGAATGTCTGCATTTCGGTTCACCCAACCGAGCTTATATGGATGTGGGTGAGGGTCTGTCTGCAACCCCAGCTTCTTCACAGCCTCCTCTGCTATCACATTCTCCCAACTGCCGGAGTCTATGATAACACGACATGTTTTGCCAGCCACAAAACATTTCGTTGTGAAGATGTCGTGCCGACGCCAATCCTCATCTGATCTCGGCGCCAGACACATTCTTCGTATCACCAAGCTCTCCCCTTGAATATGGTCCGGATCAATAACACACAGCTCATCATTAAATTCCTCATCCTCAGGGAACTCTCCTCCATTTTCGTCCTCCATATAATCCTCCATATACAACTGAGCTCGCGCCTTGGGGCATTCATTGGCATAGTGCCCCAAATTCTGACACCGATGGCACCGAATGTTAGCCCTGTTGCTGCCCACTCTCGCCTGAGAACCTGAGGTTCCACTCGACCCTGTTGGTCTTGGAGGTACTGATGCCTGCGGCCTCGCTACTGGAGGCATAAATTTGCCCCCTGAATTCTGCCCTGAACTCTGGCCCGTAGTAAAACCCCCTCTGCTCTGAAACCCCCTGTTTCTCATCAAGCTCTTTTCCACTGCCTGAGCCCTCATATGCGCATCTCCTACGCTATCAATTCGATGCACAGCCAGTGCATCTTGGATTGGCAGCCGCAAGCCATGAAGATACATGGCTATCAATCTCGGTTCAGCCTCAATCAACCGATTTCGTGCAACCAATCGATAAAATTCAGTTGTGTACTCCTCGACGCTCCGACTACCTTGCGTCAAACCATGCAACTTCGAATACAAAATCTGCTCATGGTTCGGAGGCAAAAACTCCCTGTTCATCTCCTGCTTTAGCGCTGCCCATGACGCTAATGGAGGTCTCCCATCCATATATCTACGATAGTGCTGCGCATGCCACCAAGCAGCAGCCCTATCTCTGAATCGAATTGTGACAAGCGGTACCTGCTTGTCTAAGGGCACCTCCTTCAGACGAAAAACATCATCGACCTGAAGGGTCCAATCTACATACTCGTCTGGGTTAATTCCTCCTTTAAACTCTGGAATTTCGACCCTGAAGCCTGCTTCCCACCGATTCTGATTTTCGAAATAGGGAGGTTGATCGACATACCTTGGAAGTCCAACATCAGGCCTCTGTTGCCCTCTTCGAATTGGTGGTGCCTCCAGATTTTCGAAACCCCTCTCCCTACCTCCATCAATTTCATCACGCTCCTCCACGCGAAGGGGTTGGGCACGATTCTGCACCTCCAGCCGCGCCATCATCGCCTGCATGGTTTGCATCATCTGTTGCATCACCTGGTGCTGGTCTCGCATGGCGTCTTGCATAGCATCTCTCACGGCGTCTCTCAGGGATTGATCATTGTTCTTCTGCTCCATTGGATCAAATTTCGGTTAGGGTTGATATTTGGGTTTGGAAGGAATGGATCAAGGCGGTAATGGAAGGAATGGATCAAGGCGGTAATGGAAGGAATGGATCAAGGCTCTGATACCAAGTTGATGCAGGGCGATATTCAAAACGCCTGCAACTCAAGAACGATCTAATCTGCGAGAAAAGAATTCGTCCAGGTTTGGTTCGAATCTTGACAAGAAAAGGGGAAAATTTCGAATTTTGATCACTCACAATCCGAAATTTAAAGGAAGAGCAATTGAATTTTCAATTCAATTGTTTTGAATCAGAAAAAAAAAAACATTCATCTTTATTCAAGAGGAAAAAAAAAAGGAAATCTAAAACAGCGTCTTTCTTCTCTGCCTCTGACGGCCGCCCAAAACCAACTTAAATAAGAGAAAAACCCTAACATCATAAGTTCAAAAAATTACAACTATGCCATTAAAAACGAAAACAGGCCCAAAACTCCTATCAGACGAGCCCGGATGGCCAAAATCCACAGCAGCTCATCGCCAACGGCGATGACTTTGAATCAGCAGCCCGTTTCCATGTGACCAGCCAAGTTTGGCCCAGTCCGACACAGTAGCTGACCGGAATTTGTCAAAACGAAGTCCAATTCCGTACACTCGGCCCAAACATGGAATTTCAAGCCCGTTCTGCAACCTCTTGGACCTTCGTAGATTACTTGGTGTGGTCTTCCCTGACGTGGCCTGCTGACTCTGGGTTGCTGGTACAGGAACATCCAAGGATTGGTTCGACTGACCCGAACTCTGGTCTGAACTGATGTCCTCATCACATATGAATTGCATAACCCTTCTCTAACAGTTGGCCAATACTTAGAATATTACTCTTCAAACTTGGCACATAATAAACATTGGAAATGAAATCAGGTTTACCATTCTTTTGCCAAATCATGATTTCACCTCTTCCTTTGATAGGAGCTTTGGAGAGATCCCCAAACTTCACATCACAAAACTCCCCTTCTTGCAATTCCACAAATAGCTCTTTTCTTCCACACATATGGTTTGAGGCTCCTGAGTCAAGAAACCATATATTCTTCAAGTCTCCATCTTCTTGGCATGACAAAAGAAGTGTCGGTTCTCCTTCTTGGTTGTTGGATTCAATGTTGTTGCTTTGCTTATCGTTCCAACACTCATAGCTATAGTGTCCATATTTTTGACAATAATAGCATTGAACATTGGATCTTGATTGGTTACGACCTCCAATTGATCTTCTACCTCGTCACGTCCACCTCTTCTGCCACCTCTTTCATTGTTGAAATTTGAGCTTTGGCCTCCTCCATCATTATAGCTTCTTTGACCACGGCCATGGCTTCGACCACGACCATGGTAGTTGCTTCTACCACCACGGCCACCACGATAGTTGTTGCCGTCATCTCTTTTGTTACTATAGGCCAATTGAAGCCCTTGATCTTTCTCTTTTTGGTCTTTTGCCTCCACCTTGGATTGAAGTATTTGCTTCGTATTATGTGCTTCATTTTTCTTTTGTATCTTTTGTTCATGAATTTGAAGTTTGCCCATCAACGCATTGATGGAGAGTGTATCAACATCATTAGCTTCTTCAATGGCGATAACCATATGCTCAAACCTCGGTGTCAAAGACAGAAGTATCTTCTCCACCACTCGAACATCTTCTACCTTCTCTCCATTTCTTTTCAATTGGTTTACAATAATCAATATCCGAGAGAAGTAGTCAAAGATGTTTTCCATTTCCTTCATGGTGGTGACTTCAAATTCTCCTCGCAATTGTTGAAGCCGGATTCGATTCACCTTTTCTTCTCCTTTAAAGATAGTAGAAAGAGTATCTCAAGCTTGATTTGCAGAGGTTGCTTCAGCAATTCTCTCAAATGTCACCTCATCTAAAGCATGATATAATTGGAACAAAGCTTTTTTGTCTCTTCTCCTTAAGCACCTTAAAGTATCTTTTTGTGCTTGATTGTACCCTCTTTCTTGCTCTGCTGTAGGCTTGGTGTAGCCATCTTGAACAATTTCCATAGATCTTGTGAGCCAAATAAGGACTTCATTTGGATACACCAATTCCCATAGTTCTCCTTAGTAAGCTTGGGAACTTGAATATGCACACCATCGTTGGCCATCTCCCTCAAGATTGGTCCTCTCAAAAAAAAACAAGGCTCTGATACCACTTGTTGAAAACAAGGTGGGCACACAAGGAGCTTTGATACCAGATTGATGGAAGTGGAGATACTTTCAATAAGAAAAATAACACTCTCTTATTATGGTGATGTTAGAGGGAATGCATCTTTTGAGTCTCTCTCTATTTTTCATCATCATCTCTCTTCTTCTTCCTCTTCTACATTTCATGGGCAAACACCTCCCATATTTATAAATATCTAGATGTCCTTTCATATACCACTATTTAATACATCCATAGAAAAACTAAAAGATATTTGCAGAAAATTAAGAGTCAATTATAAAATACTAAGAGTCAATTTTAAATTTCTGAACCATCTTATCTTTTCAAAATGACTCTTCCTTTCTCCCATGAAGTCTTTGGTTTTTTCAAGAGTGACTCTTCCTTTCTTCCATGAAGTCTTTGGTCTTTTCAAGAATGCATTAAAATAAGTTTAATATTCCAACATTTTTTCACTGTTATTCCTTAATTTCGTGATAATTTTTTGATTCCTGCTAGGAGATTTTCTAATTAAAAAGTAAGAAAGGATCACCGGAGTATGAGGAACCTTTAAAAAGTTCAGATCATCGCCAGCAACTCTGGCAAGACAGAGGTAAAATTTTTTCTCTTCTATTTTTTGATTTAAATTGAGAAACTGATGAAATTTTGGGAGACCAATCGGTTGGTTTACGCCAAAGTGCTTGTCGGGGAGGGGGAGTATCGCTGACGCCACTGCTGCCACTGTGGCCGGAGGCAAGGTGGCGCGTGCGAGAGGGAGAAAGAGAGAGAGAGAGGGAGCACGAGTGCAAGAGAGACTAGAGAGAGGGAGGGACTCGATAGAGGGGACGGACTAGAGAGAGATAGAGCGAGACAGAAGCAGCGGACGAGGGACGAAGAAGGAGAAAGGAGTGGCGCTCGCGTCGAGGTGGAACGAGAGGAGGGCTTCACGTGAGCCTGGAAAGGCCGACTGATTTAAGCTAATTTAAGTCAATCGGGCTTATTTTTGAAAATTAAAAATTAGATAAAAATGCTAGGATTTGATTATAAGATTCATGGAGTTTGATTAAACCTTTTCAGTTGATTCAAATTTGGATTTAGAGATGCAAAATTGAGCCCTATTTTGCTTAAGATTGTATAAAGTTTGTGTTGAAATAAAAGTAAATGATTTATGCGTCGAGGTGGAACGAGAGGAGGGCTTCACGTGAGCCTGGAAAGTGAAGAAGGCCTCAGCCTTCTTCTTATTTGGGCTTGACCCAGTGGGCCGACTGATTTAAGCTAATTTAAGTCAATCGGGCTTATTTTAGAAAATTAAAAATTAGATAAAAATGCTAGGATTTGATTATAAGATTCATGGAGTTTGATTAAATCTTTTCAGTTGATTCAAATTTGGATTTATAGATGCAAAAATTGAGCCCTATTTTGCTTAAAATCGTATAAAGTTTGTGTTGAAATAAAAGTAAATGATTTAGAAAAGTTCAAAAAAAATATGTTTATTTAAAATTATATTAATCAAATTTGTTCTTGGAACTGAACTGTTGTGATTAGCAATGAGTCTAATTTTTATAATGGTATTTAAATTGAATAACGGCCAAGGTAATTATAGGATAATTAGCCATTGAAGGTAGGAGCATTGTCATAAATATAGTTAGGTCAATCAAAATTTATAAAATTAGAAAATAATTAAATTTGGAATAAAAGTAGCTAAATAAGGGTTACTAGACATTGAATTAGAGAGGTAGAATAGTCATTTATGAATTTTAGGCTAAAGGGGTAAAATGATAATTTAATCAGTTATGGATTGTGGTGGATTAATTGATTGTTTATGCTTGATTATAGGTGATCATTAATTGATTTGATTTGCATCGAGAAAGTTATTATGTATTAGCGATCTAAAGTAGGAGTTCTACACTCTATTCTTATGTAATATGTTTTCATAACTTATATGCCTGTATGTATTATATATGTTGGTTTTCTTTGCATGATTTGGAATGAACATCATGGATTATTACGGATATATATATATATATATATATATATATATGGTGGCATGATATTTTGTTATAAATAAGTTTTGGTTTAATTTAGGATTATGGATTTTGAGTTTTTTGGTTACATCATAGTATGGTCTTGTGGAGATGGGATGGGATGGTATTTTGGAAATGGGATGGATACTGTTGTTACGTGATACTAGTTCTTGCAAGAAGGAGTTGGTACCCTCTCTTGCCTAGATTGGCGTCATTGGAGAAGGGGGTAGGCTCGAGGAAGGCTGGTGTAGAACAAAGTCATGGTATAGGATCTGACTAAAATTATTTATATGGAGCACTAGTATATAAATCAATTTGGGTAGGAGAAGTATCGATAGGTTAGTTGTTTACACGTAATACTGGCACTAGACTATGACAGTATGTACTAGCAGTAATGCCTCACGACGCATTCTTGCTAAGGAAGGGGCTCACTTGAGGGATGCCTTACATATTGTGGCAAAAGAGCCCAATAGGCATATTGCATACAAGTGAGGGTGACTTCCTTAATGATGCCATACCTACGGATGCCTAGATGGTTTAGTAATGGAAGTGGTTATTTGAATACGGTGGCTGATAGGGTTATGGTGTTTGTTATGGATATTATGGTTGGTTTGTGTTGGTTCAGTATGGTGGTGGATATTAGGTGCGTTTTTGGTGCTTTAGTATGGTTATTAATTTTCTTCGTGTTAGTGTTTGAATTATGTTGGTTTAGTTATGGGTTTGATTATTCAAAGGGTTTTGAATATTTTTGTGGTATGCACTTTATTGACTTTTTGAATGGTTATATGCAATATGATATTTTTTGTTTAAATATATTTTGAATATGTTAAATTATTTTTTTTGGCATATTCATGATGGCAGAAATTCTAAACCAAAGTTTCGAAAAGGGACCCAAGAGTGAAGCAGGAGGGCGGTATTAGTTAGTTTTGCTATATTAGACATTTTGTATGTAGCAAATGGAGTTGACATGTATAGGATTGATAATATGATATAGAATCTCTTATATTTGAGTCTTCTTTTGACTTTCGTAACAATGTTTATAATATATTTATATTGGGGTTTTGGTAGATCTTGCATGCTCTTTAGGTTTGCTCAAAGGTATGCAACCGTGCCACAGCACCAGGATCAAGGTCGTGACATGGGCACTTTAGTAGGACAGCTATTTTAATTCATGGCATATGGGAATTCTAGATCAACTTTAATTCTATTTTAATTCCATAGCATATGGGAATTAAAATATCATATCATGGCATCGCTTCTCCATGGTTTACCGGCGCTGAGGTGTGATAATATTAATTTTACGTATCTGGTCTTTCGGTAGGCAATCAGCTTTTATCAGACCTCATGTGTTAGTGTCAGGAAACCATAGAGAAGTGATGCCATGGTATGATGCCATACATGGTATACAGGAATATTTTAGAAGCAAACGCATTAAGGATAAGTACGAAGACTTTTGCGGGCATGCCTGTCATTTGTGGAACTGGATAAACAATCAAAATCTCAAAGAAGAATTGCAAGTGAGCTGACATTGTGCACAGATACGATGACCTTAATTATCTAGAGTTCATGTAGAAAATTCTTGCTCGGAGGACTTCTGTTCTGCTTCGCCTTTTAGAATTCTCGTGTTAAAATGAACTTAAACGTTGTACCTTTGAAATCCATGGGAAAAAAATGATAACAAAAAGCATATTGATCTATCATGCGTTATTTATTCATGAAATTAAAATAAGCCTTGCAATTGCTTCTCTTGAGAAAAATGGTGTTGTGCATCGAAACTTCATTAAAATTAGAAAAGAAGACAAAGCGAGAGTAAGAAGAGGGTGACGAGAAAAGGTGAACGACTTTGGGTTCTCCCACCTGAGAAAAATCATCCATACAATTTTCATGTCTTCATAATTCAAAGACAGTCTAAAAAAAGAATTTGAGCAAATTAATATCTCTAGCCTGAGACCTTTTTCGATGACCTGACCTCTCTCCAGTGACTAACCAGTGAGCGTCTAAGGTATCTAAGCTCCATGCTTCATCCCTAGAACCCTTGATCTGAGAGTTATGAGATCAAGGTGGGAGAGAGTGTTAGTGTGTGCCTTAGATCCAATTGGATAAGATGTTAGTTTGTACACATTTCTTTATGAATGCAAATCAAATTTATTGGTTTCTTTATCTATCCAGGTATTTTTCATATATATATTAGATATATTTTACCTGTGAGATAAAGTCCAAAAGAATGCGAACTGTGCATATGGAATTTGTAATAGAGATTACAAATTGTGAGATCCAAAATTACATATTATGGTTCGATTCTTTAAACTTCCTAGTCGATGCGTAGACAGGATTGGACACTGTCGAACGCCGTTGAGACTAGCACACATTGCATATCTTCACCCTTGTGGTGTGCAGCTGATCTTGCAAGCTGAAGTATGAAGATACTTGGATATGGTGTGTGGATATTCGTTATTGTAACGATACATTGGATGACCCGCACAGAGATCCCATATGGATATTCTATATAGTGTCGATGGTTGATCTTTGATGACGGTGGTGCGAGTGATCCTTTGACTTAAGATCTTCATTGCACCTTAAGTGTGGAATATCATGCTTTGACGACATGCAAACGTCGCTCTAGCCACGGGTGGCAAATATGGTGTCGATTGGGTATGATATGAAGCACATGAAGGTGGTGTTTGATCAAGACAGGATTCGTCTCCCTTGATAGAAATGGTTATATCCCACGGCCACTTGATGGATTAAATTGACTGTTAAATCCTTGCAAGGTTGAGTTGGAATTCGAAATGGTTTCGAAGTTCTAATGAGTCAATTTTTCTGAGATCAAGTAAACAAAGATCAATTATATGGTTGACACATTCCATACCACTGATTGATCTGGGATATGTGACGAAGGGATTGAATCGTACGGTAACCATTCATGGACAGGTGTTGATGACCACGTCAACAAACCCTTAACACTTGGGTGGTCATGATGCTTTGCTAGAGGCCACTCATGATCTATAATCATGGATTCTTTGACTTAATCAAAGAGTTGATTTGGTTAAAGAATTGACTTGGACAAGGTGTTGATCAAGTCATCCTTAGGGTCAATATTAGGGACATGATTATTACCAACGTGTCAAGGGACCTAATGGGTCACACGCATTAAGAAGATTTTGGATGAAGTTAAAATGGGAATTAAGTTGGACTTAATTCAAATCAGATAATCAATAAATTAGGATTGGGTTTGACTCAATCTTAATGAGAGAACATGAAATTGATGAATAGGATTCATTATAGAGAAAAGAATTTTTTGTTCAAAAGAGAGACCTTTTGTACATGAGATGTACATATGAAATCCATTAATTAGGCTTGATCCATGTGATGGATGGCTTAGATTAATTGAGATTAATAATATGGTATTTAATTGGGTCCATATGATGGCATGATTTGATTCATGGAAACCCAATTAAACCGAGGGCTGAGATTGTGCCACGTGGAGGATGGATCCATGCCCATGTGATGGACATGACCCATCTCCACGTCATGGAGGAGTGAACCCCATGATTGGGGCATTCTCATGAAGCCAAATTCAAGGTTGCGACGTTGGTTTCATGGGATAACCAATTTCCTAATTTTTAGGGATGTGGTTTGGTGGTTGTAATCTTAACATTATCATGATAGCAAATATCCTAAATTTGTTAGGATAAATCAACTTGATAAGGTTGAATGGTTAGGTGGTTGTGATAAAATTCTTTTTTTATGGAACCACACAACCTCCTTTTCATGTATAAAAGGGAGAGAAATACCCCTTCAAGAAAAAAAAAAATGAACTCCTCTCTTCTCTCTCTCTTGGATGCCTAACACCTCCTTTCTCTCTCTAAAACGTCCTTTCTCTCTCTAAGATGTCTCTTTCTCTCTCTTGATTGATCAAGATTTGATCTTGATCAAGAAATCCTTTTTGATTTGGAAATTCAAT
Source organism: Calamus simplicifolius (assembly GCA_900491605.1). Classification (NCBI taxonomy): domain Eukaryota; kingdom Viridiplantae; phylum Streptophyta; class Magnoliopsida; order Arecales; family Arecaceae; genus Calamus; species Calamus simplicifolius. The sequence continues at coordinate 381,386 of UESW01005039.1, read as the reverse complement.
AGAAAAGAAAAGAGGCGCTAGCACCCTCGCAAGAAGGTTATCATCCAATCCTGAGAGGACATCATCCAAAGATCTTCGTGTAGATCACCATTAGAGGCCGGACGTATGGACGGCTAGTGGTAAATCGTTTACCGGCTTCATCGGGCATCATCCCCAATAAAGAACACAGGTATGATCTATTAAAATAATCATGTGTTATTTCTTGTTAACTGAATCTGTTCCCTGAGGATCTTGGGCTTTGGGAATTAAATTCATATTTATTTTTATTTTCTGCTGTGTGTTATATGAATTTGATTCATATATATCATAAAATTTCCAACAGTGGTATCAGAGCCACCTCAGGCTTCAAATTCAGTTAATTTGATAGATTACCTGAGTTCTAGTTTTTATACATAGATCTAAATTTTACATGCGATGTAAAATATAAATATTGCCATATGATGAAGATTAAATATTTAATAAGTTTAGTATATGATAATAAACATAAATTATTTAGATTTGATCATGTTAAAAATTAAAAATTATGATTTATGTGTGACATAATCATAAAGGCTGAAATTTAACATATCATGTTTAGAATTTAATTTTGACATGATAAATAATATGATTAAAATCTGAAATAATTATATTGATGAAGATTAAATATTTAATAAGTTTATTATATGATAATAAACGTGAATTATTTAGATTTGATCATGTTAAAAATTAAAAATTATGATTTATGTGTGACATAATCATAAAGGCTGAAATTTAACATATCATGTTTAGAATTTAATTTTGACATGATAAATAACATGATTAAAATCTGAAATAATTATATTAATGAAAATTAAATATTTAATAAGTTTATTATATGATAATAAACATGAATTATTTAGATTTGATCATGTTAAAAATTAAAATTATGATTTATGTATGACATAATCATAAAGGCTGAAATTTAACATATCATGTTTAGAATTTAATTTTGACATGATAAATAACGTGATTAAAGTCTAAAATAATTATATCATGATAACATGATAATCAAGATTAAAATTAAAATTTTAAATTTTGACATGTTATCATGTTAGGGATGTTATGATAGAGACCAATTAGGATTTTCATGTGATGAAAACAAATTTATCATAACAGATAATGATAAGACAAATATATAAAATAAATTATTATAAAATATTTGACACTTATCATAAATCCCTAAAGATCACTATCTTATCTTATCATAATGTGTAATAGATGATAAGGTTTAAGAAAAATTAGATTTAACCATATCATTGTTTGATCCTATGATTCCATAATTGATCAAATCAATTGGGCTTAACTACAATGGTGTCTAGAAAGGTGCGATCATGGTTTTTAATTGCTCCGTTCACTGCCTGGAAAACCCATTCAATGGGATCGAAGGGTATGCTAAATAGGACCCCATTGATCAGCTGATCTGGCCATTGTTAAGGAAAGCTCTTAATTGATTAGATCAATTAAGGTTAATCAGGATGGTAGCAATTGATTTGGTCACATGATTAGGGTTCCCATATTAGATAGTGATCAGGATCCTAATTTGATTAGGAGTCCCAATCATAAGATTGGATCTTATGAAATTTAGGTTAATTGAAATTAATCTAAAATTCACATATAGGATATGTAACCTAGCATGATACAAATGTTGTACATGCATGATGGGACCTAAATGCGCTAAATCCCCCACGAATATTAAGTCATTAGCCTTCCATTGTTCACATGATACAAAATCATTAGGGCATGAGATTTGTTGTGCCATAGCCAAGATCAAGTGAACCTATGAGGAGTTGATTGGGGAACAATGGGTTGACTTAACTAGGTTAGCTGGCATAATTGGCCATAGTCAGGGTCAGTCTAATCTAGAGGCAATGTTTAGGGTGATCACATCAGATGTGATTGACAAGGCAATGTCCCCTAAATGATCTAGGAGTCACATTTGATGTGATTGATACAAATCTACCTAATTTGGCTTACTAAGATTTGTTGTGCCATAGCCAAGGTCAAGGTAAGTCAATTTGAGGGTCCTAGCCCACTAGAAAATTATTTGATAATTTTTGAGATTAATAGAGAGGGCTATTGAGCTCGATAAAATAGTGGGAAATCGATTTAATTAAATTTTTTAAAATTACCATATTAAATCGATGATTTGCATTCATAATAATTGACTCGTTCTATTTTTTTATAGTTGTAAGAGACACCATGAGTGTGAACATTAACCTTAGAGGTATCCTAGAATCCAACAAGCTAACCGGACCTAATTTTCTGATTGCTAAGGAATATCAAGATCGTTCTAAGATCTGAGAAAATCCTATATGTCCTTGATGAGGCAGCACCAGAGGTCCCACCTGCGGATGCTTCAAATGAAGTTTTTCTGGCATACAATCGGCATAGAGATGCTGAAGAGATGGCCACATGCTTGATGTTGGCATCATGTCACCAGATCTTCAAAAACAGCATGAGCATTTAAATGCTCATGAGATTTTGATGCACCTGCAAGAGTTGTTTGGTGCACAATCTCGCTATGAGAGGTTTCAAACCTCCTAAGAGCTGTTTCAGTGCAAAATCACTGAGGGTTCATCAATGGGTGAACACGTGCTGAAAATGATCAATTTGATTGAGAAGTTAGCGCGATTGGGTTTCGTAATGGACCATGAACTGAGTATCGACTTGGTTTTACAGTCATTGCCTCCTAGCTATTCGCATTTTGTGTTGAATTTCAACATGAACAGACTTGAGGCTACATTGCCAGAGCTTGCAAATATGCTGACTAATGCTGAGCCTAGCATCAAAAAGGATAAAGGGCAATTGATGGTTGTAGAATCTTCAGGCACTCAGAAGAAGCGTCTGAAGAAGAATAAGGCCCAAAAGGCCAAGACAACCAAGCGAACAGCCAAAGGAGAAGAATATAGCTAAGCATACTGATGCAGCATTCATAATTGAGATGTGTGATTCTACGCACTGGGAAATGGAAATGGAGCAAAGGTTGCTGCATTAGCTGTAGGAATTTGCTTTTTATCTTTGCCCACAGGGCTTGAAATAGAACTTAGTAATTGTTACTTTGTGCCGAACATAACAAAGAATATCATATCCGTTTCATGTTTAGTAATGAATGGTATTCTTTTGAAATTGGAAATAATGGTATTTCTATTTTTCAGAACAAAATGTTCTTTGGTTCTGCTGAATTGTTCAACGGAATTTATGTTCTTAATCTTCAAGCCCCTATTCTCAATATTGAATCAAAAAGATTAAAATCAAATAATTCTAGGGATTCATACCTATGGCATTGTCGTTTAGGCCATATAAATGAAACTCGTTTAACGAAGTTACATAAAGATGGATACTTGGGCTCATTCGATTGGAATCGTTTGAGGAATGTGAGTCATGCTTACTTGGCAAGATGACCAAGTCACCTTTTACTGGAAAAGGCGAGCGAGCAACTGAATGTTTGGGTTTAGTACATTCGGATGTATGTGGACCCATCAACATTCAAGCCATAGGAGGTTTTTCTTATTTCATCACGTTCATAGATGACCATAGTAGATATGGTTATGTATATCTGATGAAGCACAAATCTGAAGCCTTTGAAAAGTTCAAAGAATTTAGATGTGAAGTAGAAAAACAAAATGACAAGAGTATTAAGATACTTCGATCAGATCGAGGTGGTGAATACTTAAGCCATGAGTTCATAGATTATTTGAAGGAGAAGGGATGGAGTTCCAATCGATCAACTCCACTCCTATGAGGGTATGGAAAGAAACCATCCCTTAATCATTTAAGGGTTTGGGGCTGTTACCATATGTGAAGCGTAATGAATCAGACAAGCTAGAATAGATCTATAAAAATATCCCCACAAAAGGAAACTCCACCAAATTCTTTATGCCCCTTTCTAGAGAATGAGATTCTAAAGGAGTAATGGGAGAATAAGATAGAACTCTAGAAGCTCAAGAACCACATAAGGACCCATACCCCCCATACCAGTGATGACAGGAGACTCAGCCACATTCAGGCAGACATATGAAAGAGCAACATGAGGTTCACAAGTACACAGGCTGACGGATCTAGTAGAGTGCATCCCTAGAAATAATGCATTTGCTTATAGATGTGATAAGTTCAAGATGCATGCCTACCATGTCACCCTACAAGGAGTGCAATGTCTAATATTGACTCTGAGAGATGGCTTGAGGCCATGAAATCTGAGATGGACTCCATGTATGACAACCAGGTATGGACCTTGGTTGATCCACCTGAAGGGGTAAAACCCATTGGGTGCAAATGGGTTTTCAAGAAGAAGACCGACATGGATGGTAATGTGATTACCATAAGGCAATGCTAGTTGCAAAAGGTTACAAGCAAAGACAATGTGTTGACTTTGATGAAACCTTTTCACCTGTAGCCATGCATAAGTCCATAAGGATTTTGCTTGCAATAGCAGCATATTTTGACTATGAGATCTGGCAGATGGATGTCAAGACTGCCTTCCTAAATGGAAATTTAGAGGAGGATGTGTATATGACACAACCAGAGGGTTTTGAATCCATAGATCCTAAGAAAGTGTGCAAGCTACAAAGGTCTATTTATGGACTTAAGCAAGCCTCTAGAAGTTGGAACATCCGATTTGATGTGACAATCAAAGAGTTTGATTTTATCAAAAACGAGGATGATCCATGTGTGTACAAGAAGGTTAGTGGGAGTGATATTGTTTTCTTGATATTATATGGATGACATATTATTAATAGGAAACAATGTATCCTTCCTTAAAGAAGTGAAGGATTGGTTGTCAGTAAATTCTCCATGAAGGATTTGGGAGAAGCAGCCTATATACTTGGTATAAAGATCTATAGAGATAGATCTAGAAGGTTGCTTGGATTGACCCAATCCACGTACATAGAGAAGATGCTAAAGCGGTTTAGCATGGAGGAATCCAAGAAGGGATTCCTGCCAATGTCGCATGGTGTACATCTCTCCAAGGACATGAGTCCTAAGACCCAAGAAGAAAGAGAGTACATGGATAGGATACCATACGCATCAACAATTGGATCCATTATGTATGCGATGCTATGTACGAGGCCTGATGTTTCTTATGCCTTGAGTATCACGAGTAGATATCAAGCAAATCCTGATGAGAAACATTGGATGGCAGTCAAGAATATCCTTAAGTACTTGCGAAGAACTAAGGATATGTTCTTGGTTTATGGAGGACCCAATCTTATAGTTCGAGGTTACATGGATTCTAGTTTTCAGTTTGATGGAGATGATTATAAATCACAATCAGGCTATGTGTTCACACTCAATGGTGGTGCAGTCAGCTGGAAGAGTTCCAAGCAGGAGACGACCGCCGACTCTACAACTGAAGCCGAGTACATTGCAGCATCAGATGCAGCTAAAGAAGCAGTTTGGATCAAAAAGTTTATCACTGAACTTGGAGTGGTTCCAAGCATTGTTAATCCAATATTCTTGTATTGTGATAACAATGGAGCTATTGCGCAAGCCAAGGAGCCAAGGTCTCGTCAGAGGTCCAAACATGTACTTAGAAGATATCATGTAATTAGAGAAATCATTGGACGAAATGATATAAAAATAGAACGAGTCCCCACGGATGACAATATTGCCGATCCGTTCACTAAAGTCCTGCCGCAGCAGAAGCATGATAGTCATGCTGAGTCACTTGGTATTAGATACATGGGTGATTGGCTCTAGTGCAAGTGGAAGATTGTTAGGGTGTGCCCTAATCCAATTGGATAAGATGCTAGTTTGTACACATTTCTTTATGAATGCAAATCAAATTTATTGGTTTCTTTATCTATCCAGGTATTTTTATATATATATTAGATATATTTTACCTGTGAGATAAAGTCCAAAAGAATGCAAACTGTGCATATGGAATTTGTAATAGAGATTACAAATTGTGAGAACCAAAATTGCACATTATGGTTCGATTCTTTAAACTTCCCTAGTCGATGCGTAGACAGGATTGGACACTGTCGAACGCCGTTGAGACTAGCACACATTGCATATCTTCACCTTTATGGTGTGCAGCTGATCTTGCAAGCTGAAGTATGAAGATACTTGGATATGTGTGTGGATGTTCGTTATTGTAACGATACATTGGATGACCAGCACAGAGATCCCATATGGATATTCTATATAGTGTCGATGGTTGATCTTTGATGACGGTGGTGCGAGTGATCCTTTGACTTGAGATCTTCATTGCACCTTATGTGTGGAATATCATGCTTTGACGACATGCAAACGTCGCTCTAGCCACGGGTGGCAAATATGGTGTCGATTGGGTATGATATGAAGCACATGAAGGTGTTGTTTGATCAAGACAGGATTCATCTCCCTTGATAGAAAGGGTTATATCCCACGGCCACTTGATGGATTAAATTGACTGTTAAATCCTTGCAAGGTTGAGTTGGAATTCGAAATGGTTTCGAAGTTCTAATGAGTCAATTTTTCTGAGATCAAGTAAACAAAGATCAATTATATGGTTGACACATTCCATACCATTGATTGATCTGGGATATGTGACGAAGGGATTGAATCGTACGGTAACCGTTCATGGACAGGTGTTGATGACCACGTCAACAAACCCTTAACACTTGGGTGGTCATGATGCTTTGCTAGAGGCCGCTCATGATCTATAATCATGGATTCTTTGACTTAATCAAAGAGTTGATTTGGTTAAAGAATTGACTTGGACAAGGTGTTGATCAAGTCATCCTTAGGGTCAATATTAGGGACATGATTATTACCAACGTGTCAAGGGACCTAATGGGTCACACGCATTAAGAAGATTTTGGATGAAGTTAAAATGGGAATTAAGTTGGACTTAATTCAAATCAGATAACCAATAAATTAGGATTAGGTTTGACTCAATCTTAATGAGAGAACATGAAATTGATGAATAGGATTCATTATAGAGAAAAGAATTTTTTGTTCAAAAGAGAGACCTTTTGTACATGAGATGTACATATGAAATCCATTAATTAGGATTGATCCATGTGATGGATGGCTTAGATTAATTGAGATTAATAATATGGTATTTAATTGGGTCCATATGATGGCATGATTTGATTCATGGAAACCCAATTAAACCGAGGGCTGAGATCGTGCCACGTGGAGGATGGATCCATGCCCATGTGATGGACATGACCCATCTCCACGTCATGGAGGAGTGAACCCCATGATTTGGGGCGTTCTCATGAAGCCAAATTCAAGGTTGCGACGTTGGTTTCATGGGATAACCAATTTCCTAATTTTTAGGGATGTGGTTTGGTGGTTGTAATCTTAACATTATCATGATAGAAAATATCCTAAATTTGTTAGGATAATTGTTATCAACTTGATAAGGTTGAATGGTTCGGTGGTTGTGATAAAATCCTTTTTTTTGGAACAACACAACCTCCTTTTCATGTATAAAAGGGAGAGAAATACCCCCTTCGAGAAAAAAAAAAACCGAACTCCTCTCTTCTCTCTCTTGGATGCCTAACACCTCCTTTCTCTCTCTAAAATGTCCTTTCTCTCTCTAGGATGTCCCTTTCTCTCTCTTGATTGATCAAGATTTGATCTTGATCAAGAAATCCTTTTTTGATTTGGAAATTCAATAGAAAAGAAAAGAGGCGCTAGCACCCCTCGCAAGAAGGTTATCATCCAATCCTGAGAGGACATCATCCAAAGATCTTCGCGTGGATCTCCATTAGAGGCCGGACGCATGGACGGCTAGTGGTAAATCGTTTACCGGCTTCATCGGGTATCATCCCCAATAAAGAACACAGGTATGATCTATTAAAATAATCATGTGTTATTTCTTGTTAACTGAATCTGTTCCCTGAGGATCTTGGGCTTTGGGAATTAAATTCGTATTTATTTTCATTTTCCGCTACATGTTATATGAATTTGATTCATATATAACATACGAAATTCCCAACAGAGAGGTGCCTAGTCCAAGGAGACTCGGTCTCTGCGAAAAAAGGGTCATGGCCTTCTTCAAAGGTAGGAACACAGAGCGATCAGGACGATCGTTAAGGTTCCAAAGGTGCCCTCCTTAGACCAGGGCGAACACTCTGCCATTAGAGGCAAGCCTGGTAGACTCGAGCCATCCTATCCTAGTTATTGATTCTCAGAAGCCTTGAGCTAGCCTCTTAGCATGTTTTGACCTACCTTTACAAATAATTAAATGCTTCACCTAACAAAAAAATATAAAAAAATAATTTTTTTGATAAAATCATTAGTGCTATAAAAATGGCTTTATTATACCATTGATTTTTGCATATTTAAATCGGTTTTAATACTATTTGTAACCTGCCAAGCTCATCTGCTAATGCTAGTCTAATTAACTAGCTGATCGAATCCATATGGCCATAAGTACTTGAATGTAAATTAATTGATAGCAAATAAATTTAAGTTATAACTCTTCAAACCATTTTTTTTCATGTGAGGTGAGACAATGTATGCAGGCATTATAATCTTTCCTCCTTTCATATGATAAGGACTATGCATTCGGGTTATTACAATAGTTGCCATGATTTCATGTGTTAATGGGCAAAAATAACAAACATCACTTAGGCATTTAATGATTAAAAGAAAATATAGTCTGAAACTGATTTCATAAGCATGCCGCCCGATGTTTGAAATCTTTTTAAAATGGAATGTCACACCCAAATGGAATTTTAATCAATCATGAATGTCTCACACAACTATCGATCGAGCAAAGAAATTGATTTTATGACTATTAGACTAAGCCTACAAATAGGCTTTAGGTCCAAGGCCTAATATATATCCTTTCTTTCACAAAGTTTCTTTGTTCAAATATTTTGAGTATCTAAGTTGTTGGACATTTGAAGAAGCTTCTAAATAGTGAAAGAAGGTTTGGATCAAACTATGTATCTTAAGAATAATTCACTTAAAATATGTACGATGCGATAAAAATTAGTCTTTAGAGTAATATTTAACGTGCCTTGATTCAGTCTTATTCTTTTTTATCCTATTTTAAAACTTATTATCGTAGTTTATTTTTTATTTTTTTACAAAGATTTCTAGAAACTTTTGGGCTTTGCATCCAATAGTTCAAGGTCTAATTTTTCTTCACCAGAAATTGCTAGAAAATTCACTTTAAATTACCATTATTGCACATCTAAAAAAATATCCTGCTTTGAATTAGTGCAAATTTGAATATCATTTTTTCTACTTTAAAAATAATACTAGAAATTTTTTGTTAAAAATTTATGTTCTACACTAAAGCACATGCACAACTACTTTTTGCTTGAAAAAATAGTTAAAAAAAAAACAAATTCAGTTTTAATATCATAAAAAAATTATTTTTTCAAAATTTGATCTTTTATATTCTTTGAAAACTATGCAGAATGTATTTTTGATTTTTAAAACCACTTTTTAACTGCTTTAAAATTCATGCAATTTTTTTTAAAAAAATTATCCTAGCTTTGATATGTGTGCAAAAACAGAAAGTTAAAATTTGAATTTATTTGCTGCTGCTTTAATTGTAGAGTTAAAATTTTCAATTTTGAAATTAAAAATTTAGTTTTAAAATTCCAAAAAACTCAAAACATTTTAAAATTCTAATTGAATTTTAAATTTTTTGAATTAAGTTTCTTTAGTGGTTAGTATTCTTTGTTGCAATAAATTTTTAGATTTAAATTACTGCATTAAAATTTAAATTAAAAAATCAAAAAATTATTTGAAAGCCATATTTTAAAAAATATAACTCAAACTATAAGGCTAAATCCTGAAGTTGGTATTGTATAGAATCAACTAAATAACTCATCTCATATAAAATGGGGAGCTTCTAAATACACCAAAAAAATTACTCTCCACACCCATACTTTAAAAAAATACCCAATTTGCCCCATTACATAATGATCGTTATACCCTCAAAAAAAATTTTCACACTCCATCCTGAACAAACCCCTCTTCCATCCATAAGGGCCGAATAAAGGGCCTCTGTTCGGCCCTGTTGGCCAAACAGAGAAGCCAAACATGATAAATTTAAAAAATGATGAAAAAAGGAAAGCGGATGGAAAAGGATGGTTGGGCCTTTTTGGGACGATAAGGTTGGTGAGGGAAGGATGGAGGAGGGGTCTGATTTGTTTTTTTTTAATTACTATCATTTTTTTGTCTCTTGTCCAGTGGGAAGTTGCTACCGTCGCTCGCTACCAGAGAGGAAACTGCCGCCGTTGCTAGTCAGGGAAGGAGAAGAAAGAGAAAGAAGGAAGGGAGGAGGGGAGCGGCCGAATGGAGTGAGGGAGAGGGATAGTTTAGGATTTTTTTTGGATGTAGAGAGAAAATTGCTTTCCACACCTCCGAATTTAAAATTTTTTAAAAATTTGAGGGTATGGAGAGCAATTTTTGCGGTGTATTTAGAAGCTCCCTATAAAATGGCTTTTAATGACCTTAGTGGCATCAAACCAAAAGAAAATTAATAGTCCTTCTTTAGTAGATGATAAAGCCAAGTGAGATACTAACTACTTTAGGATTACTTTCAGTAATAAAATTTTCTAATCTTAAACCATCTTCCAAAATTCGGTTCTCAACCAAGTCCCTCTAGCTGAAATCGGTTGAGACAGCATCTTCTACTTCAAACATAAAAACTCCTAAAAAATAAATTTTCATTGTAAACATAGAATACTTAGTGCCCTTTTTTATAGTTTTTATGATACTTACCTTCCTAATAAAACTGCTAAAGAAATATGAAATGCCCTTAAGGTTAGGTATAAGATGGATGATATCGATCTATACCAATTCACCATATCAAAGTTTCGAAAGTATACAATGATAGAATTTAAAGCCATAGGTATCCAAATCCATGAATTTCAAGACCTCCTTCGAAAGACTAAGTTGGCTGGATGTAAGTTCTCTAAGAGCTATAAGTTCCAAGTCTTAGTTGACTCCCTTCCTCCATCCTAGTCAAAACTTTTCATGAGAGCTAAGTTATAAGCAAAGCTTCTTAATCCTGACAGATGTTATCAACTCAGTTCGGATTAAAGAAGAAGTAAAGGTCTGATTTTAGACCCAAAATAAATCTAAGTTAGGTTAAAATTCTTTCAATCCTTCCATATCAAACCTAAGGGGAAGGAACTTCAAAAAATAGAACCTACAAAATAGATCCAACCATTCTTCCAGATCTTCTCAAAACCAACCAAATCAAACCTGACCAAATTAGAAGCTAAAGAAGGAGATTTTCTGCTGCATGTGAGAGGACCAACCATGTGGCAAAGGATTATGGTGGAGGAGAAAGATGGCCATAGTAGAGATATGGTGGTAGTGATCATAGCACTGATGGTATATGGTGGAGGTATGATGGTGATAGTGAGGATAGTGGATGATGGTGATATGGTGGTGGTGACGATTATAGCAGCGGTGGTGATGGATGATAAAGGGTGCTTGGTGGTATAAGTAATGGGCAATGAAGATATGCTGCAGAAAATATAGAGAAAATAATGCTTTATTTTGAAAAAAATAATAAATAACAATTCGAAGATATTTTCCAACCATGTTGTATATTTAGAAAACAAGAAAACATAGTTTTAAATTTTATTTTTTTAAAAAAATTGAACACAAAATCCTATTTTTTGTTCTCTATTAAAAAGTTTTTAAAAAATACTCTCCGCTATAGAAAGCCCTCAAGTTTTCACTTTGTGGCTACTTTTCGCATGTTGACTTTTAGTGTCTATTTGGATAAAGCTAACAAGTGCAAGGGAAGGGAAAAGAATAATAAATTTTTTGTTTGGAAGAAAGAAGAAATTAAAAAAAAAAAAAAGGAGAATAGGAGTTACTCATTTTTCTCTATTCTTTCTCAAAAATTAAAATTTTTTTCCTTCTTATTGAAGATAAAGAGAGAAAGAAATGTTTTATTTTATTTTTATTTTTTAAATTTAAATTAGATCAATGCCGGAGCATTGCATGGGCATATACCTGGTTATAGTAATTTTTAAGTAGCATATGAGCGGCCTGAAGACTATCCAACCATCTCGGTCGAGTCCCCCAATCCCCTAATCATAGTTGGATGGCTCATGGCTCCAATCAGTTGTCTCCAACCTCCTTGACAAAGTAAGTCTCAAGTCCTAAAAAAAAAGAGACCAGACTAGGCCCAATCAAGACAGGACTATGTTAGGCATGGGTCAATCAACCCGTCTGCACCCATGTCGCTATGTCCTTTAGGGTTGCCATTGAATATAATATGAGGCTCGCTATGTCCTTTGGGTTGTTCTAGCATGTTGTTCGAAGAATGGCATTTTCAGTGGCTAAGGTTCCATAGTGATAAACTTGATTTATGAAAGCTGCCTTGTTTAATAATAGCTCATCAAAGTTTGATTTGTTCTTGGAAAGCAACGCTTTTTATATATTACTATTTTTATATTAGATAAAATGAAATCAATATCATTAATATCAGGATTAAATAGCTGGAGCAAGGAAGTTGTCAATTGGATAATAAATAGTAAATTTCTCAAAATTCTTTTAGACTTTTTAAGTGTAAAAGAAATATAAAAATTAAAGTATGTGCCAGGCATAAAGTAGAAGAATAAACAAGTCTAATTTTCACTGCATGAGGCCATAAATGAATTCATTGAGCTTTAATTCTATAATCTCCAATGATGGACTTGTTAATTTCTCCCATCCCTCCCCAATTATCTTCCTCCCCTCCAAACCATGGAGTATCCGATCACTGCAGCGATGCAAACTCTCTTATCCCCACCATCATTGACAAAGGCCATCGGTAGCCTCGTTGGAAAGATCACTGATGAGTTCGCTGGAGTCAATGTGATGGGTGTATGTGCTAAGCAATTGGGGACAAGGGATTGCCCCAATCTTGACGACTCTCGAGGTGCTCAACAACTCGATATGCCTGGGCCTTGGAAGTGACACAGCAACTCAAGGAGGACATAGCGATGATCGCCGCCATGGATGGAATCAAAGGTTTGTTTGTGGTTGGATGGTTTTGAACACTCTATCTCTTGTTGCCATAAGCTTTCCTATTATTTCTTTTTATTTTTTAAAAAAAAAAAAATAATAATTACTAAACATGTTTCTATTGTTAGGTCTATAAAAAATAAAAATAAAAATTTTATTTTTATTTTTAAAAAAAGATACCATGGCAATGCTAAATACAGTCATAGTTAAAGTTTGATTCAATCCAAAATATAGCTAATGTAATTCAGACCTAAATCAATATGGTTAGAAATTTTGAATTAAATCTCTATTGATCTTCTTTTCTCCAAAACACATTTCCCAATCTAGTTGATGAATCTTGACCTAAATTAGTCTCCTTGACCTAAATTAGTCTCTTTTCCTTTCATTTTGTTATATTGAAACATTTGATTTTTTTAATAAATTAATTTTTTTACAATGTTTCTAAGTTTATCATTAGTCTATTCTTTAAAATTATGGCCAGACTCTTGTACAGTATAAAAAATATATTATCCAAAAAATTTATTGAAGTAGGCAATCCTTTAATTATATTTGAAATGTTTGAGTATTTTTTTTAATCAACTATTATATGTTTCATTATAGAAAGATTGTTGGATTTCTAATTTTCAATTATAGATCTAATTTTTTTCTTTCTAATTCCAATGTGGACCTAGATATTTTTTATTAGATTTAAGTCATTCAATTGATTCCAATCAAACTTTTTTTTTTGTTACAAGCGGGCGATCACACCACTCTGGGGTGAGTCAACCCCGAAATATCGGAATACAAAATTTGCTCCAAAATAACCGGATAAGGGTCACCAGGGTGCCATTCCCACTGATCAGAATGGCGAGCTGCAGCCGAGGCAACCCAATCAGCTGCAGCGTTAGCTTCTCTGTAGACATGTCGAATCAAAGGATCATAGCTGGACTGAAGCATATCCCATATATCACTAATCAAAGGGTTGTAGGAGGGACAAAGATCAGGAGCCCGTCGAATCCACCGAATGACCGTAATAGAATCTCCCTCAATAACCACCCGGCACGAACGCAAGATGCGAACAACGTAGATTATGCCAGCCCACGCAGCCTGCAATTCTGCCATGGGAACCAAAATGTCAAGAGAACCATGCCGCCAGCCGCTAGCAGCTCACCCTCAGGCCCCCTGATAATAAATCCAGATCCAGCAATGCGATCCGTTACAGAACCATCAAAATTTCACTTTGACATAACCAGGTGATGGGGCTCCCAGGCAATAAAGACCGTAGTACGGTGCGCTGCCGAAGCAGCAGGGGAGTCCCAGATGCCCAGTCTGTCAGAGTGACTATCCAAATCAGAGCGAAGATATTCCGTAGCAAGGAAGCTGGCAGTGCAGATAATAGTCTGTGTCGAGGCCGTACCCTCAGCGAAGACGATCTGATCACGGGTCAGCCATATCTGATAAGCCAAATAAGCTAGATACACACCCTGGAAGCATCGGCCGCTCTGGACAGCTGTGTGAACAGCATGCAATAGAACCCGTCGGCCGGGTCCCTCCTCCGTCGTCCAAGGACTGTATCGAAGATGCAACCAAATCTGGGAGGCATAGGAATAGGTAAATAGGGCATGCTCAACTGTCTCATCCTGGAGCCCACATATCGGAGAGGCTAATGTTGAGGCCGCGCCCAGCCAGAAGGGAACAGGTAGGAAGGCGATCCTACCTTAGTTTCATAAAAAAGCTGGATCCTGGGGTGACAGGGCAAGCGCCAGATCCAAGCCACATCATCGAGACCCGCAGACCGAGGGCAGATGCAATCAATCAGATCTCTAGTGAAGCACGAGGAAGGCAGGAGCCACGCCAGACTCTGGTATCAGAAGCTGCAGAGGAGACAAGCGGGGTAGCAAGGATCCTTTGCACTAGCTCACCTCCAAAAAACCGTGACACCGTGGGAACATGCCAAGCATTAGAGTGCTGGCTAATCAGAGCAGAAACAGACATCAAAGGTCCAACCTCAGAGCTTAGGAATGTCGGCCACCGCGCAAACGGAAGGTCCGCTATTCAGGTGTCATGAGTAACATTTATAGATCTCCCATCCCCAACCATACAATGAATGTCAGACATAATAGTGGGGGCAACCTGGCAAATAGCTCTCCACATGAAGGAACAACCACGTGGGATACGGGAGATCGTCTCAGAAGTCCAGCCTCCATATCTGCCACGCATAACAGAGCTCCAAAAGCAATGAGGTTCCAGGAGGAATCTGGTGGCATGCCGAGCAATAAGGACCTGTCTGCGGACCACCAAAGACTGAATCCCCAAGCTGCCCTCACGAATAGGCAAACAAACCATCTCCCAAGACAGAAGATGAAGGCCATGACCTCCCTGCGTCGATCCCCATAAGAATGCACGAAACCGACTCTATCCGTCGAAGGCAAGAGATGGGGATCAGAGCATTGGACAAAGTGTACAGAGGGAGTGAGGTAAGGATAGATCGGAGCAGAGTAACACGCCCCATCATGAAAAGGCCAGAAACCTGCCATCTGTCCAATCTATCAGTAATCCATCGCTCGAGGGTCCGAAAGTCGTGCTGACGAGGACTCCGCCCGGTAATAGGGATCCCAAGATAAGACATATGGTCAGATGTCGTCGAAATCCCAAATAACTGGGAGATGGCAGCACGATGACGCTATGGCGTAGATGGGCTAAAACATAGGATAGATTTCTGCACATTAATAAGCTGGCCAGAAGCCTGACAATAAGACTGTAGAATAGCTGAGCAGGCCGTCGCATTCTGAATAGTAGCAGGGCTAAGCAGGATACAATCATCCGCAAAGAGCAGGTGTGAGAGAGGGGGACCATCGGGCCCTGGCATGTACGGCTGTAACTGACGCACACCAACAGCCTGAGCAAAACTGCGGGAGAGATCATCAGCACATAGGATAAACAAAAAGGGCGAGAGGGGGCATCCCTGGCGAAGACCCATAGCAGAGGGAAAGAAGCCGGTCGGGCTACCATTGATCAGGATAGAGAAGGTAGGCCACTGAACACAAGCCATAATCCACTCAATGAAGAGATCAGCAAAGCCAAAATCCTGAAGCGTCTGTCTAAGAAATGTCCAGCTGATCCGATCATAAGCTCTCTCCATATCCAACTTCACAGCCATTAATCTGTGTCTGCCGCCCGCTGAAGATCAAACATGAACTCCTGGGCAATAAGGGCATTATCGGTAATGCTGCAGCCCCGGATGAAAGCCCCTTGCTCAGGTGAGATCAGCCGTGGTATGATACCCTGCATCCGAGTGACCAAAAGACGGGCACAAACTTTGTATAAGGTCGTGCATAGGCTAATGGGTCGATAGTGCTGGGGAGCAAAGCATCCAAACGCTTAGGGATAAGGGCAATGTATGTTCGTTGCCAGTCCCGAGGAATGGATCTCGAAGAGAACACAGACTGGATAGCTGAGACAACATCCTGCCCTACAATATCCCAGTAGTGTCGAAAGAAAAAAGGCGGAAAGCCATCTGGTCCTGGAGCCTTATCAAGCCCCAAAGCCCAAACTGCCGATCGAACCGCCGTAAGATTACCATTATCAGCATCAGTAACCTTAGCAGACTGTGAGACAGGAGAACAAGGAGATCCTCCGCCGACCTGCTCCGACCAACGGGTCTGAAAAAATTGAGATATATGCTCCTGAACAGCGTCATCATCCTCAAAGATATGTCCGTCCTCGTCGCTAATACGGCGAATCCGATTGGCTGCACGACGAGCCAAAGTAGCCTGGTGAAAGAATCTAGTATTTCGGTCACCCTCCTGAAGCCACTGGATCCGAGATCGCTGGCGCCAAAAAATCTCCTGCTGGCTGAGTAACCTGTGGTGCAAGGTCAAGCTCTGCCTGAGAGACTGAAGATCAATCAAAGAGAGACCACCATCCCGATCCTCCTTAGACTGAAGATAAGTAATATCAGCTTCAACAGACTGCACCCGCTGCTGCAGGTCCCCCACCTCCCTACCATGCCATCTCCGGAGTCGTCGCTTCACTAGATCCAGACGTCGTGATAACCGATAGGTAGAGCTCCCTCTGACCGCCATACGCCAGACCTGGTGAATCAGAGTTCGAGCAGAAGGATAGCAAGTCCAAAGCTGCTCAAACCAAAACGGTCCCCGACAGATAAAGGACGGATCGGTAGATATAAGTAAAGGGCAATGGTCTGAAGCAATCCGCGGAAGATGAGTGGTGGTAGCACGAGGAAAATGTTGAAGCCATCCTGAGGAGGCCATAGCCCTATCCAGACGCTCCCACACACGGGCAGAGCCTTGACGGTTGTTGCACCAAGTAAACTGCGGCCCCGAGAATCCCAGATCCAAAAGACCCGCAGAGGAGATGAAAGAGCGAAACTCACTAGAGTTCGGAGTATCAACAAATCAGAGACCGCCATGCTTTTTTTAAGCATTCACGATACAATTAAAATCACCAGCAACAAGAGTAGGAAAGCCCTGATCGAGGAGTGTGATAATCTCAGCCCACAGGCAGCGTCGCTCCCGATAGTCTGTGCTGGCGTAAGCACCCAGAAGCAGCCAAGGAGAAGCAGTCCCTTCGGAAACAACCAAGGCGACCTGCTAACGACAATAGTGGAAAGCATCAACACGAATGGATGGGGTCCGCCATAGTGCCAGAATACCCCCAGAAAGACCATTGGAGTTCACAGCATAGGAACCCCAAGACCGAGAAACCCGGTGCCGGAATCGAAGAAGACTAGGTCCCGACAGGTGAGTTTCCAGAAGAATACAAATATCAAAATGATGTAGCTGCAGAAGCCGACTAAACGAGGAGTGAAATGAGGGTTTCGAGGCTCCTCGGACATTCCATATAAGAATCTTCATTGGTCAGATTGGGGTTTGTCTTGTCCCCCTACTTGGGACCCCATCATGTCCATATCAGTATGGCCTCCTTCAGAGGACATCACTGCCACAACTCCCTGAACAGAGCTTGATGGCAATGACAATATGCCCAGATCAAATGAAGCTGGCTGCTGGGACAGCTCCATATCCCCTGACCCATGAGAAGAAGGCTGAATTGCCTGTTTCAAAATAGAGACAGTAGCATCATGATCACCGCTATCCCGGGGTGGCAGATTAGAGCCACTCACCTTCTGGGAAGGACCCGCACAGCCTTTTCCCTTAGCTTTGACTGCTTTGGGAGTTGCCTTCTGTGGTATAAATTCCACTGGCCGGGCCCGTTTGGTGGAGACAGGATTAGCATCCTCCCGAATCTTGGGCACTCCGGCCCATCGATTCGATCCACGAAGGCTAAAGGGATTAGTGGCCACTTTGGTACTTGTTCCCAGCTTGCTCCCAGATTCAGTCAATAAGCCTTCCTTAGGAGGCACTGTTTCAAAACCAAATGGCAAGGAGTGCTTAACCTGGCCAGGACCCAGATGAATTGAAGCTGGGGCCTTCATAGAGAATTTGAAATTAGAGTTTAGGCAATGCTCCTTATCCTTCTACCCATCCAATTGAGAATTCAAAGAGGATTTAATTGGGATCTTCTGAACATTAGAGTCGGGTGCCAAAGTTTTAGACAGTTTGGCTACAGTAACCGGCACGGAGTAAACTTCCTATGATGAGGGGACTCCTTCAGATAATCTGGGCATCGAAGCCTCCCCCAAACTAGCCGAAGACACTGGAGCGTTTCGTCTTCGAGCAAGCTTCCTTGGAATCGTCCATCCATCACCGGGGGCCGGAGAAGGCGATTGACCGCAGGCTAGTGACGAGGTCGTTGAAGATCGAAGGCCACCAGATTCATCAACAGAGGGAGGTTTTTGTTGCCGAGTCGCCATCATCCATGGACCGAAACGTGGAGGAACAGAGGCGGAGGACTGCGGCGGAGAAGAGGGGCACAGGCCACCCAGATGAATAGATCCACAACGGGGGCAGACTCCTTCGACATGCTCGTAGGTGAATTGCTGCCAAAACGGGGAGCCGGTCCCCCTGATTCGCGCACCTGGCCGGAGAGGGTGACTGAGATCCACCCTAACTGCAGCACGGGCGAAGCTTCCCCGTCGTTTGCCTTTTGTAGAGGGATCCAGAGCAACAAACTCCCCGGCCACCGCTAAAATGGACCGCAATGCCTCCTCCGACCAGTATTCGATAGGGAGGTTGGGCAGGCAGATCCAGAGCAGCGCCGTTGACAGAGCCTCGGCCGCAGGAACAAAATCAGGGCGCCAGGGTTCAGTCGCAAGGGGTTGTCCATTAACAACCCAAGGCTGAAGCAAAGCAGCATCCCTGGCTGTCGGATCCTCAAATTTCATCAAGACAAACCGATGGGAGAGGCTGATTGAGGAGATGCCTCCAGCGATCCCAGCACGGCGGAATTCCCGAACCACCGCTTCCGGAGGCACCCAACGGAAAAGACTCCGAACTAACAAGCCTCCGGCAAGCCAGTCCTTGATCTCCTTGTCGATAGTCTCATAGGGCAGCTGGATTACCGACGGGAACAGCCGTTCAAGCTCAACGATTTTTGTCAGGGAGGGCGACGACACTGACCACACAAACTGCTGGATTCCCTGGCGCCGCGATGGTCCCCCAGTCGCTTGGCGGCGATCATCGCCATTCATAGCAGAGGAGTTATCAGTTGCCATCAAAAACAAGGAAGACTGCCACGAGGACGATGGCGATCACCGGAGATCGGGACGAGGAAGCCTGAAAGCACCAATCTTAAAGCACCCCTGTTACGCCAGCCACACTCTCTTGGTTGACCTTTAAGCACAAATGATTCCAACCAAACTTGAATGGCAAATGAGATTTTTTATCTTTCAATTGACCCCACTCCATCTAATTTATTCTGTGGTATTGATCCAAAATGATGTTATGGATGAAACTTGATAAGGTCTTGATCAAGCACGTCCAAACTGATCCAACATAATTGAGGTCATGATAGTGACTACATTTGTTTAGTATCAGTTATTTGTGAAATGGTGGCAGGGTTGGCAAAAAATTGTTTCAATGTTTCTAAATTTATTATTCATTTATTCTTAAAAATAATGGCCTGACTCTTGCATCGTACAAAAAAATATTCATCATTAAAAATTTTATTATCCAAAAATATTTATTGAAGTAGACAATCTTTTAATTATATTTGAAAAGTTTTAGTAATTTTGTTTTTAATTATCAATTATTATACATTTGGTTACAAGAACATAGCTGAATTTCTAATATTCAATTATAGATTTTTTTTCTTTCTAATTTCAATATGAATTTATATATTTTTTATTAAATTGAAGTCATGCAATTGATTTCAATCTAACTTGAATGGCAAATGAGTGTTTTATATTTTTATTTAATTTGACCAGTTAATAGGTTAGGTATTAATTCAAGATGATGCTATGAGATTAAACTTGATGAGGTTTGAAGCGCAATCAATCTGACCTAACATAATTGAGGTCAGGATAGTGATTAAATTTATTTAATATTAGTGGTTGGTGGAATGGCGACTGATTCAACATATTTGATGTAGGATAGTGGTTGGATTTATTTAGTAGTAGAGGTTGGTGGAATAGTGACGAGGCTGATTAAAAAAAATATATATATTCCTTCCATGTGGAAAGAAGAAGGATGCAACAGCCAACGACTTGATCATTTTAGAACCTCTAGGTCAATGATAAGAAGTTTTATCGTCATAAATGAAATTTAATCAGATCATAATCAAGCACGTTCAATCTGATCCTCAAATGACTAGATTTATTTAGTATTAATGGTTGATGGCAATATGGAATAATGATTTATTAGATATCAGTGGTTGGTGGAATAGTAGCTGAGATGCTGATCCAACATATTTGAGGCCATGATGGTGTCTTGATTTATTTAGTATTAGTGGTTGGCGGAATGATGACAGCGTTGGCAAACAAACAAACAAAAAAATTTCTTCGCTCATGGAGAGAGGAGAATGCAACAGCGGACGACATGGTCACTTCCGAATTTCTAGGTAAATGAGAGGAAGCTTTATTATTATAATTTAAGAATACTTAAAAGATTCATTAAATTTTCAAAAATGATAGGCCATCCAGATCAAGAGCAACGAATAAAATGATCCGTTTAAAATTTATCATCGCAAGTAATATTTTAAGACTCCCAAACCAATGTATATCGCCATGTTAGTATTCAAAGGCACCCATGCATGGACGACCACCTTGTCGCTTTCGTGTTTTTCAATTCACTAGATTTTTAACCAGCAGACAATTATGACTGGCCAATTTTTTTTTTTTTTTCTTTTGATAATCTTTGGCATGCATTTGTGCGGATGAAGAAAAAGAGCTATTGGGATTAATGTTCGGATCCATTCACGGTGTTCTTGTGTGAGAATCCAATATGATTAATAAAGATAATCATGCCTAATTTTGATATCACTTATCGCAAATTCATAGTTCAAAAGTTTATGATGTGAGAAGCTGTTTGAAGCGAAAGAAATTGAGCTTTTAAAAATTAAAGATTAATATTTCTTTTTTTATTAATTATTAATATTTTTAAAATTAAGAATATGCAAGATTTTTCAAAAAAAAAAAAATGGTGCTTCCAACCAAAAATCATCAAAGGCCGATCAGTTTCCTTGAGAATCCGCGTAAAATTGTTCATCTAGATTTATAAATCCATGTAGCACCTTTTTTTTTTTTATTGATTAACGTTAGACCTGTCAGTGGAGCTCCTTTAAAAATAAAAACTACCGAATGCTTTTCCAACCATGTCAATGGAGGATGGCAGCGAGAGTAATAAAGCTTGATGCATGAAGGCAAAGTTGATGGCAACACAACACCTCAGGAGACAGATCGTCAAAGACAACTAATGTGGATTCTTTTTTTATTTCTTGCTTTTTCTACAGCATTTCCACTGGTCATCTTCAGATCTACTACTTCTGGGACGTGGTCTTCGAAGCTCTTATTATATATTAGTTATTATGATCAGGGATCATCTTACCTCACAGCTAGCTTCCCTTTCTTTTGCGCTTTGAGAGATCCATCCATCCTCCTCCTCCATTTGATAGCCTCGACGAAATGGCAATGATCCTAGATGCCTTTGTGGGAAGATATGTTAACAAACTTTCAGAATTTCTAGAGGGAGAGATGTCCATGATGCTGGGCGTCAAGGATGAGCTCAAAAGGCTTCAACGGATAATGGAGAGGATAAGTGTCCGTCTTGAATCTGCAGAGCGGAAGAGACTTCTAGATGGAGACGTCCGTATTTGGGTGAGGGAGTTGAAGGATGTCATGTATGATGCCGATGATATCATTGATCTTTGTGAGATTGAGGGCAAAAAATTATTGGAAGATCATCCGTCCATGGTACGTCATCCTTCATCTTTATTTTCCTGCTTCAGCTGCATCAAGTTCCGACATGAAATTGGTAGCAAAATTAGAAAACTCAATAACAGGCTAAAACAGATTGCAGAAGATGAATCAATATTACCTAAACTGGAATACTCTATGCAAGATGTTCATGAGAGTAGAATAAATCATCGTCAGACTTTTCCTAATGAGGTTAAGTCTGATTTTGTCGGGACACAAATTGAAGAGGCTACTCAGAATATTGTGGAGTCGTTAATTAAAGAAGATAATAAAAGATATCGTGTTTGGTGATTGATGGAATGGGTGGAATTGGCAAGACCACTCTTGCTTCTAACATATACAGCGATCAAAGGATCAAAGAGAACTTTCCTATTCGTGCATGGGTGTGTTTCTAAGGATTTTTCAGAGGCACAGCTTCTCAAAGAGATGATTAAGCAAATAGATAAAAATTATAATGGGGGTGAATCTAAGGCGGTGCTTATACCCTATCTTTCATCTATTCTTGTAAAAAGATTCTTTATTGTATTAGATGATATGTGGCGTTCGGAGGTTTGGGAGGCTTTGTTTAGATGTCCTTTGGAAAGTGCAATAGCTAGTGGTAGGATTATTATCTCCACTCGGAACAGAAATGTAGCAAAAGAATTAAGAGCAGATGTTCACCATGTTAGTAAAATGGATAATAACATCGGGTGGGCATTACTTTGTAAGAAAGTCCTTGGAGATGATGATGTGGAGGAGGAGGAGATCAATAATTTGAGAGAAATCGGGATTAAAATTGTGGAAAAATGTGATGGTCTTCCTCTTGCAATCAAAACTATAGCAGGGGTTTTAATATCGAAAGAGAGAAGTAGCTTAGAATGGAACAAGGTTCTAAAAAGCGATGCATGGTCAATGAACCAACTTCAAGAAGAACTCCCAGGTGCTCTATTTTTAAGTTATCAAGATTTACCTTCGGATCTAAAACAGTGTTTTCTTTATTGCTCATTATATCCTGAGGACTCCATAATGCATCGGATGGATCTTGTACGTTACTGGGTGGCCGAAGGTTTTGTAAAAGGAGAACAAAGAGATACACTTATGGAAGATTTAGCAGAGAAATACTATAGAGAGTTAATTAGTAGGAATCTTTTACAAGTGGCATATGAGAATGTGGGCAGTTTGTGCAGAATGCATGATGTGCTACGTTCCCTTGCTATCTTTTTGATAGGGGATGAGAGTACTTTCTGTAGCAATGATCAATCACCTAACATAAATCCCTTGGTTAAACTTCGTCGCTTGTCAATGGTAAACATGAAGGAGAGACTCCCAAATGTGATAAAACAGCAAACCTGTTTGAGGACTCTAATGCTCGAAAAGAGTCCTGGGATAACAATGATTGAGAATGAACTTATTGAGAATCTGCGTTTTCTACGAAGCATAACCATAAATGACACAGGACTTGAGTGTGTTCCAGGATCGCTAGGAAATCTGTTTCACCTCAGGTATCTAGATATTGATCGAACAAAAATTAGAGAGCTGCCAGAGTCCATTGGGTGCCTTGTAAACCTGCAGACATTAACCCTGTCAGGTTGCGAATTCTTGCAAGAACTTCCTAAGACCATTACAAATCTGTGCAATCTAAGATGCCTTCGGGTGGAAGAAACTCCACTGACTCATGTACCCTAAGGAATAGGCAAACAGAAACATCTTAACCATCTCGGAGGATTTGTGGTTGGCCATAAGGACTCAGGTGCAACAGACGAGGAGGGGTGCGATCTGGATGAGCTACGATCTCTGTCCCAGCTGAGATTCTTGTGGATAGAAAGGTTGGAGATGGCACAAGCAGAAGGAGCTCGGACTCTTGCAAATTGTCACTTTTTGAGGACATTGATTATATATTATACAAGACGAGTTATCCGGAATATTCAACACGAAGCAATCCAGAGAATTAATGAGACATATGAAGGGCTATCTCCGCCACCCACCCTACAGACGCTTCGGATCTATTTCTTTTATGGTACTGGATTCCCTGGATGGATGATGTCACCTTCATTGGATGCCTCTTTTCCTAACCTGACAGAAATAGAGCTCTATCATTGTACAGAAATAGAGCTGAAATTCCTTAGCATTTCTTCTGCAAATGCAATCACAACCATCGGACCTGAATTTCTTGGCCCCCGTGCATCATCGGCACCGACAGCATTTCCCAAGCTTGAAGAGCTATATTTTTCAAACATGCATAACTGGGAAGAGTGGTCCTTTGCTGCGGAGGGGGTTAGCGAAGAAAGAAGAGAAGCCCCTAAGTTGCTGCCCTGTCTCAGATTCTTGGCTCTTGACTCTTGTCTTAATCTGAGAGCTCTTCCAGAAAACCTACGGCATGCCACCAGTTTACAACAATTGCACATTAGAAGGGTCGACAAGCTAACAGAAATCAACGACCTCCCCTGTCTGACAGAAGAGCTTTCAATTTTGGGAACTCCAATGTTGGAAAGGGTATCCACCTTCCCTCATTGAAATATTTGAATATAAGAGATTGCCCGAGGTTGCAGCATGTGGAGAATCTCGATCAGTTGCAATACTTGAGACTACATCTCTCACAGGAGTCTACCACTATTGATGATGGACGGACACCACGCCTCCCGGAGTGGTTATTGGGGCTACTCGGCCAGCATCAAAATGCCCAACCTTCTCTCCAGAATTTAAGGAAATTTCGCTTGATGTGCAGCATACCACTCCTTAAGACCTTTCTCAAGGATGGCCCCAATTGGCCCATTATTGAGTGGATCCCCGAGGTCAAAATCGAGTATTATGGACAGAAGGGGCGCTTCTATATTGAGCATACCAAGGCCCCTCCCACCTTTGAAACCAACATTGGGGAATGGGAAGAATCAGACTAAAAGCATGGATCTGCCATCACTACTTAGTATTCACCAATATATAACCACCACTTATAACTAGATGTCAACCAATACATATCTTTTATTAGTGACTAGGTATTGACCAACATACAACCTCCATGAGTAATAGAGTTCCAACGAATATATATCCATTCATTATATATCTAACATAATTAATCAAAAATCTCATAAATCAAAGCATGACATATTTTATTCATAATTTAAATACATGTCAAATCATAAACTTAGAACAATGGTCAATATTTGATAACATAATATCTATTTGTTGATCTCAGATTTTGATGATTACAAAATAATTAAGTATGATACTAATGATCTTGTGGTTGAGTTAAACAAATTTTAGATGAATCATCAAGAAGATGATATTACTTCAAATTAGATTACTCTACAAATCAAAAGAAAGGTATTACAAAGGTAAAATAAAGGTTATGTGGTTATATTTTTTCAGGTCCAAATATTATTCAAAAGTGCAAATGAATTTGTTTTCAGATGGAGCATATATTTTACAATGAACCTATATTTTAATTTTTCAAATGGACTTTTGCTTCAAATGAGTATTTCTTTTACAAATGACTAGAACCACCTTTGCATGAACTCTTGTATTAAAATTGTTTCTTATAGCATGAGACTAATATGGTTCTAATTTCTAAGTAAAAATATTTTTAAATGAGCCAATGGATTTATATTTTAAATATTCATTCATTTTTGAAATGGCTAAAATATTCTTTGGATGAATCCTTTTGTCAAAGTTTTATTCTAAAGCATATGTTTCCCTAAAGATATAAATTCCCTTTGAAATTCTCTTAAAATGGCAGAGAACTCTTTGATTTAAGTTGAATGAGATTTTGTTTAGTCAACTAGAATGACTTTTTCCTTCTCCCAGCCGCCTGGTTTCTTATTTGGCCATGAGCTCTTGGTTTTTAGTTGACTGGAATTGATTTCCAGCCAACTGAAATTTTATTCTTTTTGAAGAAATCATGTGCAAGTCATTTCTAGTCGACTAGAGTCTTTTTCCAGTCAACTAGAACAATCTTTCAGCTACCTGAATGCTTGGTTAGGCCTTCTTTATTTTCCCAAGCCAACTGAAAGTCAGCTCCAACCAATTAGAGTCAAAGGATTCCTTCAAATGACAGAGAGCTTCTCAAATCCATCTTATTGGAATTGCTTTCGGCCGACTAGAAGGCTTCTTCCCTCACATTTTGAGTCAACTCTTTTTACAGCTAGTTGACTGGAGGGATGGTGTTGACACCAGGATCAAGCATAGGATTCTTAACCCTCTATGATATCTGATTAGTTATGATTCAAGTCTTGAGTTGGAAAATAAAGTTTAGTTTATTTTGAATCCCGTTCAGTTTATTTTATTCTAAATTAAATCCTATCCAGTTCAGTTTATTTTAATGTGAGTCCTGTAGTAAGTTCATCAGCTTACAAGAGGAGACATCAGTATTGGAGCAAAAGATAAGGTCATCACAGTCAGATAGGGCAGCTGCTAAATTCAAGTTGATGCCACACCTACTTCAAGTAGCCCACATGCCACCTAGCAGAGCAAGCAACCTTTCCGATCTGGATGATCATTTTTCTTATCTGGACGCTGCAGATTTCATGTCAAATTAAGCTGCCACTAATTGCATCTCAATCATATCTAGAAGATCATCTGCCTCATCTGGATGCCACAGATTTCATGCCGAAACCAGCTGCCGCATCTCAATCATATCTAGAAGATCACCTGCCTCATTTGGATGCCACCGATTTCATGCCGAATCCAGTTGCCGCTGATTGCATCTAGAAGATTACCTTCCTTATCTGGACGCTACAGATTTTATACCAAATTTGATTAGGGCACCTTTTTTTCTCTCTTTCCATATCTGTATTTTCTTGGGCCCCAAGTCTCTTGCTCTATAAAAGAGACCCTCTTGTATGAATGATGTATCTTTTATTATTAATCAATCAATCCAAGTTTTGAGTTATTGTGATTTTTGTTATTTGGTTCTCTGGTGCTCTTATTTTCTTCCTCCTGCGCTTGCCTCCAGGAGAAACCTTGGCCGCCCTCTCCTTTTCTCTACTCCTTCCTTGTCTCTTTGCCTCTATTCTAAATTTTTCTATGATTCTTTAACTCTTGTATGGTGATCTTGCAGATCCCTCAGTAGCCACGAATCCAGAATTCAAGGTGATCATCATCCAGGTCAGCGGATACTTGGCCGCAGATCCGTGGGCTCAAGGCTTGGTCATCTAGGACGTATCCACCAGGCAGAGCAACCCCTTCAACACTTTGATCTTCCTCCTCTTGCCAGGTACACCCCTTTAATCTACTAGTAACTTTATTGTAGGAGAGCAAGCCCTACCGGGGCTTCTTAGCCTCGACAGTCCTTCTTCTTTATTTTTTTTAGGAAATATTTCGCATGCGGATTTACTGTGAATTTTTTGAATCCCTCTTAGGCTATTACTTTGAGAGAATAATCAACCGCAATCATTAATCATTAAAAAAAAATTACTTGCATGCGAATCGATCATGCATCAGTTTGGTATCAGAGCATAGTTAGGGTTTAATTTTAATTCATGTTATTATCATATATCATCTGTTAATTGAATTGTTTCTACCTGCATACATATTAAAAAATTATGAAATTTATTTTTCTAGATTCTTTATAATTTAAATTATTTTTTGTTATTTTTTGAGAATTTAATTCAATCTGTGAATTAATTGCATTCCTGATTACTTATAAAAATATAAAAATTCTTGAGATTTTGTTAATTTTTGAGAATTTAATTCGATCTGTGAAAAAAATATATATATAAAATTTTAAGATTTATTGCTATTTATAGATTTCTAGATTAGGGTTTATGTTTTACATGTCATTCATCTGCATTAAATTACTCTTAAGGGCTTTCATTGATGTCAGATAAGGGAGGGATTGAGACCCCTTCCTTGGTCCAAAACAATCATCCGTGCATGCCGATCCCAACCTCTAATCTAAAACTGAGTAGCAACTTAATTGATATTTTCCCTAGAGGGCTAGGGCCACCAACAGTTGGTTTAGTATACTAGCGAAGACTAGTACAAATCAATCTGGCATGTGCTCTGAAATTGGTGTCTAGAAGGGAGGTCAAATATCAAATGACTTAAGTGGAGTGTTGGAGTTATTCTAATTAGGAACCTATAATTTGCGGGATGAGCCTCTCCTCCTTTCACCTGTCCCAACTGGCCAATTGAAGAGTTACTGTTAGATTGGCTTGCATTAAGCCAAATCCTTTACTCTGGATGACTAGGTCTAGCATACCGTAGTCCGAGTCAGTCTGAGTCTTGTATGCTTGATTGTGCTTGCATGTGGACTAGATCAGGAGCATCTTTTCGTCCGTCACCACCTCCATTACAAGCTGAACCTATGGCTAATCAAAGCATTGATGATCACTTAAGGATCATCACTGAACAACTAGCCCGAATGAACCAAGACATCAAGCAATCTGAGGCTAGATTAGGGTCCAGGTTCGATCAAGTCGAAATTAGGTTGGGCATCCTAAAAGGAGCCCATGAGCCCCACACTAAGTCTGATCATGAGACCCCACCTCATCCTAGGAGAGCCCAATAGCCTGACCTCTACATAAGGCCAAACCCTAGGAGACCACTTCAACCTGATTTAATCCTAGATGTCCTCCCTAGGAGACCCAATCATGAGGCAGTAGACCAAGAAGAAAGAGCCCTTAGAAGTGTCAGACTTGAACCACCTACTTTCGATGGCTCTATGGACCCTAAGGACTATATAGATTGGGAGGAAGGGATGGACCAGTACTTTGACTAGTATGACATGTCTGAAGAGCGTAAGTTTAAGTTTGCCAAGCTCAAGTTAGTACGACAAGCTAGGTTATACTGGGCCACTTTAGAGCGAAGGCAATTATTAAAGGGTAGAGACCCCATAGTCATCTGGCATGCCATGAAGGCTAGACTTAGGTTCAATTATGTCCCCATATCATATGAACGGAGCCTATTGGACCAGTGGCAGGGATTAATTCAGGGTAGTAAAACTGTGAATGAATACATTGCTACATTCCAAGAGTATACCATGAGGTGTAATATCGTTCAGTAGAAGGAAGTCACCCTATCCAAGTTTAGGTATGCCTTGAGAGCAATATTCAAAGAGAACTCTACCTAAGGAGGGTAGATGATTTAGAAGAAGCTTACCAAGTTGCTAGGGATTATGAACGTTTTCAGAGAGGGCCATCCTATCATATATCAAAGGCTACCAAGAGCCCTATCCCATATCCAGGATCTAGCCAGGCCTATCCTAGTTGTCCCAGACCTACCCAGTACTCAGACCCCCGCCAGACTTTCCCGAATCGATCCAAT
Source organism: Calamus simplicifolius (assembly GCA_900491605.1). Classification (NCBI taxonomy): domain Eukaryota; kingdom Viridiplantae; phylum Streptophyta; class Magnoliopsida; order Arecales; family Arecaceae; genus Calamus; species Calamus simplicifolius. The sequence goes on along the minus strand of UESW01005039.1, from coordinate 351,892 downwards.
ACTAGCCGACCCAGTACAAGCCGAACTGAGTTGAGTCGACCCCAGAATAGTACCCCTATACCCCAGAAAGAGGATAAGGGCAAATCTGTAGAGGTCCAAAGAAATTTCAACCCCCAGATCAAATGCTTTAAATGTAACAAATCGGGACATATGATCAACCAGTGCCCAGTCAGATCCCTTCATATAGATGAGTTACCTGAGACTGAATCTGAGTCCCTAGTTGAGCCTGCGGGAGAGGTCTATAAGGCTGATACCCATCTGATAGATGAGTACGATGGAGAGGAGGAAACATTTGAGTCTGAAGACCTACTAGGAGTGGTTAGATGTATCTTGACCCAGACTCAAACTAAGGATCAGAAAGATTGGCGTAGGACTAACATCCTACAGACTTTTGTTAAGATAGGGATAAGGTGCTCAAGATCATAGTGGATAGCGGGAGTTGTGTCAATGCCGTCTCTATCAATACAGTTAAGTCATTAAGATTGACCACAGTTTCCCATCCTAGTCCCTATAAGGTCTCGTGGGTAGATTCCACCTCTATCCCAATCAAGTCCAGATGCCAAATACTAATCAAATTGCAAAATTATGAGGAAAAGGTCTGGTGCGATGTAATTCCTATGAGTGTTAGTAGTATTATATTAGGTCGACCATGGCTTTACGATCATGATGCCACCTTGTTTGGTCGATCCAACATCTACTCTTTTATACATAATGGGAACAAGTATGTAATACATCCAACTCCACCTAGGGACCCAATCAAGAAAGAATCTAGCAACCTTAAGGATAGCAAGCCAAGAGTTAATCTGATTAAAGCTAAGGAATTAGAAAAGGACATCACTGAGGATAATCCTGTTTAGATTTTGACCACTAAAGAGATCTATGAATCAGTCCAAAAGGAACAACCCCCAGAAGTAATTGAGATCCTAGAAGAGTTTAAGGATGTCTTCCCTGAAGAATTGCCTAATCAATTACCACCCCTGAGAAACATCAACATGCCATTGACCTGATCCCAGGATCCATCCTCTCAAACTTCCCCACTATAGGATGAACCCCACTGAGCATCAAGAACTATAAAAATAAGTGGGAGAATTACTTAGGAAAGGTTTCATTAGGGAGAGCTTAAGTCCTTGTGCAGTTCCTGCACTATTAACCCCTAAGAAGGATGGTACCTGGAGAATGTACATGGAAAGTAAGGCCATCAACAAAATCACTATCAAGTATAGGTTCCCTTGTTGGGAGAGTTAATCCCCGAGGCATGCATATTTTAAAATTTGATAACAATTATCAATGCGGAAATTTAAAGATTACATATTAATATTTCTAACATGCATCAAGATCATATCTTTGCCTTATATTATAAGATCATTTGATCTAAGTATTGCATATAAATTAAATAATTAAGATCATATCTTAATCTTCAAGATGAGAAGTCATACTACTCATCTTTGAAGCCTGCCTTAAGATCTAAGGATCAAATCACTCACCTTAAGAACAGTAGGTAAATCCTTTATGCTCTGCAGCCGTTCAATCGTTCGGCCTCTAGTATTGTCCACGCGAAGCCCCTGAATGATCGGATTCCCGAGAGTGCTATTTTTTAACAGTCTCCATTTCTCCAACATGCCTAGATCTGATATGCGATAGCTCCAAGCATACTTCGTCATACCTCATCCGGAGCCCGCGCAGCTCCCCAACTTCAAGCATCAACTTGGACGCGTCATCGAGGGCGGCCTGCTGTAGTCCCCTCGCCCTCGCCAAGTTCTCGTTGGCGACGTCCAAAACTCGCTCAAGCTTATCGGACGCCTCCGCCCGCAACCTGAGCTCAGTGCTGGCCATCTTAGCCTGGGCGCTGGCCCTTGCTACCAGATTCAAGCACCAGCATAGCGCCCTAGTGATCAAAGCACTCTGTGAAACGAAACACAAATAAGAAAGCGCAATCAAGTCAACCTAAAAGGCATTTGCTTTGGAACAGCAACTCACCCGAGAGGCGTAGGACCTAGCGAGCCCCATAAGGGCAGAGTTGTTGATTTCAGAAAGAAGATGGACATCCTTCGCCACATTCGCTGACCAAATGCGGCATCGATGAGGTCTAGGTCCGCAAATTCATTTGCCGAAGGACCCGTGCCCGGATATAACGCCGACCTCATTAGGGCAGTGAACGCCTCCTCGATAGCCTGGTCCAAACTACCAGGCTGCCCATCTGAGGGATTAATCCGGGCAATCTCAGGCTGAGAAGCCTTCAACCTCCTGGCTTCCTCCAGCAGGATCCTGGCCTGGGATTCCTCTAATACCTCGGCCAGCCCAGGCGCCAATTTTCAAAAACTCAGTGGGAGAAGCTTCAACTGGAAGATTCTTATTTCGTCCCCTCCCCTCATCCGAGGTTTTCTCCTCGATCGCCTCAGCAATCGCGATCGCTCCCTCCTGTTCTCCCACCGAAGCTAGAGACATCTTCTTGCTCGGGGAAGGAACCCCAGGATACCGACCTCTGCCGAGCCTAGCAATAACTCATCCCAGGAGAGGGGACTACCGGATGAGCACACAAAGCCTCATCCAGGCTGTCCACTATCTCACCACCAAAGGACAAGGATCTTAGCAGCCTTCCCAGAGTCCTCCTCTGCTCTCTGCTCCTCCGACATGACTATTGCTTCCTCCTCAACTGAGGGAACCCCTCTCTCACCGCCGGCGCTCCCACATTCTCTTTCTTCAATAATGAGGAACACGGGCTAACCCTGACTCACCCGGCCTCCGACGAGTGCTCTTCAGAAAGACGGACCTTCTTTTCAGGCTTACGCCTTTCCACACTACTAGTTCCTCTTGGGCGCTTGCCCAACTCCTTCTTTATACGGCCCATCAGTACAGATCTCTTGGTTGCAAGAGCAGTGGGCAAACAATCAGACCGAGATATACCCGCTGAGTGAAATCAATGGAAGAAAAAAGAAAAAGACTTACCTTGTACGTCGATGGGGCTAAGCCCGGCGGCGAAAAGAGCCTCCTCTGATAGTAAGTCATTAGCCGAGAACATTCGGCCATCACAAAGGACCTCTAGGTCCTCCTTCTCCTGTTTGGATAGGGCTGGATGCATTTTCATATCCCTGACGAAGCTCCCCCATCCCCGCGGGAAGTCAGAGCCGATGTTCTCCTCGGCGATAAAGAATCGGACCTTCCACTCCTTTATGGACGACGGCTTGTCCATGATCGTCTTGAATGATTTCGAGGTCCGATATAGGACCACTCCGAGTTCCTCCTGGATATCAGATGATAGCAAGCACGGAACAGGGAAAGAGTCACTGTTACCTGAACCCAGCTGCACATTGAGATAAACCCAATGATGCTGCGCCAGCTATTAGGAGCCACCATTGTCGGACAGATATTGTAAAACCTCATGATCTCCTTCGCTAGTGGATGAAGGGGGAACCGGAGGCCTGCCTTCAGGCTATCTCCATAAAGAAAGATCCCACGCTCCCTTTGCGAGACCCTATGCTTGGACTCCAGCAGCCGCAAGAGGATATTCGAGGGAATACCGTATTTCTGGCGTATTCTCCCCAAATCCTCAGCAGCAATCTCTGAAGCCATGTCGCTAGGACTCACCATGCTGTTGGTCGAAAGAAATGCCGAGCGAGGTTACAAAGGAAACAGGGGAACAAGATTCTCCAAGAAGAAACGAAAGAGCGCTGCGAACGGGAATGGCGCTGTTACGACTTTGTTTTTCCCCAAAGGAAATCGCCCCAAAGAGAAGATAAAGCATCTTGATCGAAACACCCGGAACTGCCATCGCAGGCACCGTAAAAATCAGGATTTGATACGTGGCGCTTCCCCAACCGTCCCCAAAGAAACGGTGGATTCATCCCGTAAAGGCATGGCGGCCGCATAGCATTAATTAGGGCATCATTATGCAGGATGTCAAATCCGGGCCCTTCCATTCAGATCTTGCCATCTAGAACTATACTCCCTACGCCCGAACCTACGCTTCGAACTAGGGATTCGGGGGCATGTGTTGAGGGGTAAAATCGTCATCACATTAATAATTATGCAAGAGGTTAGGATCAACCTGAACCCTGGCTCTCACTCGCCGTGCAATGCTCGCTGGAAATGAGTCAGCCACTGTACCTCGGTCCTAGCCGAGCTATCCACTGTACCTCGGTCCCAGCCGAACTATCCACTATGCCTCGCCAGCCGAGCCATCCACTGCCTCGCCAGCCGAGCTATCTACTACGCCACACTAGCCGAGCTATCCACCGTGCCTCGCCAGCCGAGCTATCCACTATACCTCGTCCTAGTCCAAGTTATCCTTACGCTCTGGCCAGACCCAGGCACTCAAGCACCTGCGGAATCCAACGCGAGAGAGTTTAAATTCATAAGATTCCAAACAAAAATCACACCGAGAGTGGCCTAGAGCCCTGGAGCCTACACAATCGCCGAATCTCAAGACATCAACCAGCTCTCCCAGCCGTCGATCCTCTAACCAACAAGATACGAATCTTACTGACCTCATAACAAACTGAATTCAAATCCTAATGACTTTCGGACCCATGATGCCTCCAAGGAATCATGTGATATCCTATAAATACGACCGTCTTCCGACTTCTCAGGTATGCGCACTTGCTTACTGGCCCACTCTCCATCTACCTCTACTCACCCCTTTCCGTCATTAACGCTCTACTCAGAGCTCTCGTAAGGCCATCCTGGAGAGACTCTTCAGCGAGAGCCTTCTCCTCATATTTGTTGATTGCTGATCCCTGCTGACTTGAGCATCGGAGGGTCTTCGCAGAGGGCCACCCCTAACGCCTTTCTCGCGTGAGGACTATTTTGCAGGTCCGTCCAGGAGAGAGCCCACTCTGAAGCTCGATCGCACCGAGTCGGAGGATAGATTTCAGCAGCAACAGTTAATAATTTAACTTGTCTTGGTTTGTAATCTTATAACATTTCTTTTTTTTTTTGGACTAGAATAGGGAAATAAAACACTTTTAAATTTATTTAAAAAATGTACAAGCAAGATGGAATGTATAGGAGGTCGAGCCGTTAATAGCATAGATTTCATGAGAACATGCCTTTTACAACCTCATCGCTTAGTAAGCATGCTTAAGACTCAAAAAAATAATGGATTCTACATGCTACAGACTACTCTAATGGGGATTTATTTGAGAAAAAAAAATTTCCAGATGTCATCGAAAGGATGAACCGATTCCAAACTAACCTCTAAGAGATAGAATGAATTTACTTCTCCAAGACGTCCAGTGTTTGATATAGGGGATAAGGGGAATATCCCTCCTTATCCCCAAATGCTATAGCTAGAGGGGATAGGTCTGAAAAAGTTTAACCAGAGGGGATAACCCATGTTTAACCATGGGTTATCCCCTGAACTTATTCCCTAGGGAACCCAGGAATAACTAAAGTTATCCCTTGATGACAGACTTGTAATTTTAAAAAGGTGCTTATTCCCTCAGCTATCCCCTGGATAAATGCTATCCTGTACATTTATCCAGGGATAGCCCAAAAGCTATCAACACTGCCTTAATTTAAAAATAAATTAAACCGTAGGTCTTGCATTATTTGAAGATTATTTTTAAAGATTATGCAGCCAATGTCACGTATCAAAGTAAGATGGTGCCTCGTAGCTGTGCAAATAAAATAGGGAGAAAGGGAAGAAGGTAGGCCTCAGCATCCCCAGCAGGAGCCCGGCCAGGACTCCTTTCCAAAACAAACAAAACGACTCAACACCTCCCTGATTACAAATGCAAAACCTTAGAAAGACCAACGTTAATCCTTCGATTGTTTGAGAACTGTTCAAAAGGCCCCTCTTAAAATAAAAAAAATAAAAAGGAAAGAAAGAAATACTAGGAGAGGGAAGGGAGGCGAACATACATAACACTGAATCTAAGTACTGAGCTGAAAGATGGATCCCCTTGCCGCACAGCCCACGCCAGCAAGGGAAGGACGGACTTGGCTGTTCATTTGCAATCACCCTAGTTTTGCTGAACATACAGTCCCCTGAATCAAAGTAATCCATTCCTTTCATCAACCAAAAAAATCCCATTCCGTATGGTCATGAGCCTTACCATTGCAGCAAGCAATGCCCCTAGAATTCTCCATGTATAGCAGGAGAAAATAATATAGTTGCTTTGTTAACCACTTGGCTTCATGCATGCACCGCTGGATTAAGCATAGGAAACTATTAACAATGCGATGGAGTTGCACAACAATCATTCAAAAGAATCACAAAAATGAGTTCACCTTATAGTGAATCATACTCGTTTCTATTATTATACATGGCTATGCAGCGATGAATAAGAAGGCAGAATAAGCCGGTGCATTTTCTAATTAATTTGAGGATGCCACATGCATTATCTTCCTTGATTCTAGTATTTAATATAGACAATGTTGATCTATCCGGTCTAACTGTTCTATGAAGATATATAATTTATACTTCACCAATTCGTGGAAGTAAAGGACATCCTACAAATCTTCGCACTCTTGTTATAATGTCTGCTTCCGAGGAGACAGGCTAATAAGTGATCTTCCATAAGCAATGGGCAGAGACATTAGCTTCTTTGCTTTACTAACATAATCTCTCTTCGGGAAATTATTGTAATCATTTGCTTCAATCTCATCGAGTATCTGCTGGTACAGTAATAGGAATGCCCACACCTGTAACAAATAATAGTGGTGGATAGTGAAGACATGATGATAGTAGCGATAGTGAATGGTTATGATTATAGTGGCAACGGTACGTAGTAATAGATCGTGGAGAAATGATGATGGTGAAGGGTAATGGATGCAGTGAAAGATATGATGATAGTGGTGAAGTGAAAGATGGTAACAGTAGAGGTATAGCTATAATGGTCATGAAACTGATGGTACATGATGGAGGTATGATAGCGATGGTGAGGATGGTGAATGACGGTGATGGTCATGGCGGCGGTGGTGATGGATGGTAAAGGATAGTTGTTGGTATAGATAATGAGCGATGAAGATACGATGTAAAAAATATAAAGAAAATGATGCTTTATTTTAGATAGAAAATAATAAATAATAATTTAAAGACATTTTTCAACCGTATTATAAATTTAGAAAACTAGAAAACATAGTTTTAATTTTTATTTTAAAAAATTAAATACAAAATCCTATTCTCTATTATCTATTAAAAAGTTTTTCTAGAAATACTTTTTACCATAGCAAGTCCTCAAGTTTTCACTTTACAACCACCTTTTGCATATTAACTTTTTAGTGCCTATTTGAATGGAGGCTAATGGATGGAAGGAGAGAGAAAAGGAGAAAAAAATGACAAAAATCTAGTATGGCTGATCAGGCCCCATTAGTAACAGGCTAATGGAAAGTGCTCGCCGTCTTTGACAAGAGCCAGGCCCAGTGAGACTAAGTCAGAAGCTCCCCCCGACCTCAGCCTCGGCCTTAGCCTCGGACCCAGTACAGGTACTCCCGAGTTCTTCTCGGCCTCGGCCTCGACCTCGGCCTCGGCCCACCTACCACCTATGACGCCGCACCTGGCAGAGGGATGGCATGCCAGGGTACCTCTGACAACCTCAGGGACGGTCGTGGCCTGTCCCCCACTAGCCCTGCCATCTGTCCTCTGCCAACAACGACGCCTTTGACTCAGCAACCTTCCAAAAGGGGTAAGAGGAACCCTCGAGCAGATATAAAAACCCCCTCGCTCATGGCGGGAGGGATCGGAACCCCAAGTCCTCTAGCTAATTCCTTTAGCTCTCTCTCTCTTCACTGTTTCCAAGTTGCTTACTTGAGCGTCGGAGGGTCCCCACCGATGCAACCGGTCCACGAGGATTTTCTTGTAGGAATCCCATTGAGGAGGAGGCGTAGGAAGATTCTCCAGTTACCCTAGCGGCCCTTCGGATCCTCTCTGTTACCTGACGTTCGAGGAACATGATTTGGCAACAACAGATTGGCGTGCCAGGTAGGGGGGTGATCAGGAGAGAAGCGAAATACCTGCAGAAGCAAGTAGTACCTCTATCCCCCCCCCCCACTGAGTAAAAATGGTAGTAACACGCGCTCAGGAGATCTCCATCAGCTGCGCTGGGGGCATAGCCGAGAACCTGAGCAGCGGGAGACCAATCTCCATACTCTCTAGGCCAGCCTCTCGGCTCCTCCTTCGCCACCACCCTAGGATGACTGAATCGCTGCCCTCGCCCTACAAGTCCAATCGCTTGTAACGGCGGTCTACCAGCTACAATAGCAACCTGCGGCCGCACAGCAGCACCCAATGCCACATTTGCTAGGCATCGATGCGGACCAGCCTAGTCAGCAATCGACTCGTGAGAGATCTCCTCAGAGGGAGGCTCACCGCCGCTGCGCCTCATCCCGGCATCATCGCCGGGAGGCCTCTAAAAGGCTTCGGTCCCCCTTCCGCCACTCTGATGACTCCTACAAACGGTAGCCCGGGAGGGAGTTCGAGCGGGTGCAACACCATCGGCACTGCCCCTCCCCATCCTTAGGATCTTCCCGAGAGGGATCCTTTGACGGCCGGATCGCTCGTCGGGCCAAGCGACGGCTAAAGGAGTACAACCAATGACTGGAGGAGCTCAGCCGTAGAATCACCAATCAGTCGGAGGTGGACTATGATAGCCATCCTCCGCTATCTTGCCGCATTATGGAGGAACCGATATCGGCTCGGTTCTGCGTCCCGCAGCTAGACCCATACGATGGCACCACGGACCCTTTGGACCATCTGGAGAGCTATAAAGTCCTCATGCAAGTCCAAGGAGCGACTGACTCCCTCCTCTGCGTCGCCTTCCTGGCCACCCTTCGGAAGGCCGCCCGTGCATGGTATTCTCGGTTGCCACTCTGAAGTATCAACTTCTTCCGACAGCTGGAGAGGGCCTTTTTGGAGCATTCGATGCGTGTCGAAAGATCCCGCGGATGGCCGATAGCCTATTCTCTATCTAGCAGAAGAGCGGTGAGTCACTGAGAGACTTTATGGCTTGGTTCAAGGAAGCTGTTCTCGAGGTCTACAACCTCGATGACTCTGTAGCCACTTTGGCCTTGAAACAAGGACTTTGTCCTTCCTGCTTCGCCTACTCCCTCGACAAGAAGCCCCCAAGCTCCTATGCCGAGTTGCTGAGCCAAGCGCAGAAGTACATCCACGTTGATGAGGCAAACTCCTCCTGGAGGGAGACCGATGGAGGGTCTGGCAAGAAGCAAGTCCGTCCGGAGCCTAAAAAGCCACGTCCCAGGAGGCTCGAACCACCCCGTCGGTCGGATAATCGACCACGGGCCCTTTCCCCCAGAGAGGAGCCCTTCACCCCCCTGCTTGCCCCAATATCCCACATTCTGATGGAGATCGAGGGTGAGTCGTATCTTCAACGCCCCGCTCCCCTAAAGCCAGGAGCCCCCTCGCAACAAGAACCTCTACTGCCGCTTCCACCGAGATCATAGCCATGACACAAAAGACTATCGCCAGCTGAAGAAGGCAATCGAGGACCTAATCCAGCGAGGTACCTTGGCAAGTTTGTCCAAAGGGGGAACCTGGTAGCACCGGGCCCATCGGCGCCCTCGCCTATCCAGATCGGCATCGATTATACCCCGACCGAGAAGACAGTGGCCATGATTTTTTGGAGGGCGGGCGGCGCGGCCAAGAGGCTGTGAGAAAATGAGGGAGTAGATACTGTAATCCCTTTCTCGAAAGGGGACCTAGAGGGGGTGGATAATCCTAATGATGATAGCGTCGTCGTGTCTATGACGATCG
>UESW01005039.1:268719-339177 GCA_900491605.1 Calamus simplicifolius | reverse complement strand
GACCAACTAGAACCACAAGTCTAGGAGAAAGAAATATGGTCTAGTGATTGTAGATGATTATTCTAGATATACTTGGGTAATGTTTTTAGCTCACAAAGATGAGACTTTCTCGATATTCCTGAAATTCTTCAAGAAAGTCACAAATGAGAAAAAACACTACTATAGTATCTCTAAGAAGTGATCATGGAACAGAATTTGAAAAATCATTTATTTGAAAGTTTTTTGTTCTGAAAATGGAATTAATCATAATTTTTCAGCCCCTAGGACCCACAGCAAAATGGTGTAGTTGAAAGAAAAAAATAGGACTCTAGAAGACATGGCCCGTACCATGCTATGTGAAAGCAACTTACCAAGTATTTTTGGGCGGAAGCAATTAACACAGTATGTTACATCTTAACAGAGCTTTAATAAGACCAATATTAAAGAAACACCTTATGAATTATGGAATGAAAGAAAACCAAATATAAAATACTTTCATGCATTTGGATGTAAATGTTTCATTCATATAATGGTAAAAATAATTTAGGAAAATTTGATGCTAAATCTGATGAAGGAATTTTTCTAGGTTATTCAACGACTAGTAAGGCATATAGAATCTTTAACAAGAAACCTTAATAGTTGAAGAATCCATACATGTAATTTTTTGATGAATCTTTAGCAACTGGATCTGAAAAGATTGATGATGAGGAAGATACAAACATAATTGAAAAAGATCTTGAAAAACTTAATATTGAAGTATCTTCTGATCATGAACAAGAGGCTAAAGATGATGATTCACATAAGGACGATGATGTCAATATTAATCATAATGATATAGATCTTCCAAGAGACTGGAGATATGCACATAGTCATCCAAGGAATTGATTATAGGCGATCCATCTCAAGGAATAAGAACTAGATCATATATGAGAAATATTAGTAATCATCTTGCATTTGTATCACAAATTGAACCCAAAACTATAGAAGAAGCTGAAAAAGATAATAATGGATGTTAGCAATGCAAGAAGAACTAAATCAATTTACAAGAAATAATGTTTGGACTTTAGTTGAAAGACCTAAAAACCATTCAGTAATTGGATCAAAATGGATTTATAGAAATAAACTAGATGAAAATGGCATTGTAATTAGAAACAAAGCTAGATTGGTTGCTAAAGGATATAATCAAGAGAAAGGTATTGATTTTGATGAAACCTTTGCGCCTGTAGCTAGATTAGAAGCCATTAGGCTATACTTGCATTTGCATGTCATATGAATATTAACTTATTTCAAATGGATGTAAAAAGTGCATTTTAAATGGATTTATTAATGAAGAATTTATGTAGAACAACCACCAGGTTTTGAAGATCACGAGTTTTCAAATCACGTTTTTAATTGCACAAAGCTTATATGGTTTGAAACAAGCACCTAGAGCTTGGTATGATAGGTTAAGTAAATTCTTAATAGAAAATAATTTTACAAGAGGAAATGTTGATAAAACTTTGTTTTTGAAAAGAAAAAGTAAGATTTACTTGTAGTACAAATATACGTAGATGACATTATTTTTGGTGCTACTAACGATTCTCTTTGTCAAGAATTTGCAAAGTTGATGTAGGGAGAATTCGAGATGAGCATGATGGGAGAACTCAACTTCTTCCTTGGACTCCAGATCAAACAATGCAAAGAGGGAATCTTTATCAACCAAACCAAATACACAAGAGAACTACTCAAAAAGTTTGGTATGGAAACAATGAAACCCCTCAGAACTCCAATGAGTCCTTCATGCAAGCTGGACAAAGATGAAGAAGGTAAAAGGTTGATCAAAAGTATTATCGAGGTATAATCGGATCCCTTCTTTATTTAACAGCAAGTAGACCAGACATTATGTTTTTCAGTATGTTTATGTGCTAGATTTCAATCTGAACCTAAAGAATCACATTTAATAGCTGTTAAAAGAATTTTAAGATATCTAAATGGAACTAAAAATGTAGGTTTATGGTATTCTAGAGACTCTACATTAAACCTAATTGCATATTCGGATTCTGATTATGCTGGATGTAAATTAGATAGAAAAAGCACAAGTGGTGCATGCCAATTCTTAGGTAATAACTTAATCACATGGTTTAGCAAAAGCAAAATTCAGTTGCATTATCAACTACTGAAGCTGAATATGTAGCAGCTGGAAGTTGCTGTGCGCAAATCCTATGGATTAAGCGACAACTTGAAGACTATGGTATCACACTTAATAAAACTCCCATAAGATGTGATAACACTAGCACAATCAACTTAACTAAAAATCCGATTCAACACTCAAGAACTAAACACATAGAAATTAGATATCATTTTATAAGAGAACATGTAGCTAATGATGAAATTTGTTTAGATTATGTAAACACTGAAGAACAATTAGCTGACATATTCACTAAACCTTTAAATGAAGAAAGATTTTGTTATCTTAGAGAAGAGTTAGGAATTTGTAATCCTTTTGAATAAATTTTGAAACCTCTAAGGAAATAATCTAGAGTTCTTTTAAATTCTCAAAATCTTAAGGAAATTTTATCTATAACTCATATCATTTGATCTCTCAAAATCCATGATTTTTAATCATACACAAAGATCAAATTCCGGACTCTATTCGGATTCTCTGAATCTTAATCTATTTTTCTCTGAAATTGTCTGGGAGCCAACTCGAGAGTATCGGAGTCGACTCGAGTTTTCTGCTGAAACTTAGGAGTCGACCCCTCCTCTGAGCGAATCGACTCGAGATCGTGTCCGTGCTCTGTGACTAGTCGGGAGCCGACTCCACACTTTGCACGAGTCGACTCGACGTGGTCCCAGTCAAATTATTTAGGGCACGAGTCGACCCCACGGATATTTCATCCGTTCCAAAACTTTCTAAATCCTCTCCAAAGCCTTCCCAAAACCTCCAAACTTCAAATAACCTCTGATTAACCACTCCTTCAAGATCAATGGCACCCAAAACCCGTGGAGCTAGCTTGAGTGGCGCCGGTTTGAAGAGAAAGAGGACCGTTCGATGACCCGTCCGTGAGCCGTCTACGGATTCATCCTCCACCCTTCTGCTAGTGATCCTCCTGCTCCAGCTCCTACCCTTCAGGTAGATCATCTTGCTAGTAGGATTGTCACCACAGGAAGAAAGGTTAATTTTGAATTGTTTGAGAATGAAGGATTCATAATAGGTAGACAACTAATTGAGATGGGATTTGAGTATATATGTTCATTGGACTGTCCCACCTACCCTACTCTAGTTAAAGAGTTTTACAAGAATTTGACCAGAGGAGATGACGGCTTGGTGAGCAAGGTTAGAGGCATTGGTCTGAACATCACCTCTTCTATTCTATCTAGATTATTGAAATTACCCTTGTCTGGACCATCTACCTTTGCCCCAGAAGATAGATCTCCAGCCCTCTCTAGGCTATTGAACAGAAATTTTGAAGGATTTGAAGAAGTATTTGCTAGTCAATTGCCTTTGGAATTAAGACTACTCCACAATATCTGTAGCAGAATTTTGTTTCCCAAGACCGGCAGATTCGACTATGTTTCTGAGCGAGATATTTTTGTTATGGATGCTGTTGTTTCTGGGAAACCCATCAATCTACCTCGGATGATAATATGGTACATTGCAGATTGTGGCGGGAAAAAGAAATCTAGTTTGCCCTATGGCATGGTTTTAACTAAGTTATTTCGAAGCCAAGGGATTGTATTTGATGATAGTGAGCCAAAAAAGGAACTAAGGCATACGGATTTTTATTCTTTGGCCACTATACATCGAATGGGGTTTGTTAAGAAAAATGGCAATTGGGAGAGAAAGAACATTGTTGAAGATAGAGCTATAGAGGCCCCCGGACCTTCTGTGAGATATTCATCACCTGAGCCTCCTCAGTGCTCGTCTGTTCCAGAGTCTGTTCCTGCTCCTGCTTCTGATTCTACCCCTGCTCCTGTTGTTGCTCCTGCTCAGTCTTCTACATTATCATCTGGTAGCTTTTCTAATACACAGTTAGATCAGCTTAGATCATTATTCAAGTCTGAGATAATCGAGCATGAAAACAGATTGAAAGAAGAATTTAATGAAAAGTATATGAACTTAAAAGAAGCCTTATATTCACTCAGTGATCGGGTTGCATCGATTGAGTCTACTCTCAGTTCATCTACCAGCTCCTTAAGTGAAGACTTAAAGAATATCTTTGGAGAACTTAAGGATATCTGCGGTGACTCGGAGACATACTCCCAATGCAACGCCGAGCTTCAAGATAAAATTTCATCTGCTTGTACTTTTGTTGACAATAAGCTCAAAGACTATGTTAGACTTCAATGTGAAGGGATGAAGCAGATTATTGATCACTTGAATAGAATTACTAGAAGAAATTTTTAAGTTTTTTATGTAATCTCTTTTTGATGTAATCAAGTTTACTTTCAATGCAATGAGCAAGTTTACATTTTCATGTACTTTCATTTTGAAGTAATGAGAAAGTTTGATGCATTACTTATGTCTATTTCAATTGTAAGTATCCTTGAATTCTTTGAATGATTATCCTCAATTGATAAGTTAAATAGAAAAAGATAAAGAATGTTATTGATATTAAACTTCCTAACCTTTTTGTTGATTACAAAAAAGGGGAGAGTTTTATTCAATCGTATATGCCTTGCCTTCAATTCAATCAAAGTTTAATTTTAAAAGAGGAAGTGCATAAGGGGAAGAGATAAATTGAATTTCATAAAGAAAATGCTTAAGTTTCTGATTTTTAAAAATTTTGAATGATTTATAAAATTAAGGTTCATAGGGGGAGCTACCTCATTGAGGGGGAGCCTTTCCATGAACACAATAGTTGATTTTGGAATCACAATTTTTTTTAAAATTTTATAATGCATATACTCAATGTTTTTGTCATCATCAAAAAGGGGGAGATTGTTGAGAAATTATTGAAACATAATTGCCCCAAATTTATTGATTTGATGATTTCCAAAGCCATGAGTACCTTAAAGAATACAATGTGTTTATTTATCAAAACCTTGAGCTTATTCAAATTGAAAGGAATGAACTATCAATGGTTATATCAAATGAGTTTTGAATCTATTAAAAAAAAGGAGTTTCAAGCTCTATGCTTAAAAGATTTCAAAAAGGAATTTTTACACATTATAATTCAATCGATGAATTCTTGAAACATGTCTTGAATCCATGATAAACGTCATATTTAATGTATTCAAGTCAAATTTATTTTAAATTTAATTGGGACAAGTTTTAAAGTCTATCAGAATATTTTTCTGATATTTGTATCGCTCCCGAGCCGACTCAAGGGTTTTCGAGTTGACTCCTCAAATTGTCTGATTTTTCGAGCCAACTCCTGTCTGTGCGAGCCGACTCCGCTCAAACAACAGAACCCATGTTTTTTTAGCACTTCTCAGTCGACTCCCCGTTTTCCTCGAGTCGACTCCCGACTTTCAGGAGCCGACACTTTAGTTTTCGCGAGTCGACCCTTCAATGTTTAAAATGTTTCTATTTTTAGTAATCGACTTCGAGCTGACTCCCACAAAGCTCGAGTCGACTCCGCGAAATCTGGGCACGATTTTTAACGATGACACATCAGCCCCAACGGTAAGATTTTTGAATAACGGCTATTTTTCCTTGTCTCTAACGGATATATTTTTGCAGATTCTATAAATAGAGAAGCTCTTTTCAACTCAGAGAGATCGATTTTGAAAATCTAAGAGAGAAAAGAATATCATTTGAAAAGAGGGAAAAACAGAGCATATTGAA
The DNA here is from genome assembly GCA_900491605.1 of Calamus simplicifolius. Classification (NCBI taxonomy): domain Eukaryota; kingdom Viridiplantae; phylum Streptophyta; class Magnoliopsida; order Arecales; family Arecaceae; genus Calamus; species Calamus simplicifolius. The sequence continues at coordinate 333,428 of UESW01005039.1, read as the reverse complement.
AAATTCATCTAGCTCAAAGGAGAGAGATTCAAAGGAGTGAAATCCAAGTGAAAGTTTTGCCTACTCCTTCTCATCAATCCACAAGAGCCAAAAGAAAATCCACAAGCATTTCAAAGGTCAAATCGGAGGATTTTCAAAAGAGGAAAAAGCTTCATCTCAACTCCAAAGACTTCAACGGTCAAGAATCTAGCTGAGGCGTGATTCAACGTTCAAGAGGAGTTAAAGAGAAGAAGGAAGAAAGCCCAAGCCTCTACCATCTGCAATACAATCAGGCTTTTCTAACCTTATATTATTTGTACTTCATTTGTATATTTGCTCAAGGGGAGCATTTTGTTGTTCAAACACTATCATTCTAATTGGTTGCTGTTTCAATCAGTGGATTGAATCAGTGGAGGTTGGTATACCTCGTTACAAGCCGGAGTGCTTGTGTTGGGTTAGTTGTGAGCCCGTGAAAAATAACGTGTAGGGTTTGTGCTGGTAAGCCCAAGTTAAAACCAGCTGGGTTCGTTGTGCACCCGGTAAAACAATAAGTTTGAGTTGTGAGCTTGGAAAACAACTCGGCTGTAATCTAGAGAGATTATAGGTGGACCCAAGTGAATCTTGGGAGTGGACGTAGGTGTTGATTGCACCGAACCACTATAAAATTATCTTGTGTTTGCCGTGCTATATTTTCTCTTTCTCTATCTCACTTTATTTGCTTGTGTATTGATTTTAGTTAGCCTCTCACCTGCACATCTTGCTAACTAATCAATTAAAGATAAAAAGTCTTAAATTTTTAAGAACCCAATTCACCCCCCCTCTTGGGTTGCCGTCTGGGCCAACAGATAAAACATTATTTTTGAAAAGAAAAGATAAAGATTTACTTGTAGTTCAAATTTATGTTGATGACATTGTATTTGGTGCTACTAACAATCTTCTATGTCAAGAGTTTGCTAAGTTAATGCAGGGAGAATTTGAAATGAGCATGATGGGAGAACTCAATTTCTTCCTTGGACTCCAAATCAAACAAAGCAAAGAGGAATCTTTATCAACCAAACAAAGTACACAAGAGAAATTCTAAGAAGTTTGGTATGGAATCAATCAAACCCCTCGGAACACCAATGAGTCCTTCATGCAAGCTGGATAAAGATGAAGAAGGTAAGAAGGTTGATCAAAAATATTATCGAGGTATAATCGGATCCCTACTTTACTTAACTGCAAGTAGACCAGACATAATGTTTGTTGTTTGCTTATGTGCTAGATTTCAATCTGAACCTAAAGAATCACATTTAATTGTTGTCAAAAGAATACTAAGATACTTAAGTGGAACAAAAAATGTAGGTTTATGGTATTCTAGAGACTCAACATTAAATCTGATTGCTTATTCTGATTCTGATTAGCCCCTCCGTGCGGGGAATCTTTCGCCATGTGAAGAGGGAGTTGAGAGCAGTGTGGGGCTGATGGTCTCCTGTCTCTCTCAATCGAGCAGCGACCTGCGGCCCAGCATTCCACCCAGGGGAAAGCTTCCTCAGCATCAGCATTCCACCCAGGGGAAAGCTTCCTCAGCATCAGCATCCACGGGTCTGTGCCTCTTTTTGGATCTCTTAATTCATCCAGAGGACCCGTGGAAAGCTAGCCTTGCTATTTATCAGGGTGAGCTGGCTGGTTGCCTGATCTTTTGGGTCAGATGCCAAAGCGTCATTATTAACCGAAGCCGACTGAAGCAGTTCGGCCTAGCTATTTACTCATTTTTATTTCTTGTGCTTTGATGACTTGTAACTCCTCTCAGGATGTTATAACTTTTCTTTTGATGAGGAAATAAAGAAAGTTTTCATTCCTTCTTCCTTTAGCATCTGCTTCTTTTTGTGCTGAGAGTTGTTGCTCCCATATTACGCTTTTTATGTCGCAACATATTTCGGCAGCGCTATTGCTGCTTAGCTCTTGCTGAGGCCAATGTCCGATCCTCAGCGGAGAAAGCGTATATCCATGTTTGAGTCAAAGAGGGACCTGGGCGGTCCTGTGGAATCATGAGGTAAGCATGATCCTGTTTGCAGAACGAAGCAGGTGTTTTCTTCGGGGAAAGACAGCTCGTGGCATGTTTTTGCTGTCGAATAGTGGGAGGTCGTTTGCCTCTACCGAGGTATAATAGGACGCCTTAGTTGCATCAGGGCGTTGGAGAGATTACTTGACTTAGCCGGAGCCTCAGGATATCGCTCGGTTGTTGCCGAGGATTAAGGATATCGCTCGGTTGTTGCCGAGATTTTTATTCTTTGGTTCCAATCGGGGCTTGTTAGCTGCCCAAACCTTGAACAATGTTTTGGAGATTATTTAATCCGGTCGGGGCTTGTAAGCTGCCTGAACCTTGAGCAATGTTTTGGAGATTGTTTGGTTTGGCCGGGGCTTGTAAGCTGCCCGATCCTTGAGCAATGTTTTAGAGATTATTTAATTCGACCGGGCTGTAAGCTGCCCGAACCTTGAGCAATGTTTTGGAGATTGTTTGGTTCGGCGGGGCTTGTAAGCTGCCCGAATCCGAACTAAGTTTCTTTGACATTTGATCCGGCCGGGGCTTGTAAGCTACCCGAATCCAAACTAAGTTTTGGAGACTATTTGGTTCGGTCGGGGCTTGTAAGTTGCCCGAATCCGAACTAAGTTTTGGAGATTGTTTGGTTCGGCTGGGGCTTGTAAGTTGCCCGAATCCGAACTAAGTTTCTTCGACGTTTGGTCTGGTCGGGGCTTGTAAGCTGCCCGAATCCGAACGATGTTTCTTTGACGTTTGTCCGGCCGGGGCTTGTAAGCTGCCCAAATCCGAATGATGTTTCTTTGACGTTTGGTCCGGCGGGGCTTGTAAGCTGCCCGAATCCGAACTAAGTTTTGGAGACTGTTTGGTTCGGCCGGGGCTTGTAAGCTGCCCGAATCCGAACTAAGTTTCTTTGACGTTTGGTCCGGCCGGGGCTTGTAAGATGCCCGAATCCGAACGATGTTTCTTTGACATTTGGTCCGGCCGGGGCTTGTAAGCTGCCCAAATCCGAACTAAGTTTCTTTGACATTTGGTCCGGCCGGGGCTTGTAAGCTACCCAAATCCGAACGATGTTTCTTTGACGTTTGGTCGGCCGGGGCTTGTAAGCTGCCCGAATCCGAATGATGTTTCTTTGACGTTTGGTCCGGCCGGGCTTGTAAGCTGCCCGAATCTGAACTAAGATTTGGAGATCACATGGCCCCTAGCTGCACCGGGAGCGCTCGGCCATATCGAGTCTTTGTTGAGTAGAACTCGGCCCAGCCGAGGTATGGAGATTTAATTCAAAGGCTCGATGAGATAGCTTAGTAGTGTCGAGAATGGGTAAGCGGTATCCATTTCTCATCACAACTTTTTCGAAAAAGCGACCATGTCATAGATAATAGGAATAAGATGCCAAAGCTATAAACGGGGCAAGTCAAAAAGGCATACCCTACTGATATATACGCGGAGATTGTCCGAATTCCACGTTCGGGGAATGGATCTCCCGCTCAGGTCCTGGAGCTTGTAGGTGCCAGATCCGATGACTTCCGCTACCTGGTAGGGGCCTTCCCAGTTCGGAGATAGCTTTCCTTGCTCCAGCGGCTTGGAGACGGATGCTTTCCGGAGGACAAGATCGCCGGGCGAGAAGGATTTGCCTTTGACCCTGGAGGCATGGTAGCGGGCCACTCTTTGCTGGTATGCGGCCATTCTGATTCGAGCTTTTTCCCTGATCTCTTCCACCAAGTCGAGATTGGTGCGGAGCTGCTCGTCGTTAGTTTCTTCTGAGTAGCTTTCCACTCGCGGAGAGGGAGGCCTATTTCCACGGGGATGACGGCTTTCGTGCCAAAGGCCATCCGGAACGGGGTCTTGCCGATGGGGATTCTCTGGGTAGTGCGGTAGGCCCATAGAACATGATGAAGTTCGTCCGCCCATCTGCCTCGGGCTCTGGCGAGCCGAGCCTTAATCCCTTGAAGTAGGGTCCGGTTTGTTACCTCGGCTTCTCCGTTGGCTTGCGGATGCCCTACTGAGGTGAGGCGATGACTGATGCCATGATCCTCGCAGAACTCCCGGAACTTGGGATTATCGAATTGCTTGCCATTGTCGGTGATGATGGTATGCGGGAGGCCAAAGCGACAAATGATGGATCTCCACATGAAGTCCCTGGCCCGAGCTTCGGTTATCTGGGCTATTGCTCGGCCTCGACCCACTTGGTGAAGTAGTCGATGGAGACAAATAAAAATTTTCTCTGTCCAGTGGCGAGGGGAAAAGGGCCAAGAATATCCATCCCCCACTTAGCAAAGGGCCAAGCGGAGGAAATAGGGACCAAATTAGTTGAGGGGAGCCTCTGGATGTTGGAGTGCCTTTGACACGGGTCACAGGCTCAGACGAGATCATCGGCATCCTTTTGCATGGTAGGCCAGTAATATCCCTGGTGCAGTACCTTGTGGCACAGAGATCGACTCCCTAGGTGGTTGCCGCAAATTCCTTCATGTACCTCCCGAAGAGCATAATCAGCTTCGGACAGGCGGAGGCATTTGAGAGCGGCATGGAAAGGGACCGCTTATACAACTGATCGTCGATCAGCACATAGTGGGTAGCTTGCAATCTCAGCTTCCTTGCTTCCTTGCGGTCGGCTGGGAGCGACCCTTCTTTTAGATACTTCAATATGGGGTCGAGCCATCGACCCTTCTTTAGATACTTCAATATGGGTCGAACCAGGATGGCTCGACCTCAATCTGCATCACTTGGTCTGCCTCCACGATGCTAGGTTTTTCTAGGAGTTTCAGGGGAAACTTTTGCTCGGAACTCATCGATTCCGCAGTCGCAAGTCGGGATAACAGATCGGCACGAGCATTTTCGGATCTGGGGATCTGGATAACTTCAAATTCAGAGAAGTGGGAAAGCAAGTCTTGTACCTGCCGGAGATACTGAATCATGTTCGGCTCCTGGGCCTCGAATTCGCCCCGCACGTGACCGGCTACCAACTGAGAGTCGGTAAAGGCATTCAGCCTCTTCACTTTCAGATCACGGATGATTCGAAGTCCAGCGAGCAGGGCCTTATACTCGGCTTCATTGTTGGAGGCTGGGAAGGAGAATCGAACGCCGTACTCAAAGGTCGTCCCCTCGGGGCTGGTGAGGATCAAACTAGCACCAGAGCCATTGGCATTGGAGGATCCGTCGACGTGGAGGAGCCACAGGGCATCAGATCTTGGATGTTCGGAGGAGTCCGGAGTGGAGCTATCTTCCGGATGGTGCATTCAAGAGGAAATCAGCTAGAATCTGGGCTTTGATGGCCGGGCGAGGTTGATAACGAATATCATGCTCGCTTAACTCAACGGCCCACTTAGCCATTCTTCTGATGTCTCCGGGCGATGGACCACCGCCTTGATGGGTTGGTCGGTAAGGACCGTCACAGAATGTGCTTGGAAATATGGTCGTAATCTTCGAACCGATATTACCAGGGCCAAGACCAGCTTCTCGATTCGGGTGTACCTTGTCTCGGCGTCCGGAGTAATTTGTTGACATAGTAGATCGGCCTCTGGGTCTTCTTCTCTTCTCTGATCAAAACCGCGCCAATCGCGCCTTCAGAGCCTGCTAGGTACAGAAACAACATTTCTCCCAGATTGGGGCTGCTGAGGAGGGGTGGCGAGCCGAGATACCTCTTAAGGTCCTCTAATGACTTCTGGCACTCGGGAGTCCATTGAAAATTCTTGGCAGATCGAAGAGCTTTGAAGAAAGGAAGGCTCCTCTCGGCCGACCGAGCCACAAAGCGGTTGAGGGCCGCAATCCTTCCCGTCAGGTGCTAGACTTCTTTGATAGATATTGGGGGTGTCATTTGCTGAAGGGCTTGAATCTTCTGCGGGTTGGCTTCGATGCCTCGCTGAGAAACCATGAAGCCCAGAAACTTCCCGAGGTGACACCGAAGGCGCACTTCATTGGATTGAGCTTCATCCGATACTTTTGGAGTGCGAAGCTTTCAAAAGATCCCCAATATGCTGGGATGCTTCCTTGCTTTTGACCAGCATGTCATCAACATATACCTCCATGTTCCGACCGATTTGCTCCTTGAAGACTTTGTTTACCAGCCTTTGGTAAGTGGCGCCTGCATTTTTCAGACCAAAGGGCATGACACAGTAACAATAGATACCTCGGTCGGTTATAAAGGCGGTCTTTTCTTCATCCTCGGGTGCCATCCGAATTTGGTTGTAGCCTGAATAGGCATCCATGAAGGTCAGCATTTGATGACCGGAAGTGGCATCCACGAGCTGGTCGATCCGGGGGAGAGGGAAGCTGTCCTTTGGGCATATTTGTTAAGGTCGGTGAAGTCGATGCAGATTCGCCATTTACCGTTCGACTTTTTCACCATAACAACATTGGACAGCCAACTTGGATAATTCACCTCCCGAATGAAGTTTGCCTTGATGAGCTTGTCCACCTGTTCTTCAATTGCTCTCTGCCGGTCAGGGGCAAGCTTCTTTTCTTTTGCTTCACGGGTCGGGACATCTCGTCTGCATTGAGACGGTGGACGAGGACGTCCGGGCTGATCCTAGGCATGTCAGAAGCTGACCAAGCGAAGACATCAGCGTTTCCTCAGAGAAAGTCGATCAGCTCCAGTCAGGGCTTCCCCTCCAGTAGCGACCTGATCCTTATGGCTCGGTCGGGCTGAGCTTCGTCCAACGGTACCTCCTCCAGCTCTTCGGCTGGTTCTCCTTTTGCTCGGCGAAATCCTCCCAAGCGTCCAGTCCATCGACCTCGGGCAATCTGGATTGCAGGCTGGTGACAAAGCACTACCGAGCTATAGTTTGGCTTCCTCGAACTACACCAACCCCTCGCTCGGTCGGGAACTTCATAACAAGATGTGGGATGGAGACGGCGGCTCTGAGGGACATCAAGCCGGGTCTTCCCAAGATCATGTTGTAAGGCGACCGGAGCTTGGTCACCAGGAAATCTACATACACAGTGGCAACGAAAGGCCAGGTTTCTGCTCGGACCGTCAAGGTCACGACTCCTTTTGGGGTGATAACATCACCGGTGAACCCCATTAGGGTGGAGTCCACTGCTCAGATTCTCAATGAGAAGTTTCATCTTCACAAACACATCGAGGTACAAAACGTTGACGGAGCTTCCACTATCAATGAGAATTCGGCTTACATCATAGTTGTTCAAATTAAGAGATACAACTAGCGCATCATCGTGCGGAAACTGTATCCCCTGGAAGTCATCGTTGGAGAAAGAGAGCTCGTCAGTTCGCGCTTTCTTCGGCACCGAACCTTCTTCATCGTCCCTCCCACCTAAAGGACTACCAACCGCCTCAATCACATTAATGTGGCCAGCGACCGAAGGATTTGGAGGAGGAAGAGGTTGCTGCTGGGGCTCAGGCCGGCGATCGCCCCCGTTTCTTGGCTCGGGGCCCCCCTGAACCGATCCAGTCTACCCCGTTGGATGAGCCTTTCGATCTCGTTCTTTAGTTGCCAGCAATCTTCAGTGTCATGGCCATGGTCGCGGTGGTAGCGGCAATACTTGGCGGGGTCTCTCCGGGCCACATTCCCTCGAAGAGGAGGAGGTCGAGGGAGTTGGCGCTCGATTTCCATAAGGATCTCTACTCTTGGGGCAGTAAGCGGAGTGAATCGATTGAACCTCCTTGGCAGGCTCCGAATGCGGTTCCTTGGCGGCGGCTGGGGAATCCTTTGGCAGCGAGGCGGGCTTGGCTACGGGCAGGTCGGTGCTTATCTGAGCCCTTGGGCTCCTTCTTCTTCGTTAGCTCGGCTCGGGCAGCTCTACGCGATTCTTCGACTCTGGCATATTTATCTACCAGAGCCATCATGTCAGAGAGGTTTGGAGGGTAGCTGACCTTCAGCGCCAGGTAAAAGTCACTCTCCTTCAATACTTCGCTCGCCAGGGCGGACATGGCCACCTCATGATTAAGGTGGTCCACCTCTAGCATGGCCATGTTGAAACGGCCGAGATACTTCTTCAAGGACTCCCCCTCTCTCTGCTTAACCTTAGAGAGGGAGTCGGATCTCCGTCGGTGACGACGGCTGCTGACGAACTGGCTGATGAAGAAGCAGCTCAGCTCGTCGAAGGAATTAACGGAACCTGGTTTCAAAGCATTGAACCAGGTTTGAGCAGATCCCCTAAGGTAGAAGGGAAAGCGCGGCAGAGGATCGCATTTGATGCCCTGTGGAACATCATGATCGATCGGAAGCTGCTGAGATGATCGTCGGGGTCGGAAGAGCCATGATAAGGCTCGATGGCGGGCAGCTTGATATGGGAGGGAATCACTTCCTCCATGATCTTCTTAGAGAAGGGATGCCCTGCTCTGCCTTATTCTAAGCGGATGGGCCTGCTTGGCGGTGTCTAGCTCTTGACGCATTTCCTGGAGTTGACGGTGGATCTCCCTATCAGGAAAAGCAGAAGGGGCAGGATGAGGAGGATACTGAGATGGTGTTGAATCATGGCAAGAGAACACCGGGGAGAGGGATCGGGCCCGCCAAGATCTAGGGAGATCTTTGCCATGGACTCCTTGGGGAGCTAGCTCAGCTTTCCTAGGATGGCGAGGGGGGTCCGCAACCCCATGCGGGCCGAAGAAGAGATAGCTGGATGAGCGGGCCGCATCCTCCTCAGGGGGGTGAGGGATAGGAGCAGCTGGACGAGGGGCTTCGGAGCGCCCCTGAATCAGGTGGGCCAGAGCATGGACTTGCTGGACCAGTGAGGCAAACTGGTCCTGGGTCACCGGGCCGCCGGTGGCGATGGAGTCTCAACTGGCGGTGGTGGCGGCGCAACGCTGCTCACCAGATCAGGCCTTTGGGAGGCAACCTGATCTCGGGCTTCGGAGGTAGCCTTTCTTCGGTTGGCCATAGGAGGAGTTCTCTTTCAGGTCGAGATCCTTATCTCCTGGATCACAAGTTTATGGGACTTGAGGACCCTTCCTCTAGTGCCAATTTGTTGCTGCTGAAATCTGTCCTCCGACTCGGACGCGATTGGGCTTCCTCCTAGGCGGACCTGCAAAATAGTCCTCACGCGAGAGGCGTTGGGGGTGGCCCTCTGCGGAAGACCTCGACGCTCAAGTCAGTGGGGATCGATAATCAACAAAAATGAGGAGAAGGCTCTTGCTGAAGAGTCCCTCCAGGGCTCTGAGCAGAGCGCTAATGGCGGAAGCTAAGGCATAAGGAGAGAGGGTTCCAGTGAGCAAGTGCGCATACCTAAGGAGTCGGCAAACGACTCTATTTATAAAGGATCACCTGGTTCCCTGGGGGCATCGTGGGTCCAAAAGTCGTTAGGATCTGAATCCAGTTTGTTATAAGGTTAGTAGGATTCGTATCTTGTTTGTTAGAGGATCGACGGCTAGGAGAGCTTGTTGATGTCTTGAGATTTGGCGAGGACATAGGCCCAGGGCTCTAGGCCACTCTCGCGGGTCCTAAGCCACTCCCGGATATGATTTCTATTTGGAATCTTACGAATTCGAGTTCTCCCGCGCCGAATTCCGCAGAGGTATAAGTATCGCTCGGGCTAGGCCGAGCGATAGAAAGATCGGCTAGAGGGGCCGAGAGATGATATAGCTCGGCTAGAGGGCCAAGAGACGATACAGCTCGACTGGGGCCGAGAGACGATACAGCTCGGCTAGAGGGGCCGAGAGATGATACAGCTCGGCTGGGGCCGAGAGATGATACAGCTCGGCTAGAGGGGCCGAGAGATGATATAGCTCGGCTAGAGGGCCGAGAGATGTGATCCGCGCTTGGGAATCCCTGGCTCGGCGAGGGGCTAAGGCGCCCCAACTTACCGAGGCTAACTTATCTCTGGCGGGTGTCGCACAGCGAGTAGGAATCAGGGCTAGTCTTAGCCATGTGCACGATTATTGATACATAGTGATTTTACCCCTCAACAGTAGATATTATATCTATAGAAGAATTCAACTTTGAAGTATCCAATTTCAAGGTAATCTAAAGCCTGAAGCTTTTATAAATTGATTTTCATCTGCTACAGAATATCTCTGGTACCATAAGTTAACTAGTTAAAAATGTATTGAGTTTGTTAAAAACAAGTTCAAATGAACATCTATAAATTGGTGGAAGGCAATTAAGTTTATATTTAGCTCAAGTTTCATTCATCAAGAGCCAAATTTTTTAAGTAGTTAATGCAACCCAAGAAAGCAAAATAAGAAAATTTTGCTTCATAAGGAAACTTCGTTATGATTTTTTTTTTTATGAATCTTATTTTATTCTTAGTCTCTATAGAAGACTTATTTTATTATCTTTAAAAGTCTTATTTTATTCTCTTTGAGGAATTTTATTTTTTTAATATCAAATTTGTCAATAATTATCTCATTTTTGAAGGTGTTTTGGTCTTAGTCTAATTAAGAGTTCTAATTCTAGTCAAATTCTAGTGGGCTAATTTTGCTCAATAAATAGGCCGCGAATGATTTGAGTAATAAAATTATGAGAAATTATTCTCTTCTCTTGGCTTTGAATGTTCTTAGCTTGAGTAGGTTAAAGCCACAATTTTTATCAGAATGATTAAAGATGCCGAATCAAAGATTTTCAAGAAGTGGTATGAGACCAGTAGTTATCCTCCTTTCATCTACTTACATCAATTAGGTTTAATCCTAGTAGCAATTAAGTTTTATAAGTGTAAACATTGTTTAATATTGTTGTATTTATTCATAACAAGTGTGTATTTTATATGTTTGTGAATCTTTAGATATGCTAATGGGAAATAATGATAGAATAAAAATTTGTATTTTTGAGATTGCTTGACTTCTTACTCTGTTAAATAAGTTGACCTTCTAGAAATTCTTCAATAGAAATAATATTGGATTGCTTTTGTTTGTATAAGTGAGGACTTCTCTAAAGCTCCAGTACTTGCTTATTAATGACTTTTCTTACCTTTTCAAATTTCTGTATAGTAACGATATCGCATTATTTTTTCATAACATAATCTCGAGTCCTCATTAACTATTTGAGTTTAGCTTTTTTGGATCTTAATTCTTTGGGTATTATTATCTAAGACTATCTTTAATATTATTTTAAGTTTTTCATATCTTTTCTCAATCTTTACTCGTAATATCTTAGATTTTTTCCTCATTATTTTATCACCTTCAACACAAATCAAAGTGCCTATCCTTATTGGAGTTTCGTCAAATCCTTTTTTAATGTCCACATTGTCTTGATCAATTTTCTAACACTTTATCATTAATTTGAATAGTTTCTACAAATCCTCTAATATATTGCGCCATTTTCTCAAAAGAAAAGAAAATTATAATAATAATAACTATCAATAGAATCCTCAATGGGCCTAGTTGGGTGTGAAATTTAGGTTACCTCAACTACCAAGCTGATCTCATTAGCTTCAAAAAAATTTTTAAATTTGATTTTATCCAAATATTTTCTATTATAATATATTAAGATTATTCGTAGGTTACTTCTTGCTCTATATTTAGTCGTAGTTGTGGTTGCAAATTAGTAGGGTAGACAAATTAGTAGAAAAGAAAATTAGATATAGTTCGACTTGTATTTGAAGATCAAGGATTGTATATAGTTGAAAGAATTGGATCTAATTTAAATTTTGAATGGAGTCCCTGCCTTATATTTTTCAATCTAACCTGATCTAACTAGGCTTGCGTATCATATAGGTCTAATTTGAGTCAACAAAAAAGGACTTATTTGACTTGAATTTGATTCAACCTCATCCAAAAACCCAAATCATATAAATCTCCTTTTTTTTTCCCTTCAATTTAATCATTTTTACCAATTCATTGAATGGGCTCTCATTTAAATTAATTTCATGTTTTCATCTTAATAACTACATATACTCTAATTTATTTTCACTTGATTATATTTAAACATTCATATTTCATTATTTATTTTAATGAATTCTTATTTTTAACACCCTCAAGTACATCAATATAAATTTTACAAATCATAGTTTGCAGACTTAAGAATAATTAATTACTTGTATGCAAATAAAGTTTTTGAATAAAAATTCAAGTTAACTTAGCTCTTATGGTTTTACTTAATTTTTTAAAGTGATTTTAAAACCTTGATTAACATATACAGTGTAGACCTTTAAATGCTTCAATTAGAAAGAGTGATCTTTAACAATTCATGGTAAGGATATAAGTAGAGGTAGACCTAAACTAACATGAGCAGAAATAATTAAAAAATATATAATTATTTATGATTTAAATGTCGACTTAGTCCTAAATAGAGCGGAGTAAAGGAAGCAGATTTATGTAGCCGACCCTATGTAGTTGGAAAAAGGCTTAGATGAGTTGAGTTGAGTATATAAAATCTTTATCGTGAACCTTACTTAACTTGTCTTGATTAGTAATTTAATTGAGCCCAGATCTAAATTATGATCCAAATACGAATACAAGTCTGGTTGGAATTAGGCATGCTCCAATCTGACTCATTTGCAACCTTATTTCTAGCTTTATCTAATTTCGGCCCAGCCTTATTTCATGAACTTGTTTAGTTATATAGCAAAACTAAAGTAGGAAAGATTAAAGAAACATAGTACCAAGGCTTTTCAAGATAACCTTATAACATATTTTGGCAATCTATTCATTAAACCAATTTAAATGCTGCAATTAAAGTTATAATCAAAGCCTAGAGTTGATTATGAATATGTCTAAATAAATTGAATACTATCTCTCTTTATTTCTAATTTCTGTCAAACACATTTACAACCTTATTTCTAGCCTTAGATAATTTCAGCTCAGCGATATTTCATGAACTATTCTTTTATTTAGCAAACCTAAAATTGAAAAGATTAAAGAAGCCTAACGCCATGGTTCTTCACAAGATAATCTTATAGTATATTTTTGGCAACCTATTCAATTAAACTAAGCTATATTAAATATACAATTATGCAATTAAAGCCTACAGTTAATTGGAATGGATTGCCCATTTGCATGAAGATGTTTAAATAAATCGAATACTATCTCTCTTTATTTTAAATTTGGTCCGACTAATTTATAGCCTTATTTCTAGCCTTATATAATTTTCGATCGGTCTTATCTCATAAACTCCTTTAGTTATACAACAAAGCTAAAATATGAAAAATTAAAGAAATATATACCATGGCTCTACCAGGATCATCTTACAATGAATTTTTGGCAACTTATTCAATTAAACAAATTTAAATGCTATAATTAAAGCCTAGAGTTGATTTGAATGGATTATTCATTGGCATGAACATGCCTACTTAAATTAAGTACTATTTTTTTTATTTTTAATTTATATCAAACTCATTTATAACCTTATTTCTAGCCTCATGTAATTTTGGTCAAGCTCTATTCCATGAACTCCTTTGGTTATATAGCAAAACTAAAATAAGAAAAGTTAAAGAAGCATAATGCTACGACTCTCATAGGATAATTTTACAGTATATTGAGCTGATTAGAATGGATTGCCCATTCGCATGAACATGTCTAAATAAATTGAATACCATTTGCAATCAAAATTAATTTTGATTTGACTCATTTGCAATCTTATTTCTAGTCTTATCTAATTTTTGACCAGCCCAATCTCATAAATTTCTTTAGCTATATAGCAAACTTAAATCGAAAAAATTAAAGAAACATAAAGCCAAGGCTTTTCCAAGATAATCTTACATAGTTTTTGGCAACCTATTTAATTAAATAAATTTAAATATTATAATTAAAGCCTAGAGTTAGATTGGAATGGATTGCCCATTGGCTTTAACATGTCTAAATAAATTTAATATTATCTTTTATTTCTAATTTTGGTTTAACTCATTTGTAACCTTATTTCTAACCTTATATAATTTCGGCTCGATGATCTTCCTTTGGTTATACAAAAAGATTAAAAAAACATAATGACAAGGCTCTTCACAGGATATCTTATAGCATATTTTTTGCAACCTATTTAATCAAACCAGTTTAGATGCTGCAATTAAATCACCTCCCTGGAGTGCGAGGCCAGCTCGTGGGGCGTGAAGGCGGTGCTAGCTCGCTCTCTCTCTAGGTGGGTGCCGCCGAAGGCTATTGTGCATGAACTGCATCGTGCTGGGCTGTCGGAAGAAATCGAGGTGGTTCCCCTGGCTCACAGGCACTACCTCATCCGGCACTCCGACCCTCTCTAAAATCCGTATCCTTGAGCGGCCATGGGTGATCAACGGGCAGGTGCTTGCGGTGGTGGATTGGAAGCCGGAATTCATCCCAGCGGAAGATTCCTTGTTGCAGGCTCTGGTCTGGATCCGGCTTCCTCTGCTTTCGATGGAGTTCTGGGCGGATGACACCCTCTCTTCCATTCTCTCGGTGGCGGGGGAGTTTTTGTTCTCCGACGAGCCTACCAAAGCACGGATGCGGGGAGGGTTTGCTCGGGCTTGCGTCCGAGTGGATCTGGGTCTTCCCCTCCGGCTAGGAGCCAGGATTCGTAGAATCGGCGCCCCCTTCTGGCAGCAGTTTTCGTTTGAGAACTTGAAGGGTATTTGCCACCGCTGTGCTTCCCTGCACCTCTCTGGTCCATGCAAGCTAGCGGGTGAGACGACTTCTTCGTCATCTGCTCCATCGTTTGGTCCCTGGTTGGCAGCAGTTCGGCGTCGACAACAACCTCTGGCGCAGCCTCCGGTCCTAACGGTGGGAGATCGGTCGAGCCCTGCTTCCGCTTCTGTGTCCAAGGACGGTTGGTCAGTGCCGAAGAAGTTCGCCCGGTGTCAGCTTCATCCTTCCGCTGGCTCCTCCCTGCCATCTCCTGGGTTGAGGTTTGGGCGGGGTGAGTCAGCCGCAGCTGAGTCGGTTGCGACGGTGTCTCGGGAGCCTGGTTTGAAGCCTTCGGCAGCGTCTTCCTCTCTTGTTCCTGTCCCTGTTTTGCTCGGTCAAGGCATCCAGAAGACCCCAGGCAGTGCTCGAGCGTGCCGGTTGGCACTGTAGCACAATCTTAGGATTCAATGATTCAGAGTTCAGAAGCAAATGACATTCAGGTTATAATTCCTAAGGTGCAATCCACTTGTTGAAGGTGATAAAGCTATTAATTTTCGAAATTGGGCCTCGTGGTCAGTACTAGTAAAGACCCCGTCTCGGGGCCTTCTAAGCGGGCCCGTCCAGTGGAGTCATCGTCTACCAGAATGCCATCCCGCTCTTCCAAAGCCAAAGGCAAGGCCACTCTTTCTGGTAGAGGTGGGGACAATGTAGCCTTCAAGTTTGCGGCTTCCTCGGTGGTTGGTCGGGAGTCATCGGCCCAGTTTGGCCCAGGGGCGAAGAAGGCTCGAGGTCGGGTAGGGGCCTCTTCGGGGTCAGCTTCTGAGTCTTCTAAGCCGACCCAATTAGAGTCTAGCACTCACTTATCAGCGGTTCATCAACTGAAGGAGGCTATTCATGTATCTGAATCGGCGGTCTTGACGGACTCAGTCCAGATACTTGATTGTGTGGATATGGGATCCCAGAATTGTCCTATGGTGATCCCAGGCGATACGGAGGTCCTGATGGAATCAAACCAGGCTGTTAACTGCAAAGGCCCGGGAGATTTGGACTGTTCCGTGAAGATGTCAGGGGTGATGGTTGGGGAGCCCTCCAATCCAGCCTTACCATGAAGATTCTCATATGGAATGTACGAGGAGCATTGAAACCATCGTTTCGCTCCTCATTTGGGAGGCTTATGCAGCTTCACTCTTTTGACATTTGCATCTTGCTGGAAACTCGGCTTTCTGGGGCTAGTCTAGCCCATTTTCGGAGACAGATTGCTCGAGCTTGGGTTTCGTATGCTGTTGAGTCCACTGGTCTTTCGGGGGGTATTGTTGCTTTATGGAGAAATGAGAATATCAGAGTTGATGCTTTTCACAGCTGTGGGCAGCAGGTTGCGCTGGTCATCTCTGAGGGAAGTGCCAGCCCTGGCTCCTTTCGGGAGTTTATGCCAGTACTGATCTCTGGGAGCGTCGGGTGCTTTGGTCTGAGATTCAGTCTCTTCTTGACCAGGGATTCCCCTCCCTCATTGCGGGAGACTTTAATTGTATCTTGAGTGCCGCAGAAAAGAAAGGTGGCCAGGTTTCCCATGGCTCTGTGGGCCGTGCTGAGTTCAGGGACTTTATTTCTAGCGCTGGTCTGTTGGATTTGGGTTATCAGGGTTCGCAGTTTACATGGTGCAACAACCGGCAGGGATCAGCTAGAGTCTGGGAAAGATTGGATAGGGCCTTGGCCTCTTCTAGCTGGCTCCAGCTTTATCCCTCTGTTACTGTCACTCACTTGTCTAGAATTGCCTCTGACCACTGTCTTCTCTTTATCTCTACTGATATCACCTCTCAGCGGCATAGGCAGTTCAGATTCGAGAAGTTTTGGACCTCATATCCTGCTGCTCGCTCCATCATCTCTCAGGTCTGGTAGTTACCAGTTAGAGGTAATGCCATTTATCGGCTCTCCAGACGGCTTGCCCTTGCTAGATGTCGCCTCTCTAGATGGCATAGACTGGAGGTTGGGGATATTGTCAGACAGGTGGAGCAGGTTGAGTCTACTATCTCTTCTCTTCAGGCTAAAGAGTACCTGAAGGGTTCTCTTTCTTGTGAGGACCTATCGTCCCTGCGATCGAGTTTGGCGCTCCACCACTCTCTTCTGCTGCAGCAGGAGACCTTTTGGCGACAGCGGTCCCGTATTCAGTGGATTCAGGAGGGGGACTGTAATACAGGATTTTTCATCAGGCCACTCAGAAACGCAGGGCGAGGAACCGCATTAGGCATATAACTGATGAGGAGGGTCAGCTCTAGGTGGATGATCATGTGATTCGTGCTCAGCTTCTTAACTTCTTTCATAGTAGGTGGACTGAGCAACCTGGTTCTGGAGTCCCTGTTCACCCTATTCTGTCTCTCAATACTGTATCTACTGCTGAGAATGACTCTCTGACTCGGCCTTTCACTTCGGAGGATATTTGGCTGGCTTTGTGGGAACTTGGTGCTGATAAGGCCCCTGGGCCGGATGGCTTTCCTCCGTTTTTCTTTTGTCAGTATTGCGATATTCTGGGAGAGGACTTAGCTCAGGCAATCCAGCTTGTCTTTCATCGCAAATCTATCCCCTCTGAATGGAATTGTACCTTCATCACCTTGGTTCCTAAGAGGCCGGACGCTTCCAGCCCTCAGCACTTCCGGCCCATCAGTTTATGCACTACCTTATATAAGGTTTGTGCTCGCCTCCTTGTTATGAGGTTGTGTTGGGTTATTCCTCGCCTTATCTCTCCGGAGCAGGGGGCTTTCCTCAGAGGGCGTAGTATCACTGATAATGCTTTATTAGCGCAGGAGTTCATGCATGACCTTCGTCGGGCTTCTGGCAGTCAGGGGCTTATGGCCATTAAGCTTGATATGGAGAGAGCTTATGACAGAGTTAATTGGGATTTCTTGCGTCACTCTCTTCAGGTGTTTGGGTTCCACCAGCTGTTTATTGATTGGATCATGGCCTGCATTCAGCGTCCTTCATTCTCCATCCTCATCAATGGAGATCGGACTGATTATTTCCATTCTAAGGTTGGGCTGAGACAAGGTTGTCCCCTCTCCCCGTTTCTCTTTGTTATAGCGGCTGATTCTTTATCTCGGGCTCTTCGTCAGGCTCAGCAGGATAATGTTCTACACCCTTACCGAGCTGGTTCCCAAGGTCCCTCGATCTCTCATCTGCTTTTTGCTGATGACTGTATCTTCCTGGGCAGGGCTACTGTGGCCAATGTGGCCACGTTTGCTTCTATTCTTCACAATTACTGTTCTGCCTCTGGTCAGAAAGTTAATAATGCTAAGTCTGTTATTTGTTTTAGTCCGCGGGTGACTTCTTCTCGGAAGGGGACTATCAAGCAGATCATGGGGATTTCTGTGCAGTCAGAGTGTCTCTCCTATCTGGGTATTCCTATTACTGGCAGAAGGCCTAAGATCTCGGACTTTAGTAAGCTCGAGTCGAGGATTCGTGATCGGCTGGAGGGGTGGCAGGTTACTGGGCTATCTATGATGGCAAGGATCACTCTTATTCGATCAGTGCTCACATCTTTTCCTCTCTATCTCTTATCTAATGCTGTTGTCCCTTTGACTTGTCTAAGGAGGATTGAGCGTTATTTCAGGGATTTTCTCTGGGGATCGTCCCAGGATGGTCATGGTGTTCATCTTTTAGCCTAGGATTGTGTCTGTCTGCCGCTTTCCGAGGGAGGCCTTGGGATCCAGTCCTTGACTGCTCGGAGGGAGGCCTTGATTGCTAGGCATGCTACTCGTTTTTTGCTTGATCCACACTGTATGTGGAGTTCCTTTATGCATGGCAAGTATGGGGATTGGACTCCCTCCACTAACCTGCAGTCTGTTCGGGGTCACTCTTTTTTCTGGAAAGAGGTTTGTACTCATGCTCCGGCCATCCTTCATAGTATCTCCTGGATTCTTGGCAATGGTGCTTCTGTGGATGTTGCTTATGATTCCTGGATCGCTGACCTTCCATTGTCTCGATGGCCTACTTTCGTCAGCACTGATATTCCTCTTGACATGCGAGTTAGTGATCTCACGGTGCCGGATCATTCTTCCTGGTCTACTCCTCTGTTATCCCGTTTCTTTGGTGAGGAGCTTATGCGACGTATAGCTGCTATCCCTCTTTCTCCAGGTCACTCCCCCGACATCAGGGTTTGGAGGCGGTCCGGTATTCCGAGCGCTCCCATCAGGGACATCATCAAGATTTACCGTGTTTCATCCTGACCGTTGACAGATATGGCTTGGATTTGGCGTCTTCCCATTCATCCCAAGGTTCGTCTTTTTCTATGGAAGATTGTCGGAATTGTCTTCCTACATGCTCGGTTCTTTCTAGACGTGGCCTGGGGATTCAGCCTACGTGTCCGATATGCGGTATTGAGGAGGAGGCGGTGGATCACGCCATCTTCACTTGTCTCAGAGCTCATCACATTTGGGAGATCGCTAGCGTCAAGCCTTGGGCTGTCGCTTCATCTTCTCTTTCTTTATCTTTCCTTGACCTGATCAGGCAGGATGTTAGGAGAGGTAGCAGCAAGCAGGGCGCGACAAGGGCTTACATTGCTTACCAGATCTGGATATCCCGGAACCGGATTGTCTTACTTAGGAGCCTACTCCGTCTTTTAGGGTTGTTCGGACTGCCTTGTCCTTATCTACTGAGTACACATCCCATCGTCTAGTTTGTAATTTTGATAGCCCTGGCCTCTGGGATTCCCATGTTGCCTCGACAGTGCACCGGAGAACGGTCTTTATTTCTTGGGAACCCCCCCTCCAGGGTTTATCAAAATCAACTTTGATGGGAGTGTTCAAGGCAGATCTGCCGGATCGGGTTATGTCTTCGGGGTTCTGACGGTACTATGATTGCTGCTGGGGGATTTGGACATCTCGATTCGTCGGTGCCGCTTGCAGAGCTTTATGCTGCGTGGGCTGGAGTTTCCTGTGCTATCCGCAGTCTCGATGCCCGTCGTATTATCCTTGAGGGTGATGCCCTCCGGTGATTCGATGGCTTCGCCAGGATCATTGCGCGCAGTCGCCTACCAACCCTTTGATCTCTGATATTCGTTCTCTCCTATAGGGGGTTTACAGCATACAGATCAGCCATATCTTCAGGGAAGCCAACTCAGCGACTGACTGGATCGCCGCTAGAGTGGCTGATCATTCTGGATTCTGGTGCTGGAAGCCCGGTGAATGGTGTCCTCCTGGTTTGAACTTAATTTTGTATTCTATAGTGTGGGACTGAGTCACCCTAGAGTGGTGTGATTCCGTTTGTACCAAAAAAAAGAAAAAAAAAAGCTATAATTAAAGTGATTGGAATGGATTGCCTAAATAAATTTAACACTAGCCTTATATAATTTTGATCCAATCTTTCTTTGATTATATAGCAAAACTTAAAATAGAAATATCAAAGAAACATTAATGTCATTACTCTTTATAAGATATTTTTTAGCATATTTTTGGCAACCTATACAATTAAACCAAATTTAAATGCTGCAATTAAAGTTTATATTTGATTGGAATGGGTTGCTCGTTCGCATGAACATATATACTTAAATTGAATACTATATCTCTTTATTTCCTTCCTTATATAATCAAACCATTAAAACGTATTCATTTTACAATCATGGCCGTTCGTGATTAGCAACATGATGATTGGATAAGGCTCACTAAAATCATCTATTTTGATGGGCCCTATCCAATCAGAGCCGTTGCGCCAACTATAGATGGTTGTGATTAAAAATCGGGCCTTTGGATTCCGAAACGGGGAGAGAGAGGATCCGACTCCATCGTTCAAACTCCGAAATTCAAATATTCAACGTCATTAAAAGCAGCAACTCGGAGGGAAGCAAAAGAGGTTAAAAAATAAGCCCCCTACTAAATATCCAAATATGGAAAGCCGATTCCATGAGACAACATCGTTTCCCGTTAATTTTACGTCACGCAGTCAGTGAACACTGAACAGTGACAAAAAGGAAGGCGCTGCCCTGCCATACCACCGCCGTTTCCCTTCGTAGTTTCCCCTAATGATGTTAATAATATAATAATAATTTATTGTCATGGAAGCAAAAATGGCGTGGTGCAATTTAAAGCTGCCCCAAAACCCAGCCCCTTTGTCTCTTGGAGCTTCCCCCCTTTCCCACTTCGGCGTCGCCTTCTCCCCTCTCTCCCCAAAAGAGAGTTTTTCCTCTGGAAACGTCTCTTTTGTTCTCCGTGTCTCCGTTCGCTTGTTTGCTCGCCTTGAAATCCTTCTCCGTCGCTGGAATCCGATAGCGACTGCTAAAGGGACTGGAAGCTGTTGGATTTCTTCGACGAGGTAGGCCGCCCGAGCTCCTTCCAATCCGCGGAATTTCTTTGATTTCGGTGTTTTTTTGGGATCTAGGGTTTGTTTTATTGCTCGTAGATTAGAGAATTATGGTTTCTTGATCGAAGCCGTTTGCATGCTTGTTAGGGGCTTTCTTCTTCTCTATGCGATTGATCGGAGCTGTTCTCTTTGGGATGTTGTTGAATCTGGTTTATTCTGTCTGGATTAGATTGGAAGGTTGGATTCTGATTGTTTTTTTTTTTTTAATCGAGGGTGTAAATGTATCCGTTGGGGAAAGGAGAAGGGGGAATGGTGGATCACCTGAGGGCTCTGCGGGCGGTGGCTTCATGGAAAAGGATAACGTTTTGAAGTCTGGTGAGCGTCCGCCTTCTTCTCGGCGGAAGGCTGGATGTGGAGCCGTTCACAATGGGAACAACTCTGCCATAAATAAAAGGGGTGGCAGGGAGGGGAAAGATTGTTTTGAGGATATACGGGCTGGGAAAAGGAGGATTTTGAGATCGGATGTGGCCAGGCTGAGGGCAGAGGCTGAAGCTGCTAGGAAGAGATTTGGGGGAGAGGGTGGTCATGGAGCTGAGCAGGATGATGACTGCTTCGAAATCAGTTTTCAGAATGGCTCAGATTGGATGAAAGTTGGAGAAGATGTTAAAGCTGAGAAAGAGGAAAAATTGAAGCCGGATGTTGCCAAGCAAACGGAAGAGTCAGACACCCCTATGGAGAATGACACGAAGAGGCTTTACTCAGTGATGATCAGCTCAGGAACAACCCTTCCATCAGCAAAAGAGTAGGAGAGGAGACAGAGGCTGAGAAGGAGTGGCTTGTGGAGTCATGTGCTATTGATCATATGGAAGAGACTCATGTTGATGAGCAGAAAACTGCTGAAGAGTCGGACACCAGTGAGAGGAAAGCTATCAAAGTGGCTGAAGCTGAGAAGAAGAAAATCACTGAAGATTCTGATTCTGATCTGAAGAAATTACCGAAGAGGCTGAAAGTGCTAAGAGGGAACTTACAGAAGTGTCCGATACTAGCATGAAGAAAGTTGCAGGAGACATTGCTTATGGAGCTTACCAATATGAGAGCACCTCTGCCATTATTGAAAGGAATGGCACGGAGCAGATAAAAGGTGGAGATGAGAAAGAAATTGAGATGAGTAGAACAATGGAATTGGATGTTGCTGAGGCAGATGCTGATGGTAAGGAAGTTATGGGCTACAGGACTCCTGAAGCTGATCACAATGCCAACAATTCCATCAATAAAGGTAATGGAATAGAGCGGATGAAGTATGAAGAGACCAGTGGCGACAACAAGAAGGTTACATGTTTGGACATTGCCAAGGGAAAGGAAGAGGACAAACCTGATAGGATGGAAGTTGGAGAAGAGACTGGCACTAGCTTGATGAAGGTTACAGAAGAGAATGCCACAGATAACAATGAAGCTACAAAAGGGACTACTTGCGGAGCTGATCAGCATGAAAAGAGTGCCACCATCACCAGGAGTTGCACAGAGCAGATGAAATGTGGCAATGGATCTGAAGTTAATCAGAGGAAGGCTATGAAGTTGGATGTTGCAAACCAGAGGGGAGAGGCGGACACTGTTCAGGGGAAAGTTTCAGAAGAGGCTGCTTCTGAAGCTCAACATAACAGGGAAAGTTCCATCACCAGCGAAAATAAGGATGTGAATCATAGAATTAAAGTTGAGATGAGAATTACTAGGTCTGCTGCTGCCAAGCAGAGGAAGGAGGCTGCCACTGATAATAGAACGGTTAAAGAAGTGGTTGATGCAGATAACAATGAAGTTGTGGAAGACATTGGTACTGGTGCTGATCGAAATAAGAATATCTCCACCATTCGCAAAAGGATTGGCATGGATCAAATAAAATGCGAGGAAGAAATTAATACTGAGAAGCAGCAGATTGTGGGAATGGATGGTTCCAAGCACAGTGAAGAAGCTCGCACGGTAAGAAAAAGGTTAAAAAGGAGTCTGGTTCTAGAATTAATGCTGAAGACACGGAACAGATAGAACACATGGATGCTAAAGTTGCCAATAAGCGAATTAGGGGATTAAATGTTGCCAGGCAAAGGAATAAGACACATATCATATCAGAGAATGAGAAACAGAAAAAAGGGGCTGATGCCATTAAGAAGAAAATAGTAAAATCAGGGTCAGACAGAAAGAGATGCAGAGAGACATCTGATTCTGAAACCACCAGGAAGAAAATGAAAACGGAGTTGTTAAAATCTGGACATGACCGAACTGAGGGATGCAGTGGAAAAATTTTCAAGTTTGATCCTTCAAACTGCCGGGGTTCGGGACCCAGATCTGCTGTCCCTGCTACTGGACGGAAGGTTGATGTGGATGAAAAGACCATTCGGAGGGGCGTTAGGGGCCAAAGCAAAGGGACTAGTAACAAAAAGGTGGATGGGAGAGATGAAGATAACAAAAAGAAGAGAGGATTTCCTATGGGTAGTCGAAATATATCAAAGCACCATATCTTTCCTGTAAAAAGAAAAGTGCTGAGAAAATCCTATGGGGCTAAAATGGAGCCTAAATCTTCAAATGGCAAGAACAAGGTAATGGTAAAAAAAGAGAGTAGCTCCATTTGTCTAAGCAAGAAGAACAAAGCTACAGCAAGTGAAGGACGGAAAGAGGCTAAAGAGAAAGTCAGGGAACAGATAAAAATATGCTCCTAAATGCTGGCTGGAGAATAGATTTAAGGCCTAGAAAGGGCAAAAACTATGAAGACTCAGTTTACATATCTCCTCAAGGATCAGGTTATTGGTCCATCACAAAAGCCTATGAAGTGTTTCAAAAGGACTTTAATCATGCACATAATGAAAAAGGCAAGGATGTAGCTAGATGTTCTTCTAAGTCATCTAAAAGGAGTAGTCCCAACATTGAAGGTGCGGGTTTTCCTTCCATACCAATGGAGGATCTCAGCATCCTGAGGAAAAAAATTGTGAAGAAAAGTAAGGGGTGCTTAAAAAAAGTAAAAAGAAGCTTGCAGATGGCAGAGTAAATAAAAAGCTGAAGGAAGCTGGCAACACAAAATACCTAAAACACAAGGATAATGAGAGGGAGACCAAGGGAAAAGCAAAGGTGAATGGCACTGCAGGTTCAAGCTTGAGGGGCATTGTTGGTCATGGACTTAAAAAACCACATTCTGGAAGACATAAAAAAAGGCACAGAGGATGTGCTCTGTTGGTTCGTGGATCTAACCAAGGGGGAGAAACTGGAGCTGATGGCTATGTTCCATATGTTTGGAAGCGTACCATTCTCTCCTGGATGATTGATTTGGGAATTGTTCCTTCCAATGGTAAGGTAAATACCAGAAGTGCACAGAGGCAATGCTGGAGGGCTGGATCATGAGGGATGGCATTAAGTGTTGCTGCTGTAGTAAGATCTTTGCAGTATCAAAGTTTGAGATTCATGCTGGCAGCAAACTTTCTAGCCCATATCAAAACATATTTGTACAGGAGACAGGGGCTTCCCTTTGTCAGTGCTTGCTAGACGCCTGGAAAAAGCAGGATGACGCTGAACGTCAAGGTTACTACACTGTAGACATTGATGGTGATGACCCAAATGATGATACTTGCGGCATCTGTGGAGATGGTGGTGACTTGATCTGTTGTGATGGTTGTCCTTCAACATTCCATTTGAACTGCTTAGGCTTTCAGGTATGGAAAGAAAACCATGTATATAGATGTTGCCTGCTTCTTTTATTTTTCATTCCAAGGGATGAAGGTATAGTAATTTTGTTTTCATCCTATATCAATCCTGTAATAAATCTGTTCTTATGTGTATTTGTCTTTTGATCCTTTTGCTTCTGCTTTTAATTGGTTGCTTTGTGCCATTTGGTGAGATGGAGTGGGGCTATTTGTTATTGCCCTATTGAAACTGACTTAAACAAGAGAGTAGCAAGTAGGGAGGGAAGTTTGTTTATTGGAAAAAGAGGGCAAAAAGAATTCTGATGCTTAAAGCAGTTTACAAAGCTTTACTTTTTTTTTTTTAACCTTCCGAGGTTCAACACATCTGCTTTCATTCAGGTCCATAAAAAGTTTTTCCTGTGCAGATTCTTCCTCCTGGCGACTGGCACTGTATGAACTGTTCATGTAGATTTTGTGGGGAATCTTGTGGTTCTGATGCCCATGGAAATGGTGGTACCATTCCTCCATTACTCGCTTGTTCCCTATGTCAGGAGAAATGTAAGATTCTCTCATATTACTCACTGCAAAATTTTGCTAATTATAATTTGTAGATTTTTTCTAGTTTGCTACATTTTATGGATAAGCTGGTTGATTCTTTTGTTGTGCGACTCTGATTTTGTAGATCACCAAACATGCGCTGTAAAATTAGATGATGTTTCTGAGTTCCGCTCTTTCAAACGTTACATTCTGTGGACACGGTTGCAGGGAGGTATGGCTGCTGATGTAACTTTTAGGTTGTTTATGTTTTCAGTCCTGTTAACATTATGATCATATTACTCTCATGCAAACTTTGCAACTGATGACAGTATTTGTTATTTTTCTAGAATTTTGATTCTATGACCTCATGAAGGTTTTCCATGAAAATAACATCAATGCAGGCTTCAAGATTAACTTTAAATTAAGTAATATCTCACAGTTGCTGCCATTGCAAGAAAAGGTGTTTGAGGGTGTAAACCTTTCTTTCCTAAGATTAAGATTATGATTTTTTAGCACTTAACTATTGCCAAATTGAAATTAGACTAACTCTATTTCTGACAACCATTTCCCTCCTTAAATATTGTTCTTAAGTAGGATGGTCTTATAGGGCATTAAGTAAGCCCTCCTTATAGCTCATATAACCGTTGAAACTTTGTTATTTGTGTTACCATCAACTGACCTTTAAATTCTTGCACAAAATTAAGCAAACCAACAATAAAGGCTAAATAATCCTAGTTAACAAGATAACCTAATCCTAAGCCCCTCTTTGAACCATTTACATCCAAGATTTGAAGTTTCCATGATGACTGGAGCAGTTCAGCTGAAATGGATCAATTCCACTAATTTCAACCAAAACTGATCACATTTGGTCAGGTTCCAAAATTAATTTAAGGCTGATAAACCTTATCCGCATCGTCAGATTGCCAAGGGACAAAAATTTGATCTCTAGGAAATATTTTTACTTGGTAAGGCTCAACTTGTGCAAGTCGAGTAGAACTTAAACATATTGAGGTTGAGTAAATACAGATTAAGCAAGAATTTGTAGACGTTGCTTATGCTGTGCATATTGCAGACAAAAGGTTTCAAACAACAGAACATATTCTAAGATGATATCTAATTTATATTTGCTATTCTTTTATCATTTTGTAAAAACTGAAAATCATTTGGTTTTGGTTGAATTCAAAACCAACTTTCAAACCTTGATTTGTATCAATACACCTCTTGCTGGAGCTTGTCTTAAGATCATCCCAAACATTGCAAACTTGTTCTCCCATCATTTGAGTCTTTAAATTTGATGAGGGAGGTCTCTCCTATGTCATTGAGCTGGCCAATTGCTGTATCTTGACTTTAAGCTATCAGATTATTGTGTCATGACTTAAATTAATTCTGATTGGTTGCTTATATGTGGTCATTTGGATGCCAAATGATTTAACTAAAAACATTATTTGCAGCCAAAAGAAGTTATAACACATTTGATCCATGCAGATTAAAGTTTTCCTCAATACTTTACATAGCAAACTGATCTCTTAGGAACAGTTTCTGTTACTTGTATTATTGAAATGACTGGCATGTGCCTAATATTTATATTATTATTGTAGATTTTTGAAGGATTGAAGGGACTTCTTGGGGTCAAGCATGACTTGGAAGCAGGGTTATCATGGACTGTTGTCCAGCGTTTTGATGAGGATTCACCAGAACCAGCCTGTGGCCTAGATCAAATAGCTGAGTGCAATTCCAAGATAGCAGTTGCACTTGCAGTTATGAATGAATGTTTTGTGCCCATCATTGATAAGAGAAGTGGCATTGACCTGATTCATAATGTCATATATAACTGTGGGTATGCATTCGTTGCACACCTGATCCAGGAAAATTCTTCATTATTGTTGAAAAAAGTAGTTCTATGGCATCTCAGTTTACTGATAATGCGATGATAAATGCATGTTTCACATTCCTTTGCCTTTGTACTCTTAACAAACTTTCTGACTTCCAATAGTATTATTATGGCAATAAGTTTGTCCCTGATAATTTGGATGGTGAACGGGCAAGATCATATCATATTGATATTTATGTGTTCTGTGATCAAATAGCATCTGATCCAAATTATAAGTAATAGAAGCAAAAGATCAAAGCTCAACAATCGTATTTTGGCCTTATTATGACTAGGCAATCATATAGCATGTTTAAGGACTGCATAAAGTCAACTAGCAGACCTTCTAGTTATACTTCTTGACATAATGACACTGTAGGGTTGTGATTGGAAGGTTTTGGCACCACAGCATGATTTGTATTAGGCAATGGATTGCCACCCATGCTGGCTGAATTAAATTCTGCATTTGATATATAAAAAAGCTATAGAGATAGCAGATGTGCCGTAGTGACATTCTCTAGCTGAGCTAGAATGAATTGGCTGTTATTAAATGCCTTCCTTTTGATCTCATTGTAAAGGGTCTGTCTTTGGAAATTCTCTCTGTACTAGCTGCTTCCGGTTCTTTCTTTATCCATATGTACATTGGGAGAAGTCATGCAAAATATATCCCGTGCAAGTAATTTAGGTCTCCTTCTTTTCTTATTTTTGTTTAAATGCCATAATTTTACGTTTTGAGTCAAAATACAAAGAGAGAAATACCTAGTATAATAAAGAATAATTGTAGAGCTTGTGGTGGGTCTAGTTCAACTCAACTCAACTCATCTAAGCCTTTTCCCAACTACATGGGGTTGGCTACATGAATCTGCTTCCTCCACTCTGCTCTATACAGGACTAAGTCGACACTCAAAAATTACAAATAGTTATATCTCTCTTAATTATTTTTGTCCATGTTTGTTTAGGTCTACCTTTATCTGTATCGTTACCATGGACTGTTAAAAGATCATTTTTTCTAACTGGAGCATCTAAAGGTCTTCGTTGTGGTGGGTCTAGTTCATTTATTAATTATGTCTAGTGCAAGTTTTACTAAGGGAATAAGTTTTGAAATTGAACAAGATTTTATCATGAGAAGTCAAGCCAACTTCCTCATTCATACATCGCTTGTGTAGATTGCTTGTGTATGTATTTGCTTTGCAACATTGCCAATTGATTTGATGAATGGAGTAATTTGATTAAGGGTGAAAGTAGATAGGATAATATCTGTTTTGTTCTGTTTTCATATCTAAATCTATCTAGATACAGATATTAATTTGAGCATCTAACTAATATTTGTATCAATGTTGATATTCATACTTGTCAAAGAGAAGTGGATACGAACATAGATAGACAACTATCTGGTTTTTATCTGAATATCTAGTTCTATTTGTTATCCTATTTAATCTTATATAGCTTCTACCAGGGTTTGTTGTCCTAATTATACCATACTGCATTGGTAAGGCACCGTTATGATATTGAATTTTGATTCAGTATGAATGGAACTATTTGAATCGAGTGGACTATTCCATACCGCTTAGTACCAATTCGTACTACCTAGTTTTAAGTTATACTGTAGTTGGGAGTGAAAGAAAGTATTGGTGTCATGGTATGCCATATCGGTGTATGCTAACTTGTATTGGCCTGCCATACCATGCTGGTCTTGAATGAAGACTTGGTACCAGTGTATTTTGAGTCTTGATACACTAAATTGCCATTGTACCGGACATATCGGCATTGTGCTAGTATCGTACTAGTATGAGGTCCGATACTAAAGAGGCAAACCTTGATTGAAGGTTTGTCTTGACATGGGATGTGCATCATATCATATCAAACTGGTAATATATTAGCATGACTTTTGATACTGATTTGTGGACCTTAGCATTCATGAATTTTTAGAAAAAAAAGTGCCTGTAGTAATATATTATTGACTTGATTTACCTTCCACTTACTAATATATTTCATTTTGTGGTCATAAAATATGACTATCCAACTTATATCTAGTATATTCATCCTTTTATTATCCAATTTGTATGCATATCCATTTTAAACAAATATGGATATGAATTTTTGGATTCGACTAACATCTGTGTCTCCATCCATATTTGTCGGACAAACAAATATGGATATTAATATTACTGGTATCTAATTGATATCCAATCTGTTTTTAGTCCTAAATTTGATAGTAACATGCTGTTCTAGAAGGAGCTTGACGACTTGAGAGATCTTTTCCCCCCTTTCATATCTATTCACAAGCTACTACCCAGATTATTCTAAGTTTCAGTATTTTTCACCTATCGAAAAATCCATCCTTGAATGGAACTTGAATTCTCTTCTACTTCAGTTATGGAAACACTTCTCAACCTATTTAGGCTGATCAAGGACGCTTTGTGTTAAAAAAATTATAAAATATAAACAAGAATTTTAGGAAAAAAAAATCTAACTTGCCATAACTGTTTTGGTTGTTGTTGGTGCATGCTCTTTTGTCATTGCTGTTAAATAACTAAAATTGTTGTCAGATAGAACTTGTATTGTCAAAGGCATGCCTTGAGCGCATATAGGGTATGAGGCATAAGGCACTAAGGGTTAAATGCTTCTTATATCCTAAAGTGCACCTATGGCATAAGGCGATAGGTGTTAAGAGTTTGGCTCTTCTTATATCCTAGGTGAGGCGTCTTCATTAGGCATATACGAGGTAAACAAATGTATGCTTTTGATCTTATTTGACTTGCATTTTTTAATAAATTATATTTGTAATATTTTTGTTAAGTCTATCATATTTACTAAATTGTGTTGACTTTATGGTGCACGATTTCATATATAATTATTTTCCTTACCTTACAAAAAAAAGCTAAAAATTAAAAACAAAGTGGGACACCAAAATTTATGCTATTATCTAAGTAGGAGGAAGGACATCAAAGGATTATAGATTTCAACTAAGAAAAAGGAGGTTTTCCATTGAGCTACTAAGTTAAATATATTACTATTATAATTTTTTAAGCTTTTTTTCTTATTATATGTTATGAATCCTGCTTCTATAAATTATCCTACCATTTATTTCAAAAATACGTGCCTCACCTTGCTTAAGCGTGTGCCTGCGCTTTACTCCTTGAGCCTAGGCTTCAAGAGCTCTTTGTGCTTAAGTGTACCTAGCTTCTAACAACATTGGGCAATACTGTCTGATCTAAATGCAATTGATGCTGGGTTTATGACATTGTAGTTAATGAAGCCCTCATGATTATAGTTGCTCTTTAGATAAATTAGTTTTTGTTGTACAAAAAGTTTAGAATGTATCTGACTTTTAGGTACCGGTAGGATGGTGTGCTGACTTAAACGTTGGGATAGGATGAATTAGGAAATAGATTGGGATAGATGAGACATCACTGCCTCGAGTGCCAGGAAGTGCGGTGTCATATTCCATGTTCAAATTATAATGATGTTATCACATGGCAGGAATTTAAGTCTTAGTGGGACGGGGGCTGAGAAGTCGAGATGTCTCATTCTAGAGAAATTACGAAATTGATCTCGCCCGTCTCATCCCGTCCCATCCTGTCTCGGTCATAATACGTTATAATGTCAATTTTAAATATATCGAATT
Source organism: Calamus simplicifolius (assembly GCA_900491605.1). Classification (NCBI taxonomy): domain Eukaryota; kingdom Viridiplantae; phylum Streptophyta; class Magnoliopsida; order Arecales; family Arecaceae; genus Calamus; species Calamus simplicifolius. The sequence continues at coordinate 303,032 of UESW01005039.1, read as the reverse complement.
AGGGGTGTAATTGAGCCGAGTTGAGTCAACACAATGCCAAGCTTGAGCTCGACTCAACTTTAAAATTTGAAGCTCGAAACTTGACTCAAGCTCGATCGAGTTTCTTATTTAGATCTCAAACTCGAGCTCGATGAAATACTCGATATACTTGAGCTCGACTCGACTCGACTCAAATTTTTGTGTAAAAATTTAAAAAATAAATTTTAAATTAAAATAAAATATGTTCTCAACTAAAATGTAGGGTTTTTAGTTTTATATATTTAGAATAATATTGTAAATATATATAATTATAAGGATAAAATAGTAAAATTATATAAGCTCGATTAAGCTCGTGAGCTTCTTGAGCCGAGTATTTTAATACTCAAACTCAACTCGATAATATACTCGAGTAGCTCGAGTCGATAAGCAACAAGTCGGTTTCAAGTATTTTTCGAGTCGATTCAAGCTTTTCACGAGCTGTTTCGACTCAGTTACACTCCTAGATCTGATTTATCATAAAGATATAACTTTTGAAGTTCAAATATGTTTAAAAATTGAATAAAATACTAAAGCTTCATAAATAATTTTTTTTTAAAAAAAGCATCCCAAGCAAGTATAGAGATGCCTGATCAGTTGGGGATTGAGATAGGATGTGATGCGGGGTGTCTCGTTCCACGAAAAAATCGGAACACCTCTGTCCCATAAGATTTAAAAACTTGTCACATGGTATTTAAATCCTTCGAATGCATATTTTGAGGAGCTCTCCTTTTTATACATGGATTTTAGCCAGATTTGTACTACATTAAAATGGCTTATTGTTGGTCCATTCTAGGATTGTTTTTTGAAGATACTAAATAAGTAGTGCAAGGTGGCATATTTAGCTGCAACATTTAATGTAAAATGCCGTGTCCTACGTCTGGACAAAACTAGGGCTTGATTAATCTGCTGTCTTGTTTCTCTTACCACATTCCTTGCCTTCCTTCCTGATGTTTCTTGAAGCAAACTCCTTGTATCTCCTGAACTATTCTATATAGCATATTTTTCTCCTTCAGTCCACTATTTATTCTGCCTTCCATGCTTTGGATCAAATGCTGTTAGAATACCATTGTCCAAATTTTGTGTTACTCCCTACATATACAACCACAAAATGATCTATTTTCTTTTAATCATTCTACTCACAAATAACCCTTTTAAGCCTTGGTCAACCCTGAACTTGGGTATGTGAATAGTGAACTTTGCTTTATATCAGCATCCTTGCCTTTAGAGGGAATAGGACTTTTGAGATTCAGCTGTAATGCCATCTCTCTATATATAGAAAAGGGTGGGAGCCCAGTGTGCTAGGCTGTTGGATTCTAAGGTCTTCCATGAGGTGGGGTTCATGCTTGTGGTATTTTTATTTAGTGGCTCTACATCGGAGGGTGAATTAAAAGTTTGAGGAAGCCTTCATGCAAATCCCAAAGCGTCCAATTAAGTGAGGACGCAACAATCTGGTCCAAGGTTAGCAAAATTGGTAGCATGACCCATACTGGTATATTACTAGAGATGGGAACTGGGCCGTGCCTGGCACGACCCAGTACCAAACGGGCCGTGCCAGGCACGGCATGGTAAAAAAAAATTCAGACCCGGCACGGCCCATGCCTAGGCACGGCACGGTTTGTTATGGGTTGTGCCGTGCCGGCCAGTGGAAAAAAATTTTCGAGCCCGGTACGGCATGGTTTACTGGGCCGTGCCAGGCACGGCCCGGTACTGCTACCTCTATATATTACTTGTTCGGTATGGTATGGATCAATAGTACACTCCTTGTGTTAAGACAGAGTACCATTCTTTTTTACTCTTAACCACTTGGTACCGGATGGTATGGGTCGTTTGGACTGGTTTGATTCATATCAAATTGAAACACAGTATAATACTGCTACCGTACTAGTACAATATAGTACGATCGGTAGGGGTCAGTACAACAAACCTTGATCCAGTCTTTATTTCACTTGCATTGGACATGCAGCACATTGCATATCATGCGCAAGTGTCCTCTTCTCTCTCTTTATTTCTTTTTTTGGGTCTATAATGGGCTTTGAAAGACTTTAACCTAGAAGTTTGTTGTAGATTGCTGCCATAAGTAGTTTTGTGCATTCTGAAACATTGTTTATTGGCTACATGTATCAATAGGAGCTTTCTATTTGTTTTGAGAATTGTCCAGTGAAAATGTTAAGTATTAAAGGACAAGATAGTTAAATATTTCAAAAACAATTTCTTGCATAATTTGTTGCTAATGACTAGGTTTGTCAAAATGCAAAGCATAAAAATAGTAAGAATTAAACAAACTTGAAAAGCCAATCCTACTTGGCTGCAAGAGTGCATTAAATCAAGGATTGCAAAACTGACCCAAATTGCTCAGTTTGAAGTGTGTGGTACCAAATCCATGCCAGCTTGAATCGAGGGCTAGTTTGAACTGAGGGGGACCACTTGGTTTCGCTTAGTATCAATCAATACCATCTTGATACCATTTCATACCACATGATTTTGAGTGCTATTGTCGTAAAAAGTGCCTTGGAGTTTTTTTGGTATGAGGTGTGCATCATATTGTATTAATCATGCCATACCAAATTAGTAATGCACCTATATGATACCTAGTACCAAGATTGTGGACCTTGCATCAAAAAACAATAACTCCTATTTTATCCCATTTCTAATAATTACAGATAGGCATTTGATTGATATGGTTTGCAATTACATGCCATCTTATCTCTTCAAAGTTCAATGTAATGAATTTGGCCTGGTTATATGTTTTAGGATTCATCATATATTTTTGAGGCATCATCAGCAATTTCTCCTTTTCCAAGTAAAGAATTTATTATATGCAATTGGTTGTTATCGTGGCTATCAAATAATATCCCTATATTTTATTGTGTATTATTTGCATTTTGATTTTTTGAGTTTTTGATGGATAGACTAAATTACCTATAATTTTTGCAGATCCAATTTCAATCGGCTTAACTTTCGTGGCTTTTATATTTTTATTTTGGAGCGTGGCGATGAAATTATCTGTGTGGCAACCTTGAGGTAAATTTCTCTTAGTAGCTTTGTGCAAGTATAGGCTGATTCTTATTGTGCTTGTGTCACGAGCGAGATAGTGCGCATGCTTGCATGTAAGGGCATATCCATGGTTGTTCTCCAGAGGCCCCAGCAATGTATTATTATAAATAATAGAGCTTTATTTGAAATAAATGATGATTTTCAGCAAAACTCTAAAAAGCATATGTTATCAAAAAACTGTATAAATCACTGATTATATTGTTTATTCATGACATAAATATATAAATAAAATACTAAAAAAGATATGTAGCATGTGGAAAGGACAGATGGATAATATACTTTAATTGTTTATTCATGACATAAATATATAAATAAAATACTAAAAAAGATATGTAGCATGTGGAAAGGACAGATGGATAATATACTTTAATTGTCATATCTTTTCATAGAAAAAAAGGATTTAAAAATAATTCAGCAATTGGAACACTTAAATGAAGGAAAGAAAAGCATCCTCTCTCTTCAAAATTTTATACCAATTCATAATGCAGGAAAACATTAAGCCAAACAAGCATACCCATTGATTATTGAACTATAAATTCACGTTTATGTTTTCATGACATAAAATGAACTTTTTAGTTGGATTACATAATGTGTTACTGAATCTTATTTCATGCCGCTCCCAAAATTTATTTCCTAAAGAACTTCTTTAGCCCTTAATAATAATAATAATGAAAAAACACTTCCTAGCAAAGTCTATATTTTCGTACATATTCCAATACATACTATTAACTTTTTGGATGAGCGGTTCGCATCTTCATCTCTTATCAAATGGCGGTAAGTCAATAACTATGGTTCTTATTAGGATTAGCCACTTGTGAAAAAAATGTAGTAAAATGGATGGTGAAGAGTTTCTGGTTGTTTTTAAAAGGAAAAAGTGCTTAAAAGTTAAAATTCAAATTGAAAGCAGAATAAGAAAACGATAACAAACTCGTGAAATTAGGATGCCTTCTAATGGCAGAATATCCTTAAAATATATTGGAATACTTATCATGGCAGAATTGGAAACAAATAACTGATAACTCAAAATTTTAGATCTTGGGGGGCTGTGGCCCCCACCCACCTCCTGGATCCCCCACTGCATGCAAGCATGCATGTACATGATTCTGTGGTTGCATGTATCATGTATTCTGTGTGATTGTACTTGAGGGTTTTGTTTACGTATTGACATATTGGTGAGTACCCTTGAATGTCATAATTATGAACAGACTCAGACAGATGTCACAATGCAGATTGAAATGGAAAATGATTTCTAAGCATCAGCAATGAATGACGAATTTTTCTTTGTATATTTTGAGTTTCTTTTTTAGATGAACTTACCATATATAGTGATGAACTTGTGTTGATTAATATCTAAATTCTTATTACATTAGAAATAGGACTTACTTAGGTGTCTTAACAGTATCATTTGAGATTCATAAGTACTCTGTCTGAACTAACTTGTTGATCATTGTGCTAAATCCTGCTTCAGATATGACCCATTATATTAGTATATTGATGGTGAAATATCAAACAATTAAAATGCTACGTAAATCCAAGTTTTAATTATCATTATCTTGGTTCAAACAGAATTCATGGAACCAGATTGGCAGAGATGCCTTTTATTGGGACCCGGAATATGTACAGGCGCCAAGGGATGTGCCGCCGACTTTTGAGTGGAATTGAATCGGTATGTTACATTGATTGTTTTAACCTTTGTCAACAGTCCTTTATAATTTGGAAATTCTAAAGATCTTTTGTGGATGGTCTCTGAATTTTTTACTTAGTTGTTGTTCCACTACTAAATCATTCCTCATGCACTTTGGTTTGTAGCCTCCATTATCATCTATTTGTCATCCATCTTCCTGCTAAATTCACAGAAACTGAATCCTATTCTTTTATCTAAATGCCATAAACATCGTATGTGCAGCTATTATTTTAATGCAGCAAATCCTCTCCTCATCTTTGCCTATGAATTTCAGATTAAACTTCCATATATATTTTTATCACATAGATGCTTCAGTGTAACAGAAATGCGTATGTTAAGATGGATATATGGTAAAATTTTAAAAGATAGAATTAGAAATAAACATATAAGAGAAATGATAGGAGTAGTTCCAATTGAAGATAAAATGAAAGAAAATCAATTACGGTGGTTTGGACATATACAATGTAGACCTTTAGATGCTCTAATTAGAAAGAGTGATTTTTTAACAATTCATGGTAAAGATAGAGGAAGAGGTAGACCTAAACTAACATGGATATAAATAATTAAAAAGATATAACCATTTTAATTTGAATGTCGACTTGATCCTGAATAGAACAGAGTGGAGGAAGCAGATTCATGTAGCCGACGTCATGTAGTTGGAAAAAGGCTTAGATGAGTTGAGATGCTTCAGTGTCGGAACATGTGCTAGTCTTGCTATTTTCCATTCTGTTGGACTTGACTGGGTTTTGCAAGTTGGAGTATCAGAATTTTAGCTTTACACAGCCATTTTGAACTCCACGTAACAAAAGCAAGACCATTTAGGAACTTTTGTCATGAGCGAATTAATTGAAGTTTAAATCTTGAATGCCAAAGTGCATATGGTCTAGTGCTTGTATGGACAACTGCTTCCCCCCCTCCCCTGCTTGTTTATGATTAATTTTATGCATGTTTAGATTTTGTAACGTAACTCTAGATTAGATCAAGCGACAACAGGCTGAAGATTGGGACTCCACATGTGCTGCAAAGGAAGAAGAAGGGATTGTCGATGGCATCAGCAGACAGATTGTCGTAAAGTGGGGTCATCATTTTTTATTGAAAATATTCATAAAGATATTCATAATATGCTTCCCATTATTGATTGTTCGACCTCTGCTCTCTCTCTACATTTTTTTACATACACAGAGAGAGAAGACAAATTAGCTTTATTAAGTTTTATGTTGTCAATAAGATATATGCTGCGGTCCCTTCTTTTAAATTTCTTGTCATCTTATTTATTTTTAAATTTTTTGCTTACTGTTGCCATTCTTATTTTCAGGCTCTCTGCTCTCTCAATGTTGAAAAGCTGATAATACCTGCTATATCCGAAATGACAGAGACCTGGATTAATGTCTTTGGCTTCAAGCCTCTTGAGGTTTCAGATAAAAAAGAAATTAAGTCACTAAATATGGTGGTTTTTCCTGGTGCTGGTCTATTACAAAAACCTTTGGTGATGGGGGATCCTGTTCAGTGGAGTAAGACTACTGAAGGAGGTGAATATAATGAAATGTTGGTCATGTTTAAATTATTTTTGTTATGAAATTTGGTTTGTTCTTATACTTCTGTTTCTGTAGTTAATGAAGTTGTACCTGAAAGCATGCATCATCATGCACCAGAAGTAACAAATGAATCTTCTTTCTGCTCTGTTGTTGAGTCTGAGCCCCAGGCTGCTGTTATGGTTACCGTCCAATGCGAACATGAAATCAAACAAAGAGAAACTAGGGATGGTTGCTCTTTCTCCCCTTGTGATATGTCAGTTAAATCTTCAGATGCTTCTTGTGGATCTAAATTTGAAGCTTCAGATTATAAACTGTTGGAGGCTTCTGCTGGTGAGGACTTGATGTTTCATCCTAAGGAAGTTTATAATTAGGAACCTATACTAAGAAGTAAATTTCAAGTGGATTCTTCTTGTGAAACTGAAACTAGTTTGTTTGGTGCAGGCACAAAGCATGATAACAGTAGTGCGAAAATTCCGGAAGGTGGTATTTCAGGGGACTTGCTTGCTGTTAATGAAACTTCGGGAGAGTATACCTTTGATCGTGTATGCACGTCTCCTGTTGTTATTGCTTCTAATTTGCAAGGTTCTTTTATCAAAGATGCGGTTAACTTTCCTGCTAATGATGAAATCCACAATCCAAATGACCAGATTACTAATATTCAACCTAACTGTCAGGTTTTTGTTGAGGACGCAGCATTCAGTGATTCTGAAATGGTTGCTGCACCATTAAATGTCATAAACCCGTTACATACTTCTCTTCCAGAGCCGAATGTTCATGCTGATGGAGGGGTTATGCTAGGCATTTCTCACAAGGAAGACGGCGATGCAGGTCATGCAGAACAACATCCTAGTGCTTTTAGGGAAGGTCTTGTTAATCATACTCTTGAGAAGTTCAAGTCTCTGAATGCTGCAAGCAAACCAGATGTCATATCTTTGGGTGGGCTTAAAAGTCCTAAGAAGGTACCTAGTAACTTGCTTGATTCTTCCAATGTGCCTACTGATCTCACTTCTGATGTAGCTCATCACAATCTGCAAATGGTAGCAAAGGATTCTGCTCTGATTGTTCCTAGTATGACTGGTTCTTGCGCTTTCACAAAGAACATTCAACCTGACTCTCACAGCATGATAGTTGACAATACTCAAGTTGTACCCGGTCAACTTTCTATGACTGAGGCATCTCAAGAACAGTCTCTTTGTGCTGCTTCAAAGTTGGTCTCGAAGCCTTTAGATAATTGTCTTCAATCTACTCTTCAATCTCCTAACATGAGCAATCTACAGCATTAATTCTAAGTTTATACATAGTTCCCATTACTACTTCTGGTGTAGCTCCTCTATCTGCTGGTGGAGTGGGCATTTTGGGAGAAATATTGTGGTTAGTGGCTCCAACCAGGACAAGTGTATTGTTCTGAGCCTTGATTCTGCTGATTAAAATTGTGAATAGCGACAATTTGTAATTTTGTTACTTGTGCTATGTGAAATTGAACTATGACTCTGCAGTTGTTAGATTTGTTGTGCTTAGATGCATGACATAAACTCGTACTTGGTTCAACTGAAATTTTTGTCATAAACTTTGCTATGTGCTGCCAAAGTCTTTTACTATCTTAGTGAAGCCTATTGACCTGGTTGAGGTTGTGGCACCATCATTTAAGTCATAGCAAGCCAAATGCTTAGGTAAGTTTACTATCTCAACTATCTTTATGTTTTTCACTGCATGAAGGCGAATCATTATTTGAATAGTCAGCTTTTTTGTTGCATCATTGGTTAAAAATTCAAATACCTTGAGTGGTATCAATTTATTGGCATTTATACAGGTCCTTTGCTTCAATTGCCTATTTGTTTGATTCTGTTCACTAGTTCTATTCCAAATATACATTTGGTGGATGAACCTAATCATTCTTATTGTGCAAATAATAATCTCTTACAAATTGTGCTGGATGGATACATCTAGATGTTTGATATAATTTCTGTGATGTTTTCTGATGGTTACACGCAAAGTGCATTTACCATTGTTTTCTGTGTGACTAAATTTTATCTAATTGCACACTAGCATGATCTTAAACTTTTCCTTCATAATATAGCAGTTTTCCCTTGTTCTTCATCCAGATTTATCCAGATTTAACGTGGAAATTTGTTAACTGATCGGTCAACATGTGAGGTTAAATCATGTAGCCACTAAGCTAGCCTTGCTTACCTGTCGACTGGCCTTTTAAGTTCATGGTAGGCCTTCTCTTTGCCAGAGTTCTTTTGGCCTGGTAAGTCACCATTTCGGTAGTTTGAGTGTTAGGGTGGCCCCATGTGGATGTGGCAAGGCATGGTTTCAGTGTATTTAGTTTACAATCTCATGTTAGTGTAAAGAACAGATGTTGAAGTTGCTTTGAGGAAGCTTGCTGTAATGGTTGGGAGGTAGGACATATGTACCCGGCCTCTGTTACCAAAAAAAGGGTACTTGGCCTCAAGCATCTTTAGCGAAGGCTCATAGTTGGCTGATATTATGGGTTCCGATGATTTATGCCAAACTTGTTGGAATGCCACTGTTTGTACTCTCTTGGCTCTTTGGAATCATTAGTGCATGCAGTGGTCGGGCAACGGCCATAAGCAACGTCGTTAAAAAGGAGTCACAAATCGTATGGGGGTCTGATTGTGTTGTACCTTCAAATCATGGATCATGAGATTCTTTTTACCAATTTCTTTCAGAAATATAAGAACATAAAATTAATGTGAAAATTGAAAACATGAACTGTAAAGTCGATTAATGAAGAATAAAATGTGATGTACATGATAAGTCTAGTTTCAACCGTCATAATCACTTAAATAGCATGTCTAATTAAACACACTATTTCCAATTGTTCAAGATGTTATATATTATGGCTCCATAAATCAATTTGATCATCTTTGAAGCAGAAATTTTAGAAGAATAGAATCAGATTTCAGCAATAGATAGTTTAACTTTAGATCGATACCAAGTTTGGAACTTTGGATTAAATTGTTGCCCCAAGGATACCTATGCTAGGTGGAAGTGGATGCATGAAACAGTTTGGTGGGTTCAAGAACGAGGCTACGTTGAGTGCCCTAAGGTAGAGCTACAAAAATCTCTTGATGTCCCACCTACCATAAATTTATTGAGAACTCTCAAGGTTAATTGGTTAAAGGTGGATCCAGAGTCCCAGGAACTGAAGCTTTCCAAAAAGGGAAGCGTGTTTTACTTGATGGAGTGGGGCCTGTATTAGAGGTGCATTTTGGGACTCGCATCTAGATAGATGCAAAACCACTTATTTCTTTGCATGTGGAACAATAAAATGAGAGAGTCTTATGATGTTCTACTTCTTTCTTTATGGAAAGAATATGACTAAAATCCAAATCCCATTATCATGGGAGAAATCTTCTTCTTATATATGAGACTTTTTTTTATTTATAGAGAATCTAACTATCTCACATCATTAGAATTGTAAAAAAAAAAAAAAAAAACATCAAAATGGGAGTCATCTTTTTATAGGACTCTTATGTGAGGCATCTTTTTATTCATATAAAAAACTAAAAACTTCAACATCATTGAAATCATAGCAGAAATAAAATAAGAGAACCTTGGAAAGCCAACTTTTCCATCTTACTGGCACATGCAAAGTAGGTATCAAGATCTAGGTTAATTAATTATAAAGCTACAAGACATGCATTTGAGAACAATGGCTTGAAGCACTAGAACGAAGTAAATCATGAATTTTCATCACAAAATATTAGACAATCCTAATGCATGCAGGCATTATGGTAAGGTGGAATATAAATCCATACCATCCAAGCAAGCACACTATGGTAAAGCAGAATATAAGTTGATAATGCATCCTTGTTCATTTGACAATCATATTATGTAATCTTAATTGAAGATGCTTAAGTGTTGATTCCATTTAATAAACTTGAAAATTGTGAGGAAATTGGCATCCCTCATTTATTTTATACTATTATTTGGCATGTGCATTGTATGTCAAAATAAATAGGTTGGGAAGGTGGACAATAACTAAATAGAGATGGTTGTAATTTATTCTAGATATGTGCATATGAATTTATTGGGTTTTAGACAATTAAAGGGACATAATCAACAAGGTGCATGTTTGGAATCTGGCCATGTATCAAGCAAAAAAAATGAAGGTAGAGGTTTTGTTGCTCCCCTTCTAGAGAATTAATTAGGTGCACACGCATGAAGATTTAGGACCGATTTGATTTAAATTTGAGTTTTCTTTTTGTGTCCCACCCCCTTTCTATATTAGGACTCTTGTATGGGAACATCGATTTTAGCCCAAGATATATTATTTTAAATATTTTTTGGAGACGTGGAACGGTCAATGGTCAGTTTGGGAATTCTCATTATACTAGAATGTGGCATGTGCAATACGGATGTTTTTATTAGGAAAATAAATTGACAAATGCTATGGACACAATAGGTAGTGGTTCATATGTTGTACATTTTTAATGAAAATGATATTTAAATAAAAAATGATGATAAATATAACAGCAAGGTTTTGAACCTTCGACCTTATTGCTAAAAGCCTCATGTTGTAGAGTTAGTTTTGACAGGACAGAGAGAGACTATGAGGAAAAGCAGGAGAGATATAATCTGAGTATAATTGGGGTCGGGAGATGCGGACTGTCAAGCATGCCTCACGCACGGGCACATTGTTGGTAGTTGGCATTATATATGATAATAGATATACCTCAAGATGGCTATAGTACCTTAAAGTCAAAAGAAGAAAAGAAAAGAGAATTGCAGTATTTTTCATCCTCTTCAGCTTAAATTCCTTGTCTCATATACCAAATTTACATGGTCCGCATCAAGCTTGCACCAACCATAGGATTACAGGTAAATTATGGTGCCCATTCAACTTGAGATTTGATGCTAGAATATGGGTCCTATTGATTGAAATCTATTTCTATGTTTTCTATGTGCTTGGATGGATGGATGCTTAAATAACAACGGGAAGTTGACAGGGATGGGTGTTAATAGTATTAGTAAGATTATTTTACTGGAAAACCTAAGAGGCAAGATTGAAAAGATTGATGTACTTGATCATTGGTAAGGTATTGCGATAATATGCAGCGCCCACGAAATCTCACCCAGGGAATGCTCCTATTATCTAAATATAATCATTAATTAATTTATGCATATGGCTTACCATTTTGTTTTATACCATTGGGGACCTCAATTATTTAGACACTAGATCTTGTTTCATTGGAGAATGTTATATTGAACCAATGTTTCAAAAGGTTGCGTGGTGGTTAAGGAGCTACAAAGTGCATATGCAGTGCATGAGCCACACACAGCTGCTTCTTTTAAATATTCAAAACAAATAAACAGAATGCATTAAATACAATAACAACAATAGCATTTATTTTTCTGATAAACAATAGTAATATTAATAATGAAAATGACTAACAATTAGTTCATTTTATTTAATATTAGATAGCAATAATTATATCATAAATAACATTTAAACATCATTAACAATACCTATATTTGGCCTGCTTAGAAAATCAGATCCAATCCAGCGAACTGAGTGAATCTACTTTGTTTGCTAGGATGAGTGCTGCGCAACGCTTAGTGCGCTTTATGTGGCCGCATAATGACAACATAATGACAAGTGGACTATATATGCAGCCAGAAAATGTCATGGGGACTGTGTTTTTTAGCCAATCTTCATATGTGGCTATGGATACCACATGTTAAAGCCATGTATCAAACTTGACCTAAGATTTCAATGCAAATAATTGCAGCATCTTTCTTCTGCTAATTTTAAATTTATTTTATCATTTTCTTAATTTGAACATTATGTGAAAGGTGCATATCTTGGAGATTTAAGAGAATTATATAAAACAACTTGCAATTGTGTGATTCTGAGCAGTAAATAAACTATATGAAAGCAAACTGAGTGTGACAGAAATGAGAGTATTAAGATGTGCGTTAAATTCAGAGAGGATAAGATTAAAATATGATTATATTAGTGGAGTTATAGGAGTTGCACAAATTAAGGGTAAAGTGATAGAAAATTGATTGAGATATTAGGAACATATACAATGAAGTTCCAAGGAGGCTCCTGTAAAGCATGATATTAGTTTGTGTTGAACGTTGCAAGGAAAGAAGATGCAGACCTCGATAAACATGGATAGAGGTTGTAAGGAAGGATATGGAAAAATTTGGAATAACATCAAAGGCGGCTCTAGATAGGAATGCTTGATGAATGATACTTGATGAATGAACATCCATAAAGCTGACTTAGATGGTTAGGAAAGTGTCGGATGATTATCATTATGCTAGTATCTTGGATTTGTTCGATCCAAAATGCTTACTGTTTGGGCTAGAAAGTAGTTAAAAAATGTAACCTATTCATGGATTAATATATTGGATACATTTGTTTTCTGAAGCCTCTTTTATAATTTTCTTTGTTTCAAAGAAACTCTATTAAGATTATGCATTTTATTGTTTCTATAGGCATGTTGGAGTAACAATTCTGCTAGTCATCTTTTTCATAATATGGGCATAAGTTATTCTATTTGATTCCATTATAAAAGCTAATGCTGTGCTTTTTCAGCAACATAGACCTGGCTTATACTTAATACACAGTACTTATATGATTTTCTTTAGCCAAGGCAAGGATCAAGGTGGCTTATAAACTGCATATACCTATGCCTAATCCTTATAATTTATGGTTGGGATGTACTCTTCTAGAGTCTTTTAACTATGTTTTAATTATTGTTGGAGCGACTGGCATGAAATCTCATTGATGGGTGCCTTTGACCTGTGTTTTTTCATGGTGACTTGCTTATCATTTAATATTTTCTATAAAATTCTTTTGTTTAGTTGCCAATAGTTTGTTTTCATAAGCAAAGTAGATTGCTGAAGTTTTTGCATATTGAAGTGCGCTGGAGAGAAAGGCAAGTTGATCAGTGCAGGAATCTTCTTCCCAAAACTTTAGTCTTGTAGAATTATGGTATTTCTTTCTGTCTGTTATCTATTTTTTATTTATCTACATGTATACGAGAACATACACACCGGGTTCATATTGATGATACGCACGCACAAGCCTTCTGTAGGTAGTTTGCCTATAGAAAGAAGGAGAAAGCAAGTTTTGGTTTTCTTCATATCAGCCAAGTATCCATGTCGTGCTTGTTGAAATTGGATTTTTGACATCTTGAGTGCCAAAATTGATTAGGAGGCCAGTGTTAGATCTTTATTAGTGCAATGTAGCATGCTACTTTAAAACATCACCTTTCGTTAAGTTGGTCCAGCTTTCTTGGCCCTTCCCAAATGATGCCATATATTGGGAGTGCGAGCACTTATAATTTCCTATCCCTGATTTTGATTTTGGGAAAACTAAGAAACTAGTAGTGCTGTTTATTTGGTAGGTGGTCTGGGAAATCCAAGTTAGAAGAAACTAAGTCCCCTTACTTTTGATATGTACAAAAATTTGTCTTTCATTTTCTATTTTCTTGATGGAATAACAGTGTTTTGGGGTGATTTATGGTAGTTCTTGTTGGGGAAGTTCATATTTTGCATTGTTTACTTTTGTGCCGCTGTTGTCTTCTTGGTTGACAATAATTGACATGCGTTTTCTTACCTCATCCAAATTGATGGGTTATTTCTTATCAGTTTTGGTCCTAACATTGCTCTATTTTAGCTCTGGTCCCTTGTATCTTAATTTCATTACTATAACCTCACTATATATGGTCAATTGAATTTTGTAATATGCTTCAGGGTCATCTTCAGGGGTAATGGCTTAATTTATTTGAGCAAGGCATTCCTGCATGTTGAGGGCGAGTGCAAGGAGAATGGGTCCACAATTGTTCAATTGCAAGGCATGCGTCAGACATCATAAAATAGCCAACATTTTTTTCAGTTGTTGTGTATATTGACTGCAGATTGCTGTAATATTTTTGGTCTAATGAAATCATAAATTTTTTTTGGGTTGCCAAGGAGTAGTTATTTCTTATCTGGTGGTGGTTGACAAATATGTGATGAATGAGAAATTGGATTCTTGTTTTGGAAATTTAGGTAGCGTTGCCTTCTCCTAAATGTATTCTCCCCTTGCAATAAACCATATCTACTAAGCCTTTAGCCCTGGTTCTTTCCTTTTTCTTTTTTATGTTTCATTGGACAGGTGATTAATTTTTGAATGGACACAGGAACGCAAGTTCCAGATCTCCGTCCGCTGCCAGTTACTCCATCGGCTTATGACAAGCGAGTCTTCGATCATACACAATGTCCTAAACAGTGTATGATATGGACCTGCTTATATTTGGAGCGAGGTTTTCATGTACGTAGCTACTAACATGTTATTTCAATGTAATTTTCTGCACATTGCAGGGGAAACTGCTTGGTTATAAGAGCTACTCAATGATTAAATTATGCCCAAGTTCAGTCCTTGCAAGGTTGGTTGCTGTTCACCATGTTGAGATTATGTTCCGTTGAAGTCTATCTGGATAATTATAACCCTTGATCATTCTGGGTTAATGAATCTGTGCCTTCTGATCACTGAATATTCCATGTAATGGCATATGCCTGTAACCGAAGCTGGTTTTATCATCATCAGCCATATATATGAACAAATGAATTTTTGGCCAGCAGCGGTGGCAATATCTGTTCAATTCAATATTAGTTTGAATCAAGGGAATCATAGGTGGAAGACATAAGTTTATGAATTGGTTGCTTTTCTTTTCATGTTATCTACTCCTTTTGGTAACGGCTGAAGCATGAGCATTCTTTTCTTCCTCTGCAATGTATGGTCAGTTGATTCTAACAATGACTCTGTTGTTGCTTTCAGCACCCTGCAGTTCTAAATGGTATTGAATGTCCCATTTGGTGAATCACATTTTTTTTTCTCTCTTTATTATGTTATTGACTCTTTTAGATGACATCTGAAGAGTGAACGTTCTTTTCTTCTGCAATGACAGCTGAAGCTTGAACATTCTTTCCTTCCTCTGCAATGTAGTCTGTTGATTCTAATAGCGAGGGTGGCTTGAACATTCTTCTCTGTAAGGTAGTCTGTTGCGTCTAGCTATCTATTGTGTTGTTAGCTTTAGATGATCAATGAGAGGCTCATTGGGTCTATAGGGTTTGTTCTTCTTCTTTGCGCTTTTGTTGCAGTGGGAACATGGTCACTAGGTTGGGCACTGGGGAACAACTTAGTTGGCAAATTCTTCACAAGTTTGCAAAGAAATTGGTAATCAAGTAGGAAAAAAATTGTAAAACTGAAAAAAATATGGACTATATGAAATATTTATAAACTGTTAGCAACAATATATGGTCGGCAATTTGCATCTTGAGTTTTTTTTTTTTTTTTTAAGTTATGAGTTACTTATGAAGAAAACTTGTGTATAGTTTAAGAATATTTTAGAGTACAATTCAGGGAATCATTTTAATCTAAACTAATACGAATAGAAATAATTAAAAAAGATATAACTATTTATAATTTGAATGTTGATTTAGTCCTGAATAGAGCAGAGTAGAGGATGCAGATTCATGTAGCCGACCCTATGTAGTTGAGAAAAGGTTTAGATGAGTTGAGTAGAATTCAGGGAATCATTTGGTTAAGAGGAAAAAAATGAGAATAATCAGAAAATATGTAATATCTATGGAAATATTGGTAACGATGCTGCCATCAGTTTTATCACTAATTCACCCCATTGCATTCTCTAAGCATATGTTTGCTAATTAGCATCTCCAACACATGTATTAATTTGCAAAAAACATTTTAACCCTTAGAAATGCAGGGATATTCTGAAATTTGTTTGTTAAATAATGCCCAGCTTGTCCATGACATTGTGAATGGGCACACCTAGTTAAATCTTCTTGCAATGGTTCTATACATAATAAATAGACTCAGATTAAGGTTTATCAGACCAATTCCTAAATATGCCATGCTGAAAAAGCTGCTCTGAGATTGTATTTCGAAGAGAACCGGCTAGCTTTGGGTTTGAGTGTCATTTCGGGGCTCTACTTAGTTTCACCTAAGCTTAATTCTCATAGAACCGATTGGTTCCTTAATCTTCAATATGGTCATATGTTGAAGTTTGTGATTAGTTAACTGGTACACAAATCTTGATTGGCACCATCCACCGTGTGTTGAAACAATGCGCACCGATCCCATCACAGGTGAACTAAGTCGTGAATAGATGGGTTATCGGTAGCAGTACCTATGCAACTGTATATTTTTTATATCATAATTTGGTAAATCTTTACTTCAAAATTTTTTTCTTTCTTTCACTTCTAACTCCCAAACATAGTAATAGACTTAAGCTCTGTAATTGTTAGATTTCTTTTTCCTGATAAGTGCGAGAGCCTATGGTGGCATGTGAGTTGATTTTGGATTCTTATACAGGACTAAGGAATCAAACATCATGTTCTAACAAGTTTTTTTTTTGGGACGAAATCATAGGTTATCATATATGCTATCAGAATAGATATGATTCATGGCTTATGTAGATTAGATAGACAGGCTCTTTTGGAGCTAAATATGGGTTGATTGAGGTGTTTATGATAGTAATCAGATTTGAGTAGATTTAGATTCAGACTGGTCAGCGATAATGCTAATGATTAAATATGAGGAATACATGAAAACCTTTTCACATGCAGATGTGTTTAATTGGGGGTCAAAGAACCCATTATGATCTTCCTTTTTTGATGAGGTTCTTGAATTACTTCAAATAAGTAATGCTTAAATTCTTCAATGGTGTTTGCTAACAAATTAATATTGCAGGCACATGAAAACTAATTTCATCCAATGTATCCGACCGTGTACCAGCGTACTGCAGTTAAAGTTAAGTGTTTACAATTTTTAAAACAACTTTTCTTTGGGTGGACGATGGCACAACTGAGAAGGGTTGGAAAGGAAGGGCCAACCAAAAGAATGGCTCATGAAACCATCCTGCCATTTCTATGGCCTGCTTTACTAACAAACCTAACTGCTTCCTTGTTTACAATTAGCCTCCATTGCATCTTGACCACCCTACACCATTATCTCCCACTAAATGAGACCATACCTCTTAAATAGACTGGAGCCTTCCAACGAATTAGCATGATCTCAAGCCTATCTAATGTGCATTCTCCCTTCTATTCGATTTTTCCAGTCTTAGGATATCAAAGTGGCAAAAGAAAAGAAAACTCCAAGAATTACACATGGCCACAAAGTTCTTCTTCCTCCTCCTCTCCTTCATCTTCATACCCACTGGGATGTCATCCCCACCTCCCATAGCATCAACCTCAGGCTAGAGATCCATAATAGAGTTGATCCAAAAGCACTGCCAGCACGCCACCTATCCAATGTTCTGCGTCTAAGTCTCTCGCCAAGTGCGCCAACGCCATCGAGCTTCGTTCCATCCAACCACTCCACCTCGCCATAATCTTGGGGAGATATTGCGGGAAGGCCAAGCATTGTCCATACTGGATTTGAGTGACATTTTGAGTTACCTAAGCATTTTCCATTTTAGCAGTTCCTTCTTCTATCAGACGACTTTCTGAATACTTTGCCTTGCATTCATTCCAAAAGGCACAGAACTTTCTAACATACGTTTAGCTGCATATAAATGTTCTAATTGTTATGGTGCAACCATAATATCTTAGATCAGTCCTTGGCTCCTCAACCTGAATTATAGAACTAGATCCCCCATTGTTGACAACATCTTGACCTGCTAGATCATTCATGTAGGAATTATTGAAATTGAATACTACAAACTTGCAAAAAGTTCAAACTATTTCATCAGATAAATGTCTTCTTGCCAGGGAATAAAAAGAGAGAATTAAAATGAATTAGTTCCTCCTCCCCCTTCCAGGCTTGTAGTTTGTCATGAGAGCCACTAACTTGGTTATGACTCTTATTTTATCCCTATTGTAGATTTCGTAATTTCTTCTTTAACATTTTGTAAATTATCTTTTAATCATTCTATCTCGGTCTTGAGATTATGATGAAGTCATCTCCCTGAACCTAAACCCCTGGAACCGGAATAGAAAAAAAAAAGCCATATCTCTGAAAAGCATAGGAAAAATGCATATGACCATCCCTCAAACAGGAGCCGGGCAAGACCACATTGCAAACCATTCATACACCCATCTCTACACAGACAGCCAATGCACATAATTACTGAATCTCCATCTCTTAATCTAAAATTCATTAGTTAGGTAACATAACGCAGCTCCCTCTAATTCTTACATTCAAAGCTGCAAGGGAGGGTGTGACAACAAGATACTACTTTACAAAATGTCATCTAAAAACAATTGGCCATACACAAACATGATACTTTCACATCACATATCTGAACTACCGTGCAGCAAAAATAGAAAGAAATTCGGCAGGACTACATGAATAATTTCACTGCTGCATTCTAGAGTTTAATTGGTTTTAGGTGCTCCTAATCTAACTGGGTACACATCCTTCACCTCCTGCTGCTTCTCATGCATGACCCAGGGGATGGGTGCTCTTAAAAGCTGTATCCACCTGAGGGTTCTCTCCCTGGCTGCCTGTGGAGCCAGTTTGAAGGAGGCAAAGGCGGTGGCGGCCCATTTTGGATAGGCTGTTTATGGTTTGAAGAAAACTTATCATCTGGCATCTTTGGATGTTCTTGGCGATTTTTCTGCTCTTCAATATTCAAATTTGACATCCCTACATATATGCTCTGCTGCTGATCTTGAGGCTTTGACCTTTCCTGTATTCTGAGGTTCTGCCTGCTGCATTGGGCTTCATTGAAGATCTGAGCTGACCGGGAATTTGGAAAATCTCTGGGCTTGTGATTTGAGTATTGGTAATAGTTCAGGTCTCGGACAAAGCTTCGCTCGTACACCGAAGGTCCGTTTGGCCTTGGCTTGTGAGCCGGATGCAGAGCATTCCTGTAGGGTGTTTCAAGCAATCCCGAGTTGTTGGTCTTCAGCTGTAAGGTATTTTTGAGGAGACGATGTGCTGCTGCACCTAGATGTGGACCCGACACAGCTACAGACAGCTGTGACCTGGAATCACAATTCATTGTATAAAGAGGTAAATTAGATCCGGATCATTTTGAATTTATCTGAGAATACAAAAGGCAGGGATCTGACTTAAGATGTATCACCGCCAAAAATAGAGGAACCTGCAACACACGGGTATGGACAAAACAATTGACCCAGATTTTTACCATGTTACTCAGGGCTGATGCAATCTGCTACCCCATGAGTTCAGGCCTAATAATTTCCTAGTGTCCATAGATGTGGCCCTTGATGCATTCAGCATACCACTATGAGAGTTGGTTCAGTAGGCACATTCCACTGCATTCAGTATTTCAAATAGAGAGCTCGATGCACCAGGCTTAATATGCAGTAATATATTAAATAATGATCAGAAGGCTACATGATTATAATAAATTTTCGATTTGTTTGTTGCTAACCAGAAGTAGGGCTTGTTTAGATCAGCATCACAATCAAAATCGGATTCAAATCGCTCATTCCCCCTGCCCATTTGGTTCATACATGGATTGAAATTGGAATTAGAAGCTTGGTCATACCAGATTTTCAAATGGCTATTGTTGAGGGGTAAAATCGTCATTACGTTAATATTCGTCCGAGGCGGTTAAGGCTAACCTCCTCCCTTTGTCCCTCCGGGCTTCCATAGCTCGGCCCCTCCGGGCTTCCGTAGCTCGGCTCCTTCCGGGCTTCCGTAGTTCGGCCCCTCCGGGCTTCCGTAGTTCGGCCCCTCCGGGCTTCCGTAGCTCGGCCCCTCCGGGCTTCCGTAGCTCGGCCCCTCCGGGCTTCCATAGCTCGGCTCATTCCGGGCCTCCGTAGCTCGGCTTCGTTTGCGGTCCGCAACCTAACACTTACCTCCGCGGAACCTGACGCGGGAGAGCCCAAGCCTACCGAAACGGCATCCTAGACAAGGAATCATGTCGGGACGTGGCCTAAAGCCTATCATAACCGCCCCAGGCCTACTCAACCAGATCTCGAGGCGCCAAGGAGCTCTCCCAGCCGTCAATCTCTGAACAAACAAGATACGGATTCTAACGGCCCCACAACGGCCTGATTCTGTCCGTCTCCGTATCGTAACAACCTCCGAACCTTCCAGAAGGCGCTCAAGACCCAAACGACAGTCTATAAATATCAGTCTCACAGATTCCCCCAGGTACGTGACTCGAGACGCACTCTTGGCACATCTCTCTCCCTCTCCCGGCAGCTCGTCGGCGCTCTGCCCCTCCTAGAGCTTCCGATTGGCCGCCCCCGGAGAGGTCTCCCGGAGAGATCCACCTCCCCACTGTCTGGTTGATCGCCGATTCCTTCTCCACTGACTTGAGCGTCGGAGGGTCTTCCGCGGAGGGCCACCCCCAGCGTCCCCCGCGTGTGGACTTCTTTTTGCAGGTCCGCCACCCTCTTCCTGGAGATCGACCGCGCCTGAGTCGGAGGACGGATCCCGGCGGCAACAGATTGGCGCTAGAGGAAGGGCCTCAAGTCCCATTAAAACTTGAAGAAAGGAGACAAGGATCTCAATCCGGAGAAGAACCTCTCCAATGGCCAACCGGAGGAGAGCAACCTCTGATGCCCAAGATCAGGTCGCCTCCCAGAGGCCTGATCCGACTGGCGCCACAGCGCCACAACCCCCACCTGTCGAGACTCCGTCGCCGCCTGCCATCCCGGTGACCCAGGACCAGTTCGCTACGCTGGTCCAGCAAGTCCAGGCCCTTACCCACCTGGTTCAGGAGCGCCTTGCAGCTCCTGCTTCGCATCCCAGAAGGAGGCGGCGATTTCTTCTTCGCCGACGACCTCCTCCTCTGATCCGCACGAATCAGCGGATCCCCCACATCGCCCCAGGGGGACAAACCGGTCCCGCGAACCGGTTATGATAGAGATCCTCTCAGATCTCGGCGAGCCCGCTCCCTCTCCCGACGACATCTCACCATGATTCCACGCGTCCCTACGATTCTCGCCCCGGCTCCTCTAGCCGATGAGAGGAGATCCGCCGTCAGATCCAGGAGATGCGTCAGGAGCTGAACGCCGCCAAGCAGACTCATCTGTCCCAGCCCAAGGCGGAGCAGACATCCCTTTCTCTAAGGGGATCATGGAGGAAGTGATTCTCCCATGTCAAACTGCCAGCCGTCGAACCCTATCACGGCTCCACTGACCCGGACGACCATCTCAGTAGCTTCCGGTCAATAATGATGTTCCACGGAGCATCTGATGCGGTCCTCTGCCGTGCCTTCCCATCCACCCTTAGAGGATCCGCCCGAACCTGGTTCAATGCGTTGAAGCCAGGTTCCATTGATTCTTTCGACGAGCTGAGCCACCTTTTTATTGGCCAGTTCGTCAGCAGTCGCCGCCACCGACGAAGATCCGACTCCCTCTCCGAAGTCAAGCAGAGAGAGGGGGAGTCCCTGAGGAATTACCTTGGCCGTTTCAACAAGGCCATGTTAGAGGTGGACCACCTTAATCATGAGGTGGCTATGTCCGCCCTGGCGGGGGGAGTTTCAAAGGAAAGCGACTTCTACCTGGCGATGGAGGTCAGCTACCCCCCATGTCTCTCTGATATGATGGCCCTTGCGGACAAATATGCGAGGGTCGAAGAATCACGGAGGATCGCCCACGCCGAGCACGCGAAGAAGCAAGAGCCCAAAGCCCCTGACAGGCACCGTCCCGCCCGACGGCCAAGTCCGCCTCGCCGCCAGAGAGTCCCTCCGCTGCCGCCAAGGAATCGCTCCCGGAGTCCTCCCAGGCGATTTGATCGCTATACTCCACTGACTGTGCCCCGAGCGCAAATCCTTATGGAGATAGAACGCCAACTTCCCCGGCCAGTACCTCTCCGAGGGAACCCGACCCAAAGAGATCCTGCTAAGTACTGCCGCTACCATAGGGAGCATGGTCATGACACCGAAGAATGTTGGCAGCTAAAGAATGAATCGAGAGACTGATCCGACGGGGACGGCTGGACCAGTTCAGGAGAGCGCCCGAGCCGCAGCAACAAGGAGGTGACCGTCAGCCCGAGCTCCCGCAACTCCCTCCTCCACCAAATCCGCCCATAATTGGCCGTATCAACATGATTGAGGAGGCCGGCGGATCGAGCTCCAGGGGCGACGGTGATGCACCGGCGCCGAAGAAGGCACGCACCGGCGAACTCTCCTTTTTCGATGATGATCTTCTTGGGATACAGCTTCCCCATGATGACGCACTTGTTGTATCCCTTAACTTGAACAATTATGATGTAAGCCGAATCCTCGTCGATAGTGGAAGTTCGGTAAACGTTTTGTACCTCGGTGTGTTTGCCAGGATGAAATTGCTCATGGAAAATCTTCGAGCCGTGGATTCCACCCTGATGGGATTCACCGGCGACGTCATCACCCCGGAAGGGGTTGTCACCCTGACGGTCCGCGCGGGAGCCTGGCCCCTGGTGACTATTGTACAGACTGATTTCCTGGTGACCGACCTCAGATCCCCATATAACGCCATATTCGGCAGACCTGGCCTGATGTCCCTCAAGGCGGTTGTCTCCATCCCGCATCTGTCTCTGAAGTTCCCCACCGAGCGAGGAGTTGGAGTGGTTCGGGAAAGTCAAGCCATGGCTCGGCAATGTTTCGTTACGAGCCTTCAGTCTAGAATGCCCGAAGTCGATGGGCTAGACGCTCGTGAAGATTTCGCCGAACAACGGGGAGAACCGGCAGAGGAACTGGAGGAGGTACCTCTGGACGAAGCTCGTCCCGACCGAACCACAAGAATCGGGTCGCTACTCAAAGGAGAGCCTCGCTACAAGTTGATCAGGTTCCTCCAGAGCAATGCGGACATCTTCGCTTGGACCGCCTCCGACATGCGGGATCAGTCCCCGAGGTTCTCGTCCATCATCTCAATGTGGACGAAATGCACAGGCCTGTTAAGCAGAAGAAGAGAAGCTTCGCCCCAGAGCGACAGAAAGCCATTGAAGAAGTCGACAAGCTCATAAAGGCCAACTTCGTCCGAGAGGTAAATTACCAAACTGGCTGTCAAATGTCGTCATGGTGAAAAAGTCGAACGGCAAATGGAGAATCTGTATCGACTTCACCGACCTCAACAAAGCCTGCCCGAAGGACAGCTTTCCCCTCCCTCGGATCGACTCGTGGACGCCACGTCAGGCCACCAGATGCTGTCATTCATGGACGCCTATTCCGGCTACAATCAGATCCGGATGGCCCCCGAAGATGAAGAAAAGACCGCCTTCATAACCGATCGAGGTACCTACTGTTACCGCGTTATGCCTTTTGGTCTTAAGAATGCAGGGGCAACCTACCAGCGGCTGGTCAACAAGGTGTTCAAGGAGCAAATCGGCCGGAACATGGAGGTATACGTGGACGACATGCTGGTCAAAAGCAAGAAGCCCCACGGCATATTGAGGACCTCTCGGAGAGCTTCGCAACATTGCGCAAATATGGGATGAAGCTCAACCCGACCAAGTGCGCCTTCGGCGTTAACTCAGGGAAGTTCCTCGGCTTCATGGTCTCCCAGCGAGGTATCGAAGCTAACCCCCAAAAGATTCAAGCTCTCCAACAAATGGCGTCCCCTGCATCTGTAAAAAAGGTCCAGCGCCTAACCGGGAGGATAGCGGCTCTTAATCGCTTTGTAGCGCGGTCGGCCGAGAGATGCCTCCCCTTCTTCAAAACTCTCCGATCGGCTAAGAACTTCCGGTGGACTCCCGAGTGCCAGAAGTCATTTCAAGATCTGAAAA
This sequence comes from Calamus simplicifolius, assembly GCA_900491605.1. Classification (NCBI taxonomy): domain Eukaryota; kingdom Viridiplantae; phylum Streptophyta; class Magnoliopsida; order Arecales; family Arecaceae; genus Calamus; species Calamus simplicifolius. The sequence goes on along the minus strand of UESW01005039.1, from coordinate 279,064 downwards.
AGTACCTCGGCTCGCTCCCACTTCTCAGTAGCCCAGCCCCGGGGGAGACCCTTTTTCTGTACTTAGCCGTTTCAGAAGGCGCAGTCTGTTCGGTGCTAGTCAAGGAAGAAGGCAAAGTCCAGAAACCGATCTATTATGTGAGTAGGTTGCTCCGCGATGCGGAGACAAGGTACAGCAGGATTGAAAAGATGGTGCTGGCCTTAATCACCTCAGTCCGAAAGCTGCGACCGTATTTCCAAGCACATTCCGTAACAGTCCTGACTGACCAACCCATCAAGGCGGTGGTCCACCGCTCGGAAACATCGGGGAGAATGACCAAATGGGCCGTCGAGCTAAGCGAGCACGACATACACTTTCAGCCTCGCCCAGCCATCAAAGCCCAAGTACTGGCCGACTTCCTCCTCGAGTGCACCATCCCAGAGGACGGTTCTGCCCCAGATTCCCCTGAAGAGCCAAGGTCCAGAGCTCGGTGGCTCCTCCACGTCGACGGGTCGTCCAATGCCCATCATTCCGGCGCGGGTCTAGTTCTTACTAGTCCTGAGGGAATGACCTTCGAGTATGGCGTCCGTTTCTCCTTCCCGGCTTCCAACAATGAAGCCGAGTACGAAGCTTTGCTGGCCGGTCTCCGGGTCGCCCACAATCTGAAAGTGGAGAAGCTCAACGCCTTCACCGACTCCCAACTGGTAGCCGGCCATGTTCGAGGAGAATTTGAAGCTCGGGAGCCGAACATGATTCGGTATCTTCAGGAGGTGCATAATTTGCTTCCTCATTTTGCTGAATTTGAAATTATTCGGATCCCCAGATCTGAGAACGCCCGCACCGACCTACTCTCCCGACTGGCAACCACGGAGTCAATGGATGCCGAGCAAAAATTCCACCCGGAGACTCTGGAAAAACCGAGCATCACGGAGGTCGATCGGGTGATGCAAGTTGAGGCCGAACCCTCCTGGTTCGACCCTATCTTCAAACATCTAAAAGAAGGGACGCTTCCGCCCGACCGAAGAGAGGCTAGGAAGATAAAGCTGGAAGCCACCCACTATGTGCTGATTGACAACCAGCTGTACAAGCGGTCATTTTCCATGCCCCTGCTTAGATGCCTTCGCCCGTCAGAAGCGGACTACGCTCTGCGCGAGGTACATGAAGGGATTTGCGGCAACCATTTGGGAAGCTGGTCCCTCTGCCACAAGGTGCTGCGATAAGGCTACTACTGGCCGACCATGCAAAAAGACGCGGACGATCTAGTCCGCGCCTGCGACCCCTGCCAAAGACATTCAAGCATCCAAAGGCTCCCTTCGGCCAAGCTAGTTTCTATATCCTCTGCTTGGCCCTTCGCCAAGTGGGGGATGGACATCCTCGGCCCGTTCCCGCTTGCCACAGGACAACGAAAATTCTTGTTTGTCGCCATCGACTACTTCACCAAATGGGTCGAGGCGGAAGCGGTCGCACAAATTACTGAGGCACGCGCCCGAGACTGTGTAGAGATCCGTCATCTGCCGATTCGGCCTACCGCACACTATAATCACCGACAACGGCAAGCAATTCGATAACTCCAAATTCCGCCAGTTCTGTGAAGAACATGAAATCCGCCACCACCTTACCTCGGTCGGGCACCCACAAGCTAACGGAGCAGCCGAAGTAACCAACAGAACCCTCCTCCAGGGAATCAAAGCTCGCCTCTCCAGAGCCCAAGGCAGGTGGGCGGATGAACTACATCATGTCTTATGGGCCTACCGAACTACCCCGAGAATCCCAACCGGCGAGACTCCATTCCGAATGGCTTTCGGCACAGAGGCCGTCATCCCTGTGGAGGTCGGCCTCCCATCATTGCGAGTAGAAAGCTACTCGGAGGAGGCCAGTGACGAACAACTCCGCACCAATCTCGACCTGATAGAGGAAATCAGAGAGAAGGCTCGGATCAGAACGGTTGCCTATCAACAAAGGGTGGCCCGTTACCACGCTTCCAGAGTCAGAGGGAAGACCTTCCTGCCCGGCGACCTTGTCCTTCGAAAGGCCTCTGTTTCCAAACCGCTGGAGCAAGGGAAGCTGGCGCCAAACTGGGAGGGCCCATATCAGGTCGCAGAGATTATTGGACCGGGAACCTACAAGCTGCAGGATCTAGAAGGGAAATCCGTTCCCCGAACTTGGAACGCGGACAACCTTCGTAAATATTATCAATAGGGTATGTCCTCTCTGAATTCATCTTCGCATGCTTCACTACACATTCCTGCCTATTTGTTTCCCCGAAACCTGTTGCGTGAATCATTATGCCCTATATTGCTATAAATTGCAAGAAGAAACAGATACTGCTTATCAATCCTCGGCACGACCGAGCTGTCTGTTCGAACAGGAATCTCCGAACCTTGGCAGGGCCAAGTAAAACAAAATCTCCGAACCTTGGCAGGGCCAAGTAAAACAAAGTCTCCGAACCTCGGCTGGGCCGAGCAACAAATCTCCGAACCTTGGCAGGGCCAAGTAAAACAAAATCTCCGAACCTTGGCAGGGCCAAGTAAAACGAAGTCTCCGAACCTTGGCAGGGCCAAGTAAAACAAAATCTCCGAACCTTGGCAGGGCCAAGTAAAACAAAGTCTCCGAACCTCGGCTGGGCCGAGCAACAAATCTCCGAACCTTGGCAGGGCCAAGTAAAACAAAATCTCCGAACCTTGGCAGGGCCAAGTAAAACAAAGTCTCCGAACCTCGGCTGGGCCGAGCAACAAATCTCCGAACCTTGGCAGGGCCAAGTAAAACAAAGTCTCCGAACCTCAGCGGGGCCGAGCAACAAATCTCCGAACCTTGGCAGGACCAAGTAAAATATTCTCCGAACCTCGGCAGGGCCGAGCAACGAATCCGCCGGGCCATGACAAGGCCAGGTAAGAGTCATTCGGGCTAAAACCCCAGCGAAAAAACCGAAGTATACAGGCCTCGACCAAAGCCGAACGGCCCCCAAATAGTCCCCGAAGGACTTTGTCCGGTTTAAAAAACGAGCGCGTTAAACAAAAACCGTCGATGCACAAAAGAAGCCACCATCGGCAAAACCCCCTCTTGAGGCTGTTGAGCCCCGCACAATTGGCCGAGAGCCCCGAACAGAGCTAGACGAATTCCTTCTCTGCTACTGGAAATCTTTTGGGTGACACCCCTATAACCCGTCGTTCAAAGAGCCTATATCAGCGCGCAACAAACGATGGGGCCACGGCAGCCCCCCGATTCGTCACACGGGTCAAGGCCATAAACACTCAAAGAAAGGGACTTCACAAATAAGATCCATCTTTCATTCATAAAAAGGACTACAAAGGAGCAGTAAAAAAAAAAAAAAAACAAGAGGGGAGGCCCCGAATCAGAATTCGGAGTCACTCCTGGAGGCTAACAGCTCCTCCAGGCGCTCCATCAGGTCAGCCACTTGCTGACGCAGGGACGCTATCTCCTCCCTCTGCCGGTCCATCAACCGGCGTGAGGCTTCCGCCTCCCTGACCGATACGTCCAAAAATTCTTCGGCGATCCTCGCGAGCTGCTTGTTATTCGCGAAGGCCGACGCCAGGCTCTCTCCATCAACCGTAACGGAAGTGCACCTCCCCTCCGAGCGCGGCGGGTTGTCAAGTGAGGAACGCGACTCACCTAATGATCGCGCTGGGGAGGCCATCTTTTCAAACTTAAATCAAGGGATAACCGAAACCTATGCCCCTCGATCGTATTTATACCCGCCAGGCAGGTATCCGATCGGCCGCACCGCGACCGCTGACCCATGAGAACTCGCCACGTGTCACCGTTCCAATGCACGAGGAATCCGAAGAGTCGCGCCCTATCCCGAGTAAAATCGGAAAGCGCGAGCAGATCGTCCGAAATTCTCCAAGCGAGCATTTTCCAATCTGTCGGCCCTCGCAATAAATGCCTTCGACGCTTCCCCAAGCCTCTTAATGCCGCCCCCTTTTTCTCGGAAAATGTGGAAGTCCGGCGCTCGGCCAATATCCTGCCCCCTTTGAGAGGAGTAGCGTCGCCAATAAAGGCGCGACAGTATATAGCCCGTTCCGCTCTGGCGCCCCCCACCAAACGCCACGTAGGCCCAACGCTGCGGCCTGCATTACAGCTGAGTCGCTCCCTTCAGTGACCAGTTCTCCGAACCTTGGCAAGGCCAAGTAAAGTATTCTCCGAACCTCGGCAGGGCCGAGTGACCAGTTCTTCGAACCTCGGCAGGGCCGAGTGACCAGTTCTCCGAACCTTGGCAGGGCCAAGTAAAGTGTTCTCCGAACCTCGGCAGGGCCGAGTGACCAGTTCTCCGAACCTCGGCAGGGCCGAGTGACCGGTTCTCCGAACCTTGGCAGGGCCAAGTAAAGTATTCTTCGAACCTCGGCAGGGCCGAATGACCAGTTCTCCGAACCTCGGCAGGGCCGAGTGACCAGTTCTCCGAACCTTGGCAGGGCCAAGTAAAGTGTTCTCCGAACCTCGGCAGGGCCGAGTGACCAGTTCTCTGAACCTCGTCAGGGCCGAGTGACCAGTTCTCCGAACCTTGGCGGGGCCAAGTAAAGTGTTCTCCGAACCTCGGCAGGGCCGAGTGACCAGTTCTCCGAACCTTGGCTGGGCCAAGTAAAGTGTTCTCCGAACCTCGGCAGGGCCGAGTGACCAGTTCTCCGAACCTCGGCAGGGCCGAGTAAAGTGTTCTCCGAACCTCGGCAGGATCGAGTGACCAGTTCTTCGAACCTCGGCAGGGCCAAGTAATGCATTCTCCGAGCCTCGGCAGGGCCGAGTGAACAAATCTCCGGACCTTGGCAAGGCCAAGGCAAACGCCTTCGAAACTCGACTGACTCTCGAGCAACAGGTTCCCCGAACCATAATGGGAGAAGGTACAGACTCTCCGAACTTCGGCCAAGGCCGACCCACGATAAACCGAGCCGCGGTAAAAGCGAAGCACGAAAATATCAGGCTTCTGACCAGGGTGAGGGGCACGCTTCGCCGAACGATCTCCGAACCGCCACACACGAACCTCGATTAGTTCGGACGGCGTGGGACCCTCGTCTAAGGACGAGCGAAACGCATTTATGCCCCCACAAACAACAATAACCACAAGTTCGGCACAAGAAAAGATAGAGATTAAAAAGCAGAATATAACTCTTTATTGCCGACCAAGATCGGTTACAAATGCCCCGCGGGCGTTACAAGAGTATTGAAATGCATAAATAAAGGCAAGTGCAAGACTCGGGTAACTGCTCCAAAGCAGACCTAGACAACTGTGATGTTCCGACGTCCGGATCGACAAATCATGCAAACCACGAAACGGCCAATCCGCCTGGACGGATGATAAAGCTGACCCTCCGCGGCCCCGGATGAATTAAAAGATCCAAAAGGAGGCATGGCCCGCAGATGCTGATTCTGAGGATCCGGGCGACCCAGCCCGCTCCCCTAGGAGGGGTGCTGGATCGCAGGCCGCCATCCAGTCGAGGGAACCGGGGACCATCCGACCCCGGTTGCTCCCATCTTCTCCCTCCCGTGGCAAGAATTCCCCTCAGAGAATGGACGGGAACCCAAGCCAGCGAAATAGGGAGAGTCTGTACGCGCTACGGGGGTGTCGATGCACTTCTTACCTTGCGCCCCCCGTAACGGGCCACAAAGATCACATAGGAAGCGCATATGTGCGCTCTCCGTATGATCTCTGCGCCCTCCTTGTGCGCTCTCCATATGATCTCCGGGACCTATCCCCTAAGGGCGAGCCATCCTTCGGCAGCTCCCCGGTCGCCCCAGCTATCCGGCGGCAAGGAGCCTATGAGAGGAAAAGTCGATCCTCCCGCTCGTAGCAGCAGAGAAATGAGCATGATAGAAGCTCTGATGGGAAAGGCACTTTGGGGATAACCAAACATGACCCCTTTCCCCTTTTTATAGGCAGAGAGGAACCGGGAACAAGCTATCAAGCTGCGAATCCCGAATTCAAACACCTGCCATGCCTCCACGTGGCTCTCAGATTGGCGCAGCGCCCCACTGCGCGCCAAACCCACCGCCTGAACCATGATGTGTACGAAGATCCCCCCCTGATTCTGAATCGCGTTCATTAAATGCGGGTGATCGCCAACCAACGCCTCGAAAACTGGTGGGCCCAGAGTATCGTCCTTCGAAAGTGACGTCCTCCAATGGTGGGCAATTGCATGCGTGGCAAACTGATCCGCATGGGAAAAGAGCGCCTTCCGAAAGCTCCGATGCAGCTTTATGCCCCCACTACGCCGTATCATCGATTCTGGTGAAATAAAAACCGAATCGCCTGCGAACAGCAGTGCGTGGACAGAATAGCAGAAACGCGCAGGCCTTTTTGCTCGTTGGCCCCCGCCGACCTATTCTACTTATCGGCTTCAGCCAACCTATTCTTCCCGTCGGCCCCAGCCGACCTATTTTGTCTGTCGGCCCTAGCCGACCCTCTTTGCCCGTCGGCCCTAGCCGACCTGCTTCGCCTGTCGGCCCTAACCGACCTGCTTCGCCTGTCGGCCCTAACCGATCTATCTTGCCTGTCGGCCCTAGCCGACCTCTTTGCCTGTCGGCCCTAGCCGACCTGCTTTGCCTGTCGGCCCTAGCCGACCCTTTGCCCGTCGGCCCTAGCCGACCCTCTTTGCCTGTCGGCCCTAGCCGACCTGCTTCGCTTGTCGGCCCTAGCCGAACCTCTTTGCCTGTCGGCCCTAGCCGACCTGCTTCGCCTGTCGGCCCTAACCGACCTATCTTGCCTGTCGGCCCTAGCCGACCCTCTTTGCCCGTCGGCCCTAGCCGACCTCTTTGCCTGTCGGCCCTAGCCGACCAACCGACCTATTTTTGTCGGCCCCGCCGACCTGTGCTATCTGTCGCCCACAGCCGACCTACTTGCTCGTCGGTCTTAGCCGACCTGCTTCGGTCCCAATCTCGGAATAAAGATGACCCAAGGGCATCAGAGAGCTACAAGGTCATCGAGGCGAGACTAAACGACAGCGAAGTCACGCAAGAAAGACACTTAAATGGAAACAGGAAATTCTTTCACTATGAAACGTCAGACAAATGTCTAAAAGACAAGATACAAGAACAGCTCCTAAGAACCGGGAGCCGCATCAGCTTTGGAAAAGCCCTCGTCACATCTGCGGAAGCACGTGACTAGGTTCGCCCTTCTCCAATATTTTTGCCCCCTCTGCGGCAGTTTGCGACCGTCCCTCAGAAGCTACAGCTTCGCTGGGACCAGGGGCGCCGCCAAGCTCGGCGTCAGAAACATCAACATATTCGTCTTCATCTTCTTCTTCAGACTCGCCATCTTCGGAATTTCAGCACTCAGGAAAGAAAGATCCCATTCCGGGTGCCCACTGAGTATCCTCTGTTTGCACTCTTCCCATGATGGAACGCGTCTACGCTGATAGCGTCTTGCCTCCCCTTAAGTATGGCGAGCTGCATGTTGGCCTCGGCCCGTTTCTCAGCCTCTGCGACTTGGGCCCGCAGAATGATGTTTGCTCCTCGAACTCGCCGCCCGCGTCTCGAATCCGAGCTCTTGTTGCGGCTGGACACAAGCTCGCCTTGAAGAGCCCGAACCTCCAGCCCCAACTCCGCCATCTGAAAAGGCCGAGATAAGTCGGCGTCACAAGAAACCATAGAAAAAACTAAAAATGGGGAAAATGAGTCGTACCTCCTCCTCTCGCTTGGCCAACATCTTGGCCGACTCCTCAGCCTCGCTTCTGGCTCTTGTCCTATCAGCCCCGACCAGCTCAACTCTCTCTTGCAGATTGTTGATCTTCAACTGCTGGCTCGATTGCCTCCTGGGCTTGGGTTAGCTCGTTGTTCACCCGAGCTATCACCCCTTGTTGCCATTTAGCGCCCTCCTTCAAATGAGCAATTTCGCTGTCGCGGCGCTTCAGTCGCTCCTCCACCTCGCCAGCATCCTAGTTAAACGCTTCCTTCTCGTCGGCAGCTTCTTCCCAGCCGACCCATACTCTCGCTATTCCCTCTGCATCGCCGCCACCTCCGCAGAGTGTTTCGACTCAATTCTGGCCAGCTCCAGGCACGCGTCGTCGTTCTTCGCCAGGAGTTCCTGCAACTCCTCTACCCTGCGCTTTGCTTGGATACCTCGGCCTGGGCACCTTGATATGCCGCCCTTATCCCCTGCAAGCCCTGTCGCTAATTGCCATGAGCTCCTCAAACTTCTCAGACACCTTCAGCCGCGACTGGAGCTCGGCATTCTCCCTCCTGGCCTGGAACACTGGCCCCTGTCGCCAAGCTTAGCGCCAGCATATAGCCCGAGAGAGCAAAACGCTCTGCAAAGGCAAAAATCGAATAAGAGCCACGATGGGGGCAATCGGAAACATCTACGCACAAGAAAAGTAACTCACCCGCGAGGCATAGGCCCGAGTCATCCTCATCAGGTTGTGTTATCGATGTCGGGAAGGAGATGAATACTCTCGGCCACGCCTTGCTGCCCAAACGCAGCATCGACCCCCAGGTCGGCAAATTTGTCCGCCGAGGGATCCGCGCCCGGATACAGGGCCGACCTCATCATGGCAGAAACGCCTCCTCAATACCGGTCCGAGCTGCTGGGGCCAACCCCACCTGAAGGACCGGCCGGGCGGCCCCCCTGAGAGGCCTTCAACCTCCCAGCCTCCTCTACCAAGGCCCTGGCTTGGGTTTCTTCAGATAATTCAGCTAGCCCAAGCGCCAGCCTCCCCAAAACCTTTTTCGAAGAAGCTCCCAATGCGGAGCTCCCGCCTTGCCGCGTCTCCTCCTTCGACGCCCCTTCCTCGGTTACCACCATTTGTGTCTCCGCCACCGGGCCCCCGAGGTCCCGGCCTGTTCTACCACTTGCATCTCCTCCGCGGGCTCCCCCGAGGCCCGGTCTGACCTGCCTCACTACTTCCGGACTCCCCTGTAGAGAGACCGAGAGAGGGCTCCCCTGCACCTCCCGGCTGCGGCTGCCACCTCTCCTCTCCTACTGGAGCCGACGGCGATCCCGCGGGACAGTAGGCTCCTCGGCGATGACCACCTCCGCCAAATCCGCCGCTGATTCCTCTTTCAGGGGGGACGTGGTCGGACGAGCCATCGGAGCCTCGTCCGAGCTGTCCGAGATCTCTAACACGAGAGGGTCGGAGGCCATAACGCTCTCCCCGAGCTCTCCTTCGCCCCCGGCGCTTCTGCCATGACTGCTCCGGCGCCGGCGGGACTCCTTGCGGAAGTATGAGCCCTTTTTTCGGGCCGGCCACTATCCGCGCTGCTACCTTCCCCTGGGCGTTTTCCTCTCTTCCTCTTGGAGAGGTTCGACAACGCCGACCTTGCGGCTGCCACATCAGAGCACACATACTCAGGTCCAAGCACACTAATCGAGAAAATACACAGCACGAAAGGACTCACCTTGCGGGTCCAGGGGGCTAAGCCCGGCTGCGAAGAGGGCCCCCTCCGATAGCAGGTCGTTAGCCGAAACACCTGTCCGTTACGGAGGACGTCCAAGTCCTTCTCTTGCGCCGACAAGCCGGATGCGTCTCCGCATCCCTTGCAACATCCCCCACCTCCGAGGGAAGTCGGAACCGACGTTCCCCTCCGCGATAACAAACCGACTCTTCCACCCCTTGATGGAAGAGGGCTTATCCGCGATAACGTTGAAGGATCTCCGGGGCCCGATGTAGGGCCACTCCGATTTCCTCCCGGAATCAGGTGGTAGCAGGTGCGGAAAAGGGGGAGAGTGGCGACGATCCGAATCTGGTGGCACATCGAGATGAATCCGACGATATTCCGCCAGCTGTTTGGAGCCACCATTGATGGGCAGATATTGTAGTGGGTCATGATCTCCTTCACCAAGGGGGGAGAGGAAAACGAAGACCCGCCTTCAAACTATCTCGTAGATGAAGACCCCAGACTCTAATCCCGGGTAACTCTATCTTCGGGTTCCGGCGCCCGTAGAACGACGTCCAAGGGCAAGCCATACCGCTGATGAATCCTCCCCAAGTCCTCGGCAACGATCTCGGAGGCCACATCGTCGGGGCTCATCGCCATTGAAAGAGGTACCAAACGAAAACAATAAGCGTCGAAGAAGATGAAGGCCAGAACCCTTTTGAAAGCAAAACGAGAAAACGCCGAGAGCATGCGCACATATATATATACGCAATGCGGCTGTCACTTCGCTTCTCCGCCAAGGAAGCCGCCCTGAAGAGGCGGGCGTCTCATCCCAGGCGTCCGGAATCGCCTCGAAAAACCCCGATCGATCGGGATTCGTAGCGTGGCGCAATCCCAACCGTCGCTCGTGGAGGAGCCTTAGCCCGAAGGCGGGATGGCCCTGTCGCATTAATTAGGGCATCATTGCGCGAGCTGTCTAAACCAAGACGTCCCATCCAGAACGCGCCATTCGAACTTGTACTCCCTATGCCCGAACCTACGCTTC